>CM058040.1:78873469-79302241 GCA_030169165.1 Centaurea solstitialis | reverse complement strand
AATCTATATAATATCTTGTTATATTCTCATTATTGATGTTAATCTGAGTTAACCTCAAATGATGTTAATCTGAGTTAACCTCTCACATTCCAAGTTTGCTTGTTGGTAACTAATTTCAATTCTGATTTGACGTTCTTTTTACTGATTAGTATAATTATAATATAATGCTAATTATTCAATGCATATTATATATTTAAGTTTGTATGCTTATAGTTTTATTATATCGAATTGATCTGCATGCTTAAGTATTTGTATGTTTATTTTTTTTATAATTAATAAATTTAACAAGAGGTCTAGATTTCTATATTGCTAATTAATTATATGGATCTTTTGTTGTCATGCAATATTTTTTTTGTTATGATCACCTGAAAAAAGAAAAAAACTAATGACGTTAGCCTTCCATAATTAATGAGGCTTAACAAACCGATATTACATGCCTCTGTTTTTTTTATAACGAATTGTTATGTTCCATTTTTTTTTCTTTATTAATTTGCTACCTTTAAAAAAAATTCGCAACCTTGGTTTAAAAATTTCTCATCCTTTTGCTTTTGCGGTTAACGATGAAGATTGAGATGTTGAGAGAGTCTCGTATTAAAGTTTTTTTTCTACGTTGATAGCAGCCGTAAGCCGTACCCTTTTACCAAATTTTTTTATTTAATAATCTATTTATTATATATCTTATCATATTAATGTATTATATCTTCAATTGATTTAAATTATGATACATATAATGAAAACTTATATATTTGTTTTATTACAATTAAATATTACCATCGTCATCACTTATGTTTTATCATGATTTTACGATGACATAATATGATATAGATTTTTTTTAACGAATATTTATAAATCATTGTTATATCACATATTCATATTATTACGAGACAATAATAATGCTTAGATAAATATGAAAACTGATGACTACATTTAAAGATATCTATTGCATATGCATCTGTTTTTTTATAGTGTTCAAACTATATATATCTATCATGTTCTATGCTCTAATTGTTATGTATGTTTCCATATGCAAGTTAATTCAATGGTTATCTTATATGAGTTCATATTCATATTTTTTTTTTCTTAAATGGTTATCTTATCTAAATATTTATCTTAAATATGAGTTCCTACTCATATTTTTTAACTTCATAATTATTATTTTTGGAAGTTACACTTCCAACCCCATAGATATTTTGGTCTTTTACTAAAGGCTTCAAAAATACTATTAAAATTGGCTTTATATGCCAAACTTATATTCATTTTGGCCTCTTGCCAAAACTCTTCTATAATCAGCAATATTACCTTTCAATTAAATAAATTGCAATACATTGAAGGATTTTGTCAAACGGGTGTAAATAGCCTAAGGTTTGTAGGGACTTAAGCAATCCATGTGATTCCCCTTCTTACCTGGAAATCCGAAAGTGTTTTTGCGATTTACCTATTAGGTTTGAAATATTGATCAAGTATTATCAATTGAATGTAAGCATACAAAAATCAAATATTGTTATGATAATGAAATTTCATGCATAATAAAATGATTATAGACTATAATACATTGTTTTAGAAAATTATATATTATATATGTAACCTTTTGAAACAATTCATATGTGATCCGATGTCCTAAACTCAAAAGAATTTGAGTATAAATATGAATATTCAATGTAAAGATTCTTTATTAAAAAGGTACAAGAGTATACCTAAAACCCATCAATTCCTATTGATCCTAAAAACCAACCTCGTGAAAAGGTACAAGACAATGCCTTGAGATATTTGAGACGACACATCAATCACAATCTTCATATGGAACATCGATACCTAGAATCCCCCAAGAACCGCGGGACATCCTGAAAAGAAAGTTAGGATGTATATTACCACGTAATCATATAGTGGAACGAAACCCACTCGATTAGAAGGTGATTGATATCAACAAAAGGAAAATGTTGTGTCTCAAAAAGCAACTCAGTCTTCGTGACATGGAACTCGCAGAAGATTTTATAATTTATAACACTATTTCCACCCTTTTTATATACCATCATGTTTTGAGACCGCATGTCGGTCTTAGCTTTCATAAGAATAACGTTCGACTAGAAACATCCAAATAACTGTTGGATGTCCTGAAAAGTTGAACCGATAGTATTAATGGACATATACTAATCGTACAATGGAATAAAACCTACGTACTCAATTACAAAAGGTCATTTATTTCAACCAAGAAATGTTATGTCTTAAACCATGTCTTAATTTATGTGGCAAGAAACTCACAAAATATGATATTATCTATTCCCCTATTTTAGATAGCAACAACATACTAATGAATTAGTATAAATTGGAATATAACATTTTATAAATAATTATCAACCTACTTCAAGTGGTTGAGAGACATAACAATATTCCTTCTAGTAATAAAATTAGACATTTCGGGACAAAGAAATTTCCCCAAAGCAATAATGAAAGCGTTAAAGGTGGAAACAACTCCAAAGGATTGTGAGTTTAACAACATTTCACACATCTGACATCTATGAACCATGTGGATGAGATCCTTAAAGGATCGGGGTCAGGGTAAGAGTCATAAAGGATTTTCAATAATTAGAGCCAATATACAACTATTGTCTCAAGTGATAACGAACATTTTTATTTTTTAACATTGATATATGTATGCTTACACTGGTTACTAGCTTAAAAAGCATATCTTATGAACTAGATCATTTTTAAAATTTTGAATTATCAAATTAAATGTATTTGCATATCTTTTGTAGATGTAAAGAAATACATCAAGATACATACAAAACTCCAATATTCTCCGTTCCATATAGGAATGTATCGAGGAGAATTTAAGTTTGTAGGACCTCCCACATAATCTAAAGTAATAGATTAATATTGATTTCCCCCCAACATTATAGACGATGAACAGTCATATTAATGGAAACCTTGTTAAAGGCAGTTGTATCAATTGGAAATTATACAAATTTAAATGGGTATATATACATCAGCTCTAATGATATAAAGGAATATATATTAGAGAAATTAACGTGTCAAATCAATGGATTCTCTGCATTAAATCACATTTTGTCACCGATAAAGAACTTTTGGATAATGGCACATACACATAACCATGTAGGCACCTTGGTCATGACATAGAGATCCATGTATTGAAAATATACATAGACACATTATTCGATTGAAAGGCAAAATGAAACAATTAAGCAAATTTCAATTGTTGACTTCTGTACCACAAGAAACAACACCATCATCATAATATGCCCTCTCGAATACCTATAACTTATATACCCCAATCCTTAGCTAAGACAGGAATGAGACCATCCTAAAACTAAGGATATAATACAAAATATTTCATTCTTATAACAAATACAAGGTTATATTTATGGACATAAACAACCAGAATGCGGACCATTAAAGTACTTTATGGTTCTGGTTTCGACACGATGAATGCATGTCGTATTATTGTCCACATTAATTGTTGCACTCCTAGCACTAGTTGTATGTCTAAGGGCTCACCATCCTGATTGTCTCATCAAGTCTACATGACTTAGAATGCTAGAGAATTTACATCATAAGGACTTGATGGTTATTGCATATATATATATATATAGTGAGATAAATGTAAAGTCTCCTATGCCCCATGTGCAGATATAAAATGGTCTCATAGAGTAGTAGAAGTTGTCATCAAAAGAATGTAGATGGTAACTATAGCATTGGTTTTGCGCACCAATTTACATACATATACATGGGTTTTGCAATATTAAATGCAACTTTACTAATTCGTTTTTAGACCCACTACTAGCCAACCAATATCATGCATACCAGTTGGTAACTGGATATAAGCCTGATCTTTTACATTTATGCATGTTTGGTTGTGCAGTATATGTGCCAATTGCGCCCCACCAGCGCACCAAAATGGGTCACTAGAAACGATGAAGTATCTATGTTAGTTATGGATTTCCAACAATTATCCGCTATTTAAAACCTTTGACGGGTGATTCTTATACCGCATGATTTGCGGATTGTCACTTTCATGACAGTCTTCCCGTCGTTAGGGGGAGATAGGAAAAAGTATTTTCCAAAGGAACGACGGGAACTGTCACAAAATATTTTCATTTTGATCCCCAAACTTCATAAAGTAAAGTTGAAGTCAAACAAATCAGACTCGATACCTGATATGTTTAATGTTATACAAGAAGTGACAATATAATATATACAAGCTGCAAATATACCCGTAAAGTCAAAAAGTCCCTAAACAAGGGCACAACGTCGCTGGAAAGAGCGTTGCAATCACACATGGTGGAGGTGTGGTTGAGGCCGTAGCTCCCAAAAAGGAAATAGGGGAAGCTACTTGGTTCGATAAATACTCATCTAATGGAAGAGAAGAGTATGACACAACTAATATTTATCATCAACCTTTTATGAGATTATCCCTGATCATAAACTATGTCCATGAATCATTACTGGAGGACGCTCCGAAGTTAATATTGATTCCACAGATCAAGAAAATCTCGAATGAATATGAATCGCTGGACAGATCATACCTAATGATGATATATCTGCATATATCGTTGCTTATGAAATGATAAAGCACGATGATATCGAACCATGCTCAGTTGGAAAATATCAACAAGAGCAAATTGGCCTAAATAAGCAATCCAGAATAATTACATTATTTGACGAATGAATAGGTTTTTGGTTTGGTAGTGCTAACCCACCAAGTGTAAAGCCTGTAGGACATAAATAAATCATTTGTCTGAGAAGCGTAATGAGACTAATTAAGTCATAATGTTTAAGACTCTCCTTTGGCGCAAGGTTTCTCACAAACGCCCTGGATTGACGAAGAGAATTACTCTCTTGTGATAAACATTAAAATTGTTCTGCTAGTTAATTATCCTAGTAATTTCCGAAGAACTGGAAAATGCAGCTCATTAATGTGGTTGATATATCTATGGGGATCTAGATTAAGAGATATATAAAAGTACTTGATGAAATTAAATTGACCAAGTTAAGTAACTCTAAACCACATATTGCGTTTTCAATAAAGCTGAAAACATAAATCTTGCCCTTGCGTATTTATTTAAGAAAACAAGTTCCAGATTTTCAATGTGGCTTACTATGTTGATGTATGAACATATATAGACATTCTTGATGAAATAAGAGAAACCACAAGCTACTTGAAATCTGAATTTGAGATAAAAGATCTTGGGAAAACTTGGTTTTTAAGCTAAGACACCGAGTTTGTGGAATATAAATCCACCGATGCATATGTCCCAAAATTGATCAGGCGATTTAATATGGACAAAACGCATGCGACTAGCACTCCCATGGTCGGTCAAAGTGTTGGATATAAAGGAATATATATTCCGTCTAAAGGATGATGACGAAGAGGTGTTCGGAGATGGGATTCCGTACCTAAGTACAATAGGCGCATTATTGTACTTCAGATAATACACTTGACCATATATTATAGCTCAATGAACTTGTTAGCTAGATTTAGCTCAGCGCCTACGCAATGTCATTGGAAAGATATCAAGTTAATACTTTGGAGCCATTGACATGGGCTTATAGTTTTCCTAAAGAAAGAAGGTTAGGTTGATAATGGAATTTCAATACCTATATATGAGCGACTAATGTAATAGTCTACTGGTAATTATTTGCTGATACTAGGTATCTATCTGACCCATATAAAGGTTCCCATATTGGATAATGAATTATCATACGGAATATGTTGATTGCTTGAAAGTAAACCAGGCAAACCTTATGTAATTACCTCTTTGAACGATTATAGCAATATTAAGAGTGTACATGATTAAGAACTATCATTACATATATTAGAGGAGTTAATATTGTGGGTTAAACCAATACCCTACTCGCATATATGGAACTAATGCATCATGTATCATTAGATGAAAGTAAGATACATAAAGGGTAATAACACAAAACATGTTTTGCTTAAGTTGTTATAAAATCAGCAATAACAAATCTCTCTGCTAGATTTAAGTAAATCAATTAAGATGTCAAAAGAATATGACATATTTACCAATCATTACCTAAAACCATATATTGAGAAACATGTAGAAAGTATTTAAATACAATTGTTTCTAAACTTCCTTGATTAATGCACGAATCAGGGGGAGTAGTAGACAAAAGGGGGAGTCTACTATATTGGTATGTTGTGCTCTTTCCTTCATCCAAGGTTTTATTTTTCCCACTGGGTTTTGTTCCTTGGGGTAAGGTTTTAGTGAGGCAACACTATATATACCATCTTGTTTTCTTAATTCTCATGATTAACGTACAAATCAGAGAATACATTAGACTAAAGGAAAAAGTCTATACTGCAAAGAAACTAGTGCGTTGTACTCTTTCCTTCGTCATATTTTTATTTTTCCCACTGGGTTTTTATTTTGGCGTAAGGTTTTAACGAGGCAACAATCGTGCACTACCACTCCTTTGACTCGGCACAAGGGGGAGTGTTGTAGGATAAATGTGCCATCGTCTAAAGGATATGACGATAGAGTTATAGATACAGATAGAGATAGAGATAGATATACTAGAGTTAGATTAGAACTGAAATATCTTGTATTTATCTACTTGTATCCATCCCTATATAAAGGGCTTTTGATTAATGAGAATGATATCTCTTGTCTCTCTATTCTTTGTTATGTTTCGTTTTTCCTTTAACATATTTATTTATTTATTATAATTCTCTCTTTAATTGCTCTTTAAATTTGGAAAATGAAAACGTATATTTTGAGAATTAGAGAATCAATCTTGGTATCAAAACATATCTAATCCAATGGTAAAGTAAGATGGCAATATCCATAATCATGGGCTTGCTATCCTTAATTGAGTTGGGTCGTGGTGGTCGACTAAATCAGTGTCTTTAAATCCCAGATATCCCGAAAACGTGTGTGTTTACTTGCCGTCAAAAAAATAAAATAAAAATTGAATGAAAGGTTATGGGTTAATGAAATAAATTAGGGTCGATAAAATATGTGATTACACATGTATACACAGAATATTCTTTTTAACATTAAAACAAACCTTCTTTTTTTAAATCTTTGATACTTTAATTTAATAAACTATACAGTTTTTCCCATTGGAATATATGTGTATATTCATATATGAATACAAATTGCTTAGAAACCATCTCCTCATTGTATTGTGCTTTGACTTTGAGTATATCCATGCATGAATATACCTTACACGTCATTCATTGATCAACTAACCCTAAACCCATTACATTGTGATGGTGTGATGAAAATAGAGACAGAAAATATTCTTTGTGAAAACATCTGCAAGTTGAGATGTTGGTAATAATTTCCACAACAATCACCTAGTTCTTTTACATAATAGCAACCCAATTCTATATGTTTAGGCATCTCATGAAAAACCGGATTGTTAGCTATGTGTATGTTTGCAAGATTGTTGCTTTTTAAAGCAATCGGTGTAACAACATCAACTACCAAATCTGATAATACCATTGCTATGATGTTTGCTTGAAACCATATAAGGGACTTCGTGAGTTTGCAAACATAGGCCAGGTTTGTACAACACATTCCAGGAGGTCTCTTCATACAAACTTCCTCATGTAAAAACACTTTGTTGATGTCTAATTGATGAATGGGCCAACGTTTCTTAACAACAATAGCAACAATGCAACGGATTGTGGCAAACTTGACAATCGAAGAAAACGTTTCAAAATAATCTTCGTTTTCAAGTTGAGTGAAACCGTATGCTATTGATCGTGCCTTCATGCCTTGTATCTTTCAATCATTCTATCTTGGTTGAATTTGGTTTTTTAAACCCATTTACAACTAATGACACGTTTTCTTGGTAAAAGCACTAATTTCTTCAAGGCTGCAAACTCCATAGCTATTGCTTCTTGCCAAAAAGGATTAGTCATAGCCATAAGCCATTGTTGAACAGATGTTTACATAGAACATTAATTCATTTTAAGCCATACTGGCCACAATTAATACATACAATGCACATCTTAGAGCCCAATAACAACTTCATTGAGAAACAAATCTGCATGCACCAAGAACTTCCACCATATTTGGTAACTGGGAAGGGGAGTTAAGATAGAAAAGCAAGATCCTGCAATGGGGTAAAATGATAGAGCATTCTAGATTGATGGTATGATTACGATCCATACGTAAAGTAATGTAATGTACAACAAACAATTTGGTAACAAAAATCCCTCGATTAATTGTCTTGACTGAAAGCAGCTGCTAACTTTGTTTGGATGTGATCCACTCCAGCACGCGGTGAAAATCTAGGAATTACTTCCTGAAACAACAAAAAAAAAAACATTTATTTATCATCATTCCAATATGAACTCAAAAAAAATCTAGGAATTACACAAAAGTTTTTTTAGTCATCTGGTTTTCTAGACATGGGATTAGAATCCTATGCTAAACAAGTTAAGTAGAAAGTTTCTTAGAATCCTATGCTAGAACAAGCTAATTGTAATTTAAATAATTTTACTAGCATTTATAGTTCATTTTAAAATATGTAATTGTAAACCAAGCAAGATTACAAAAATATCAGTAAAGGGTAATCTTTCATTTATCATTATTTACCTCCAAATTCTAAAGCTACATTTTGCTAACCAAACAAAAAGTTAAAAGGAACATAATTTAATTTCATTCCATGCTAACCAAACGCATGGTCAACCTGGTTCAATTCCATTTAAAATCACTATGAATTCCAATTCCTTTGTACTTATTTCATTTATTCCAAAAAACATTTTGCAAAGCAAACGCCTCTAAGGAGAAGAAATGCTTTAAATGTCATGGATAGGATATGAGCATTTCCACCTAAGAGGAAGAAATGTTTAAAATGTCATGGTTATCTTAACGCATTTACAGGCCCAATATCCCAATCAAAATGCTTTAGTCCTTGAAGAAGGTTTAAGACATGCAAAAGAAGAGGGTTCTATCTACGAATGAACCTATTGAAGAAGAGGTTGCAGGGGAGGATTCTTGTAAAATGTTGGTATTAGGAGAGTTATCCTACTACGGATGCTCCTAATGACAAGACTCAAAAGGGAGAACGTTTATCAATCAAAGGCTAATGAAATATCTATAACTAAATAGGGACTAGAAGTGAAACAAGTTTGTTCATAGTCAAACGAAGGTTAAAAAGAGAATTGAATATGGTGCTTATTTTGTTGATGCTTGAGCCTGATGAGGTGAAAGATGGTCTAGCTTGGTGAAAATTGACCTCTAGTTTACCTCCTATAAAGATAATTGAGCACCAAATTGACCTTATTTCAGGTTCAATCCTTTCAACCAAAGCAACTTATAAGCATTCCCCCTGTGTTTACTCCTGCTCTTTTGTTTCTCAAAAAAGATGGTTCTATGCACATTTGTGTTGATAGTATGGCCATTAATAACATTAACATCAAATATAGGTACCTGTTCCTAGAGTAGACCATATGTTCGATAAATTACATAGTTCATGTATATTTTCCAAGACTGATCTTCATAGTGAGTACCAAGCATCAAGTTAGAATAATGGGATGAATGGAACACACAACATTAAATTCAATGGTGGTCTCTTTGAATGGCGTGTTGGCATTCGGCTTGTCTAATCCTCCTAGCACTTTCATGAGATCAATAAATGCAGTCCTAAAAGCTCTTATTAACAATCTGTTGTTTGTCTACTTTGATGACGCCCCTTTATACTCAAAATCTCGGAAAGAACACTAGAAGCATTTGAGGTCGTGTTTGATCTATGTAATTTCATGGTGTAGGCCTAATATGGTGTTCATTGGCTCTACAGTGTTCAAACAAAGAATCTCTATGAATCCTTCCAAGGTGTAATCAGATTGTGGTTAATTCCATCTTCTAGTGCATGACTTGCTCTATTAAAAAAGTTTCTATGCCTTGTCTTTCTCCTAATGTATAATGTCTTAGAAGAGAGACTTTTGAGTGGTCTAGTCATGCCTAACACTATGCTCTTGAGTCCTTTTTTTAACAAAGGGAAGGAAGGAAAAGAAATAATCTTGTCCTCTTGACTTTTTTTACCAAGGGAAAGGGAAGAAAGTTGAAGAAAAATAGAACTCAGTTTCCTCCCAAATATGGACGAAGGAAAGGAGAGAAATGAAGACAATTGAAAATATTTATAAAATTACATAGATTATTCATCAATTACAATCTTGTAAAAAAAAGCTTTATAGGGTTATTTTAAAATTAACTTTGTTTCCTTCTTAATTCTGAAATAACACGAAACTTTGTTTTCTTCCTGGCTCAAGAGCACAAAAAGATCTCTACTTTCTTTTTCCCTTGGTTTTGCTTTTTTCCTTAACTATTAACACAGCAAAAAGTAGCCCTTTAAAAACCTTTAAAGAAATAAAGAATGAAATTGAATATAAGCTTTGCCTACCTTGGAATGTGCTTTTGGGTAAAGAAAGAGGAACAGTGACGCTTTTCTGAGAAGCCAATGCATCATTTCACGTTCTTGAAGAAAAATGGTAAGGCTCGAGAATCAGGAGGAGTTTGTTTAACTCAACCAACAATGCACGCACACATGGAATGTGTTATTTGTTAAGACGACCCATTTGTCTTGAGTGTGGAATTTTATAGTGGTTTTGAAATTTATTTGACCTTACTTGTTTGATATTGGACCTAAGAAATTAATAAAGAATGTATTAATTAACTTGAATCCCGTGTTGATATATAATAAAAACTATAGATATCTTGGTCATGTTAACAAAATATGAAAAGAAAATAGTCCCCCTTGGATACACTATGTTCATCACAACTGCTCTTTTTTTATAGACATTAACATGCTATTAAGATGTTTCTAAAGTTAAACTTAGCAATTTTCGTTAAAGTAGGCGTCAAATGAATAGTATATCAAGTATCTTGAATTATACTACAGCAAGTAATATTTTACCTAGTGCATCAGAAGAGTCTAGCCCAAACAGGTATTCATTTCTGGTAGCTTTACCCATCTGGATGTGGTTGTATCCTTACTAATCAATCAATCAATACAAGGCAAAGGTAATAAGATTGCTAACCCAAAAACGACATTAGGATTAATTTAGTTAATAATGATGGAGGAATTGGGAAATTAATTGAAGGTACGTACTGCAAGTCAACGTCATTGGAGGGAAGAGGCATAGAGTGAAGAGGAGAAAGCAGAATAGAAGCTTTTCTTAGAGGCCATCGACAAACAACAACAGGCTTGGAGTAAAGTATCAGCTGCTTCTTGATGCTGATGAGTAACTGCAGTAGGTAACGGCTCCGACTAAACCTAATTCATGGATTTCGACCGAATGCTTTCTCCCTCTACCAATCATCGCAGCCGCACCCGACAGGTGGCGGTGGCCTATTCTATCCTTTTTCTTCCTTCTGAGATATACACCCAATTTAAATCTATGCCCCAAATAATGCTTTATATTTTAGGATACAATGCCACCAAGTTTTCAAGAGTTTCATTTTGTACCCAAAAACTTCTTACTCATTTGACCTGAAAAAAAAGTGTTGAGATATAAATGGTCAACACATTCCAAAATCGTAGATAAGGATAAGACAATAACGGAATATAATACCAGATATATCAAAACTCATCCACTCCCTCCTTCGCTTTCTTTTCATAATTCATATCCACATTCCTGCCTGATTCTTCCATTTCTTTTCTTTTACTTTTTACACAATTTCTTTGCCTTCTCAAATTTTATTACTTTTTTACTTTCTTTCTTGTTTACTGATGTTTTATGAAAGACTTGTTCCATAATTTGGCACCATCCACATGGAACAAGTTTCCAGCCCCAATCTATATGTATTTTGGAGACATCTACCCAAATTGTAAAATAGATCGTTGGATTTATCAATCAATATTTGCAAACTATGATTTTGGTTACACATTTGTTACTAGTTTTTGGGCATTTCGTTAATTGTGTCTTATAGCCCTGCAGTACGTTAAATACTTACTTGAGTAACCGCTTGCCAAGTTATATTATTGCCTTATTGGATGAATATGGCAAGGTCCAAGAGTTTTGCAAAACAGCGCTCACCAGATAAATTGTTGCATAAGGTACCATTTTTGTGGACCAAAATCTTAACTAGTAAGTAAATGATAGTGTTAAACTTTGTTGTAAACACTTACCCACCTAAGCATTTGGTAAACAGTCCAAATCTAATTTGTTTTCTACTTCCTTTGCATGCCTTGTATCATTATGCTACTTGTTACATGCGACAATAATCTCTCGATTCTAGTTGTTAGGATAAGGTCTGTCTACGATCTATCCCTTTTTTTACCTTACTTTCGAATGAGATATACTATATTAATTTGGATTGGATTCGTTACTTGTTTTTTGGATACAGATTGCATTCAAAGAAACATAACATACTTGGTTTTTCGATATAGAAGGATATGATTGCATACATAAAAACGGTCTCTTACTCATTTGATGAATAAAAAAGTGTACATCGAGATAGAAAATGGTACACATGAAAACGTAATACATGATGAAGCTTCTATTTCAATAACAAGCATTGAAGTAGTAATACCCAAATCCCAAAAGAATGAATGATTTATTGCGTTTATTCTGCCCAAATAATATATAAACAGAATCATATTCAGGTGTACCTATC
Source organism: Centaurea solstitialis (assembly GCA_030169165.1). Taxonomy (NCBI): domain Eukaryota; kingdom Viridiplantae; phylum Streptophyta; class Magnoliopsida; order Asterales; family Asteraceae; genus Centaurea; species Centaurea solstitialis. Next base: position 79,289,633 of record CM058040.1, on the reverse strand, counting down.
TATATAATCAGAGAAGCATATCAGACTTTGAAGGCAATCTCTTGAAGAAGTTGAAGGGTACCGATGGCATCCGGTTTCTAAACCGAGGATGTCGAAGCCAATAAAGCCCAAACAGAACCGCAACCACCTGAAACGGAGTCACGTAAAGGAACACGGCCCACACCAATGCGATTATGATGAAGATCGCCGTGGCCCTCGAGTCTCGCCAGCTCAGCAATGCCATCGCTCGCTCCCCCTGTGTTGCCAAATCCCCGATCACCGTTTGAACCCGCCCCGCGACGCTCCTCATCCGATCATACCTCATCCTCACCAGATCCGTCGGCCGTGAAGTCGGAAAAGTGTCGAATTCCTCATCAAGCTCGTCGGGGTGTGTTATTTCCGCCTGAGAGATTCGGGCGTCCATGTGGGGTGGGGTCCGTGGCCGGAACCGGTAGTTCCACAACCCGATCGCGAAGAGGTAAAGAAAGATCGTCGGCAAGATTAGCTCCGGGTAGCAGACTAATATCAAGAACAGAACGTGAACGAGAATGGTGGTGAGCGGGTTTCGCCAATGGCAGATCCCGTCCAACCACCGGAAAATGGCGGAGATTCCTGACAAAAGCGACATGATCCGGTGGAAGTTGGCCTTGCTCCGACGCAAGCTCCACATGTGGTAATCCACATCGAGCATGTACTCTACGTTTTCCCGTTTGAGTGGCGGCTCGGCTCTCGAGAGCCGAGACGCAACTATCAGCATGGCTTGGTGGCGGAGCCAGTCGATGTGTTTAACCGATATCGGTTGCACGTAGTGCATTTTGGGCAGGAGCGGTCGACCATATTGGGCCACCATGTTCACCCAAGCCACACACGTGAACCGAATTGCCAGGTGGAGTTCACCGTGTTTCTTTAATCCGGACGGCTGGAGAACCAGCAACGGGTAGTAGTGGGTGTAAATCTTGTCGGTTTCCAACGTCGATAACCGGATTCTAACTTTCCCGATCCTCTGGTCTCGTGACTCTTCCTTGTCGTTGATGTGGCAGTTGTCGAAAACACCGATCGTGATCACGGTACACGGATCATAAACCTCCCAAGTGTACTGCTCGTTCCACCGAGGCGTGAGCGTGTTGAGCAGCGTCCGGGTCCGAATCCATTTGTTCCCGTACTTAGCCACGCAATACGCGTCCGTCATCCGACCCTCTCGGATCTTCATCGGGAGCAGATTTTGAGCGCTTAGAATCCCAAGTTCGAGAATTCCGATACTTTGCTTCTTTAAATGCTTCGAAGACGGCTGCAAATCGCTACTGAAATGTGTTGATTCGTCAAGAACATGATAACCCGCATCCAGACACAACCGAAGATGAATCTTGCTAGAAAACCTGACCTCCTTTTTCTTCTCCCCTTCTTCCTCCCAATGCGACGGTCGGCCGAGATCGATCCAGACGGCTTCTAGCTGCTTCTTGGCATCGATCCGATGCTGGATCATTCTCACCGGAACGTTGGTCCGGCCGACACAAATATCTTTCCCTTGACCGATCCGATCTTCGACACTAATCGTAACGAACTCATCGAACGGTTCCGATGCGACCAACATTAACTCCTCCTGCCAAATTGGGTTCAAGCTTCGGGCCTGCGAGACTCGGGTGGCCCGAACCTGGTTTCCGAGATGAATCTTGACGAAAAACTCCGGCATTCGACTCCGGTCCACCGGAATAAGATCCTGAGCTTCGATCACATGAATTCGTAAGTAGTACAACTTAGGTGAGAAATACACATTCGATCTCGTGTTTGCGAGATTGTGATGGCTAACGCCGTGAGCATCCGAATGCCACGCGCCAGGAAATGCTTCGTCGGCCTGGGTCCCGATCCAGACGGCGAGCATGAGCTCCCCCCTAACTTTGATCCCCCTTTTGTCCTCCAACCGGTACCATTGTGGAGCCAACGGGCTATCCGGCGGAACCCGAAGCGGAACGTCGATGATGTCGAATCCGAGTTTTCCGACAAAGTCGTCTTTCGTCAACAGATCCTTATCTTTCACCACCACTTCCAGCATCGTCGACTGCAGTCGTTCTTTCGAGAACGCGAAAACCTGATTCCATACCGGGAACTGGTTCTTCTCGTGGTGCCTTGTGACTCCTTTATAGTTTCCGAGCTTCACTTCGACGTAGGGATCGAGGCTGCCGGTGACGTCCATCGCCGGCAGGTCTCTTGCCTTGACGACGTTAACGTACAGGAAGTGCATTTGCTCCACCAGATCATAGGTCGTCGCCGTCTTGTCGGCACCGCGGTACCCCATACGAGCCGCCACCGGCGGCCGCGTCTCGATCAGCCCGAAATTCGGCGGCGGCGGCTTCGGCTGCCCTGGGAACTGCATATGCATCATGTTGGCTGGTCCTGCTCTCATGAAGTTGGCTTTGGTTTCCACGGTGACCGGTGGTGGTGCCGCCGGTGACGACCCTCCGCCTCCGCCTCCGCCTTTGCCGACAGAAAAAAAAGTTCTGACTTCTTTTGTTTCTCTTTGTTGTTGTTGTTAGTCTTGTTGTTGTTGTTCTCTTTAGTATCCTCGTACTCCTTGTACTCGTTCTCGAAAGGAAAATGATTGGTATTGATTTCTTCCATTACGGGAATCTTCCAGTTGTTGTTTGGCTGCTGCTGTTGCGGCGGCCGCTCCTGCTCCCGCTCACGCTCCAGCTCCTGCTCCCGCTGCTGCGGTGGCCGCGGCTGGTTGGAGAAATACTGGCCTTGAAGGGCGTAGATTTTAAGGGCGATGTCTCCCCTGATATTAGAAAACAATCCACGTTTATCGAGCGGGTAACGCTGAACGGAAGCTTCGGATTCCGATAACGGCACAGAGGCGCCGGATATCCGAACGCGGCCAAGGAAGTTCTTTTGGTTACCCGTTTTCCGATCATTGTAAACGGTGACTTCAAGGGTGGAAAAGGGAAGCTTTCTGGGGTCTTCAACGTTGAATACGAGAGTCTCGTTCCAAGCCGGGTAAAGATCTCGGGTTTTTGTCTGGGTCCGCTGGCGTTGGCCGTCGAAATCGACTTCGACAAAAGGGCTGGCGGAGCCTTGGCCGTCTTTGGGCATAAGGTCAGCCGCATCGATGACTTCAAGGATAAGTTTCGCCATAGTTATGATATATATAATTGTTATTTTTGTTTTAACTCCGGTGGTTGTCCACGGAGGAGGTAATTGGGGAAAGAGGCGGTGGAGTTAGTGACGTAGAGATCAAGGGATGGATTGAAGAGTTTGGTTTGATGGAGATGTAAAATTTGGTGGTGTGGTGGTGGGGACCTACCATGGTTTATCGTTTCCGTATATCTCTTTTGATTCTGTGGTGTCTGAGTGGGAGTGGGGGCCATGGAAGAAGCCAACACAAAGTGGTTGTGTTTTTTTTTATTTTTTTTTGGATAAAAAAGTAAAAAAACACACGCACTCAACTACGTTTTCAAATACTCCCTCCCATTCCCAATCTATACTAAATAATTGAACTAGAATATACCAAATTCTTACTATATTTAAACATGACTAAATTACAATTTTGGTCCTTCTGGTTTACATGTAACTATGAATACCGTGTTTAAACTTTGACGAGTGTCATGATGGTCATTCTAGTTTTCGTTGAAACTACAAGGAATATGATGTTTTATTAATTTTGTTTTTTTTAAATTATAACCTTAAATATCAAAATACATATTCCTTTCCCTCCTTTTGAGTTCTCGTTGACCCATACCACTTCCATTTCTTAAAGCATCTCCAATAGCATTGCTAAAATAGATAAAATTGGATTTTTCCCTCCTAAAATGTTTCAACAACATTACTAAAATAGACAAAATTGAGTTTTTTCCTCCTAAAGTGCTCCAACAGCATTGATAAATCAATTGCTAAAATAGAACAAATTAAAGTTTTCTCTGAATTATGAAGAAAAAAAGAAATGTTATTTTAATCTATTCCACCAATAGTATAATTAGTTATTTAAAATTTTATTGGGATAATAAATATAGTGTATATTTTAATAATATAAATGATGATATATATTCTCCAAAATAGAAAAGCTGTTGGAGATGGAAAGAAACGATTTTAGAGATTTTGACATTTTTTTTCTCTATTTTAGAGATTTTAGAGATTTTGAACTTTGATTATATTTTGTTGCTTTTGAATTTAATTGTATTTGGACTTTGTTTTTATTTGAACTAGTTAATGGCCCGTGTAATACACGGACGATTTAAACATATTGTTTTAGTTTCTAATAAGAATTAACATTTGCATTATAAAGTTCACAAATAATTCACCATAAACCAAATGTAATATCCAATTAACAATATAAATATGACTTAGTTAATTGATAAAAGAAACATTAATGATTTAGTTTAATCATAATCATTTAGGAAATTATATATATATCATTTAAATTACTTTTCTTTCATTTTTTTTATTCAAAGCTTTCTTTGAAATTGAGTAAGTAGAGAATTATTATTTATTAAAATAATTCTAATTAATCAACGATTTAAATGAAAAAAAATTACTCTTACTTTATTATTAAATATTTTAGTCATCTAATAGTTGTTAAAAGAGTTAAATGCAAATTTGGTCCTTGTGGTTTACAAAAATTAATGACTAAGGTCCTTCAAAGTAATTTTTAACTAACAAGGTCCTTATACTTTTGATTTGGGTTAATTACATGGGTATGTATCGAACTTGTCACGTTTTATCATTGTATGTACTCAACTTATAAACTTATCATTGTATGTATCGAACTTGCTAGACTTGTCATTGTATGTATCCAACTTTATCAAAACTTATCATTGAATGTATTCTACTTGTCACGAAAGTGTATCGAACTTGAGGTTTTGATAAAGTTGGATACATACAATGGCAATTTTAGAAAGTTCGATACATACAATGGTAAGTTTATAAGTTGAGTACATACAATGATAAAACGTAACAAGTTCGATACATACCCATGTAATTAAACCCTTTTGATTTTTATAACACATATGGTTCTTCTTATAAAATAACATTAAAAAAAATAAAGTTAAGAAAGGGTAATTTTGTCCATTTACTTTTCCTATGCATTTAATGTTAATTTATAACATATTTGATCTCTCTTAAATTAAAATAATGAGTTAAATTTATACTTAGTTCTTATGGTTTACAAAAAAAATAACATTTAAGTTTTAACATCCATAAAAAAAATAACACTATATTTTTCTTCTTAAGCTTTGTAATTAATCTACAAAGTGGTTCTACAATTTTAAATTTTTTGTAATTTCAATTTATTTCACCCTCTAATAATATTTTAATAAATTAGGATTACATTAAGTTTTATGTTTTAATAAATTTAACTTTAATGAACTCAATAAAGTTGTTAAAATAAATCTTAGATTTTAATAACTATATAACATATTTAGGGGCTGTTTGTTTAGCTCTTAATGTAACCATTAAGAGGTTGCCCTTTAATCGCTCAGAGGTCAGGAGTGTTTGGCAAAAAAAAGAAGCCTCTGACTCATTACAAAAGCCTCTGTATCCTTGTGTGGGTAAGGTGATGCAAAATGGTTCAGATGTAAGCAAATACCAATGTTACCCTTCCCTTCCATTTCAAACACATCGCACACTCATCTTCCACGCTTATCTTTTCCGGCCCTGACCTTCTCCAGCTTAGACGCTGGCCTTCTCCGGCTTGGGTGCTCCTCCGGCAATGCTCTTCCCGGCCCGACGCTCCTCCGGCGCCATCGTTGCTCATCTCCGGCATAGCAGCACTATCGCTGCTCATCTCCGGCGCCATAGCTGGCCTTCTCCGGCGCCATAGCTGGCTTTCTCCATGGCTGATTTGTGGTTTGACTCCTAAATTTTTTTGGTGGCCGATCACTGTCGATGTGTTTAGACAAAGCATGTGCCATGGTTTGACTCCACTTCAATGATGACCACTAATTAGGGTTCTTCATCTGGAGGGTTTTCCTTTTTGGATTTGGTCGTCGATTTATGGTGGTTTTCTGAAAAAGCATGAAATAATTAATATTTTCTTCATCTGTTGGGTTAATCTTGATGAATTTGCAAAACTTCAAAATGGTACTGTTAATGAAATTGCAAAACTTCAAAATGGGTGTTGGTAAATTTGCACAATTTGAAAATGGGTATTGTTGATGAAATTGTAGAACTTCAAATGGACATTGTTCATAAATTTGCACAATTTAAAAATGGGCATTGTAGATGAAATTGCAGAACTTCAATTGGATATTGGTGATAAATTTGCACAATTTAAAGATGCCTATTGTTGATGAAATGCAAAACTTCAAAATCAATATTGTTGATAAACTTGTAGAGGGGTAAAATGGTCATTTGTTGCTCTTCAAACTGCTCATTCAGAATATTTATCAAACAACTATATTTCATTCTCCACTACATCATTCAGAACCTCTCAACCATTCTGACATCTCAACCATTCAGCTCCAAACCATTCAGCAACTACCAAACAGCCCCTTAGTAAACATCACACCATTAATCTAAATTTTAGAGTAAAAACAACATAAGAAAGTAAAAAATGCATAATAAACATTAAGGAAAACATATTAATTCTATTAATTACACATCTAATTATATTTATTTTTTCATTTGATGGATCTCTTTTCAAATAATATAACTCGAATTTAAGCATAAATTTTAATTTTATTCAGATGGATGATAAAACTAACATGAAAATATAAACTATATTTGTATAATATGTAAAATAAATAAATATAATTAGGGATGGTATTAATTTTTACGTAATCAACATAAAAGAATATATATATATATATACATGTTTATTTGACATAAAAATAGTATAATATATCAAAAAAATTTGACCAAATGAATCTAACTATTTACTGTAATTAAAGAGGGGTCAAATAGGTTATAAACTAACATTAAATGCATAGGAAAAGTGAATGGGCAAAATTGCCCTTCTTAACTTTAATTTTTTTAATGTCATTTTTTGAGAAGGACCATATGTGTTATAAAAATTAAAAGTATAAGGACCTTGTTAGTTGAAAATTACTTAAAAGGACCTTAGTCATTAACTTTTGTAAACCACAAGGACCAAATTTGCATTTAACTCTTGTTAAAATATTTGAAATTCTTTTGTTGAAAGATTTAGATTTCGTGAATGATTCTAAAACGGGAGGAATTATGAAATAAATTATATAGTGTTTTTGATTTGTAGGGTTTAAAAAAAATATTATTTATAAATGATCTATAGAATTAGTAAGATTAAAATGATGGAATTTTTAAATTTCAAGAACATCAACAATAGCGTTTTAAATAAAATAAACTTTTATTATTTATAAATAATCTATAAAAAATTTAGATTAAAAATAGGAATCTTTAAATTTCAAGAATATCAACGATAGAATTGTAATAAAATGTAAACAACTTAATTTATATATATTCTTAATATTTACTAATATAAGTAAATTAAAAAAATATTCAATATTATACTCATTTTGAAGGTATCGTCGAGACGATTATAAGGGTGTAATTTATAAAAAAGAAAAAACAAAAAACTTAAATGGTTTTAATTCATATACATTATTTACCTTAATATGATAAGAATGTATACTGAAAATTGAAAAACTAAGGGGTAATAAGTAATTTAATGAAATAATTATAAGGATACAAAATGTAAATTATAAAAGGGAAACTAATAAATTAATGAGAAATTTTAGGTATGTAAATTTTAGAAAAAAAATGGAAATAAATTATGACATCATCATTTCATAGGATTTGTTTAATTGACCAATGAAATCACTCAATTGCATTTTGATGACATCAGTAAAAACCTTCTTTTAATATATATATAGATTTTATGAACTTTAAACTTTGACCCATCAACCATTTATGACCCACCAACCCGTTTAAATAATTGAACTAGAATATACCAAATTCTTACTATATTAAAACATGATTAAATTACAATTTTGGTCCTTCCGGTTTACATGTAATTATGAACACCGTGTTTAAACTTTGACGAGTGTCATGATGGTCATTGTAGTTTGTATTTTGCTTTGAAAGCAAACATATTCGTCTTGTTAAGTTATTTCCTTGCATTTTCTTTGAAACTACAAGGAATATGATGTTTTATTAATTTTGTTTTGTTTTTTTTTTAATTATAACCTTAAATGTCAAAATACATAGTCTTTTCCTCTTCCTTTTTTTGAGTTCTCGTTGACCCATACCACTCATCAGAATTGGTACCTTATTGTGGTTTTTTATGGCTGGGTTTGGTATGTGGGACAGGACGAAACAGGACGAGACAAAATTCAATATCCCACGTTTGGTGCAGCATGGGACAGAATAGGAATTCCATGTCCTACATTTGGTGCGACATGTGACAGGGATCGGAACTGAGACAGAGTGAGACAACATGTGACAAAAGGGCTTTTTTTTGTTCTACCAAAACAGGTGGAAAAACACGAGACAGAAAATGAGGCAGAAACTAATATATTAGTAATTAACATTCGTGTGATGTATAATTTCAATATGATATTTGTTTTATTGTTTACTACCACTAGTCGTGGCCGCAACCTCCTCCGGTAGCCACTGTCGGCCACTACCACCTCGTCTTCCATTACAACAACCTCCTGCACTCTACAACTACTACTGATTACTCACCACCACCGCCTACCTCCTCTACAACTGTCCATCACCACCGCAACCACCACCACGACCGTTGGTCACCTCCACCACCACCACCACCGCCACCACAACCACCACTATCCACCATCTTCACGTTCTCCACAATTATTGACCACCACCACCATCGTCACTATTAGTATTATCATTGGCAATTACATCCACCTCTACCATAACCATCAACATTAGTTATATAAAAATCATATATATATATATATATTTATATATGTATTGTGTGTATGTGTTTATTTTTATGAAAATTGTGTAATTTTTTTTATAAATTGTATAGTTTTCTTTTTTTAATGTTAATTATAACTATTATGTGACATATAAAATCATCAAATAGTTTTTTAGGGAACTTGTCTAATTCTGTCCAGTCCAGTCCAGTCCTAGGTGCACCAAACACAAAACAGACATTTCTTTTGTCCTGTCCAGTCTCATCCTGTCCAGTCCTGTCTTACTCTCTTGTCTTGTCTTGTACTGTCCAGCCCAGTCCTAGGCGCACCAAACACAAAACAGACATTTGTTTTGTCCTGTCCAGTCTCATCTTGTCCAGTCCTGTCCTACTCTCTTGTCCTGTCTTGTACTGTCCAGCCCAGTCCTAGGCGCACCAAACACAAAACAGACATTTGTTTTGTCCTGTCCAGTCTCATCTTGTCCAGTCTTGTCCTGTCTTGTCCTGTCATGTCCAGTCTTGTCCAATCCTGTCTACGTACCAAACACTACCTATGTGCACTATAACGATTATGTGCCTTATTCTCGTTGATCTTTTGGTTCTATTCATTCACCTTAAAGACATCAATTGCTATCGATGCCATTGTTGATCTTAAATTTTTTCGCTTTTAGTTTGATGGTAGAGGTTTTTTGTTAAATTTGGTGTTGTTTTTTGTTCGTAGCAATTGGGTTTTCCTCCACTTATGTAGTCGAGAGGGTTTGATTCAAAGTCCAGGTTTGTAGAAAATTGTGAAGTTTAGGTTTTTTGGTGTTATCAGATTCCATATTTGCATAGACTAGTGGAACCGGTGTTTATGGTTTCCAGTTTCGTAGAGGCTTTATCAATGGTACATTTGAGATCTTCTGGAAGAGGTGTGTGTTGGAACACTTATTTGAAGATGTCCTCCGATCTCCTTCTATGATTATTTGTTGTAAGACTTTTAACTCAGGTACTCAATAACATCGATGAATTAAAGATGAATCGATATCAGCTCAACTACATTAATGAAGTGGATCAAAGATTAAGTGAGCTCTAAACTTGAGTTACCTCTTCCTACTAACTTGAACCACCGATTTACGTGTAAATTTTCTTCTTATTATTATTTTATTGTTTTTTATTAATGTAAAATTTATTGTAAAGTGTATTTTTAATGTTCTTCAATTGTAGATATCACATTGTTGGTTATAATGAGGGAGGTTGATGCGGTAATTATTATATATAAAAAGCGAAACAAGTTTTAATCTCTAATGCCTAGCCACTGTCTTACCACATGTAACGCCCCATTTCCCAAAGTTAGTATTTAACCGGTGTTCGTTATCTTTTGTTAAGCTTTGGGTTAATCGTGTTATCTCGAGGTGCAGGGGCGGAAGTGTACATTGCGAATTTGAAGGGCCGTGAATGATTTTTATGCAATATAGATAAAAGCCCCAAACCCTTTCTCTTGTGTTAGTCGTTTTTGTGCAGAAAATTGAGAAGGGTTTGAGAGCTTTGTGTCATTTGGTGAAATTGGTGATGATTTCGACCGTGAGAAGTGCATCTGATCATCGAGGTTCGATTGTTGTCGCATTCCTAACCCAAGGTAAGTGTTTATTGGTGTATTTCGCTAGTTGATCGACCGTTTGAGTGGTTGATGGTTAGGGTTTTGTTGGTTTTGGAATTCGACCATTTGGCGATCAAATTGGGTCGTTTGATGTTAGTGTCGAGTTTAGAATGATCTAAATTGTGTTATAATGGTATGGGGGTGTTCATTAACACCATTGTTGAGTATTATGATCGTTCGGTGAGTTTTGGGTGTGTTTTTCGGAGGAAAAATCGTGAAGAAGACGAACCAGGGAGTTGGGCGACCTGTCCCCGCGACCTCAGGTCGCGCAAGTAGGTCGTGCAAGTCCCTGTGTGTTTGTTGAAAATTGTTTTGGCCATAACTTATTCGTTATAGCTCCGATTTTGCTTCCGAAAGAACTGTTGGATTCGTAATTGAATTACCTATCCAATGAGACCGTAAAATATAGGATTTTGATTATAAATCCTAAGATGATTATTTCTAGTTATGGGTTGAAATAAAGGATTTCCGGGAGAATTTGGTAGAAAATGGGATAGTTTAGATGTGTCTAAACTTATGGTGTTCGGGTTCGGTTAAGGAACTCATTTTGTATCGTGTTGTTGTGTTGATATGCTATATATATACATGTGTTGTATAGGTGCTTAAATGTTGAATACGTATGAATGACGAAAGAATGTGCATTGCTAGCATTGTGTGGTGTGTTTGGCACTTGATTTATGGTGACATTATCCAAGGTGAGTACATTAACCCTTATACGTGGCTTTATGTACAAATTGCATGTGATGCGTATGTGGTTATGAGACTAGCATGTTGTGTGATGGCGTATCCATTGTAGTGGTGGTGGCCACCGTGGGTATTGTCATCGTGTTAAACTGATATCAGTATGTGTGTGGTTCTTACCGGCGTGTAACGTAAGGACATTGGTGATAGCATGTCTAGTTCTCATATGCGTGGTGGTTTGTGATATATTGTTCATGTGTTTGTGGTTTGTGCTCACTAAGCTTTCAAGCTTACCCGTTTGTGGATTTCCCTTTTAGTTGTTGGTTCCTCCGGGAAGGTTAAAGGGAAGAGCTTGGCTTGAAGTTCCGATCTCCCGAGAGGCTCAGTTCCGTTTTGTGGTTTGAGAAACAGTTGTTTAAATTATTAAAGTATGGTTTTTATGAGATAGTTACATTTTATTGGTTGGACCTCATTTTGATGAAATTTTGGTTAAAGATATTTTATATGGTTGTTACCACTTTTTGATTGAAAGTTATCTTTTTGGACAAATTTCCGCTGCATTGGTTACTTTTATTTTATTCCGTTAATTTTCCGTTAAATTTGGGGAAAGATGTTTTAGGTTGTTACAATTGGTATCAGAGCCTTGGTTTAAGGGATTCGGGCATTCATGAGAGGTGAGTGCTTGGACTTAAACCTAAGAGCTTGTGTTTTCAAAGAAAGTAACCTTTAAAAAAACAACTTTGATTTTTATGAAAAGGGAGTGTGAACTGAGCCAAGGATCGGAGCATCAAGACGGGGTGAGCACAAGTGTTTATATCACATTTATTGTTATTGAAATTTGATTGACATGATATATATTGATTGTGTTATCATGTCATGAGATTGTGTATGTGATGAATGTACTAGTATGATTGTGGTGTGCACATGCTAAATGTTATGAATATTATATTAGTGGTATAGTGTATGGTGCGTGTTTGAGCACTGTAGTGGCTTGTGTAGTGTAGAGTAACCCTATTGCTATTTTTGCTAGGGAGCTACTTATGCATGTAATTCCTTATGTGATGTAAATTAACGTGTTCATTTAATGCGTGATGTGATACTATGCTAGATGTTCGATGTTGTTACGTATGTACGAGCACTTTAGTGGCTAAAAGTGTGTAGGGGTAACTCTTATTGCGCTAGATAGGATGTTGCCTTGTGAATGTGAATGTGAATGTCTATGTGGTGTTAACCGAAATTGGGGATTAGAACCCTTGGTGACAACGTTAAGCCTAGATATATAGGGTATAATTATGATGATATAAGGGCCCATATCATCACAATTATATTGTACATGTTGGGACTTGGCGAAGTTATAAACGGTATCTATGAACCGACTAGGTTGGGAAGGGTAAGTAGCATGCTATGATAGGTTGTATTAACCTTACTTGGGATGATTGCGTGATGGCTTGTGTAAGGGCATGCTATAAATCAAGTGATAGGACGCATGTGTGTGTCCTCGAAAAGGATGAATAGACCACTCAATAGCATGTTAGGAAGGGTAAGGTGTAGTGAGGGTTGTTGACCCAGACATTTTAGTCAGGACGAGAACGAAGTGGTCATCATAAAAGCATAATGTTATGTGGGGTAGTATGGGTTATGGACAAGGGTGTCCTAGTTTTGTTGGGAAGTGTTATGACTACATAATTGGATTAAATATCTGTAGTCAGTGAATTTAGTGGGCAAATCTGTAAATTGGGGTACCAATGGTGAAGTTAGGACCAAGTTTGTATCGATGGGTGAGAATCTCGTGGAGAACTCTCTGGCATGTCTTTGTTTGGTTGTTATTGAAGAGTTCGAAACACGATTCTCACATGTGAGTTGTTTAGAAACACCGGTACAGATTTGATTTCGACGGAACCATGAGGAATCTTGAGTTACCGATAAGGACTAGAGGGTGGTATAGGCTCACTACAAGATAGTATTGTCCTATATAGACAGTATTCTGGGTCGGCAAGGTTTTGCATGAAGTGTTTTCGAGTGTTATCACCCAAGTGAAGTAAGAGTTGGTAATCGAGATCCACAATCGAGTGGAGGCAGCCGTGGCCAATAAGCCCAGCAGTTCGAGAGGGACGCAAGGTGGACAGTCGAGGGTGGCAAGTTACAGAGACTTCTCGGCTTGTCAGCTGCTGCAATTTGAGGGGTAGAAGGTCCTTAGTGACCAGCACTTGCTGGATAGTTGTGGTAGAGGGTGCATTCTGCACCAGCTTCTGTTCAGAGGAATGGAAGATTCATTTCGTGACGAAGCCGCAAGGGGAAACGGAAATGATTGGTGGAATCTATGAGTTCAATCTCGGATGGAGAAGCAAGTCAATGCCATGATTTGGGAGCAAAACTAGAAGCTGTTCTGGGAGCAGTTAGTGTCGCGATTTGAGGTGGGGCGATTTTCGAGCGAGTTTTATTGTTGGCTTAAACGACGAAGCCGGTGGATAAAATCACCGACTTGTTGTGGGAATGGTCGCTCGTTTGTTCGCTTTGTGGCGAATGAGCAGTTAAAGATGTATTGTTGTGACGATCCTGAAGCCGAGCTTCGGGAGTTTTGTGAGGGTACGGTGGAGAGTCCGTTAGAAGTAAAATGGCGGACACCGTTGGTTATTGATGTGTAAGAAAGAAGTGTATAAGATTGGAAGGGATGAAGTTTTGTATGGACCTCATCCCTATTCCATTTGGGGAAATTAGTGTGGTGGTCGGTATGAACTGGTTCGATTGTTATAAGGCTCGTTTTGAATGTGAAAGTCAACGGGTGGAGATCCGAACTCCAAGTGGGGGAGTTCTACTCAATGGGAAACGGATCGAGGAGACAACCGAAGCTGTGTTCGATGGAGAAAACAAAAGGATACGTGCACTATTGAGGAGTCAGCTGTCGGCGTTGTGAGTGATAGCTGGGTGATGTTCTGCGATGAGAAAATTTTCGGATGTCTCTGTGTGCAAGTGGAGTTAGAGTTAGATTTGATTCCGGGAGCGACGCCAGTAGGCAAAGTTCCCTTTCGCTCGGCACCTCCAGAATTGTAGGAGCTATCAAGCCAAGTGGGGGAGTTGTAAGGGAAGGGGTTCATCCGTCCAAGTGGTTCACCTTGGGGGAGCCCCTATCCTTTTTGTGAGAAAGGAAGATGGTCCGATGCGGATGTACATTGAATACCGTGAGCTCAATAAGTTTACGGTGAAGAATCGATACCCGCTGCCGAGGATCGATGATCTGTTTGATCAACTTCTGGGAACCGCGTAGTCCTTGAAGATAGATCTTCGTTTAGGGTACCATCAGGTGAAGGTGACAAGCGAGGACATACAGAAGACTGCGTCCAAATCAAGGTGCGGATGTTTCGAGTTCGTAGTGATGACGTTTGGATTACGAATGCGCTGGCGATGTTTATGGACCTCACAAGCGTGTCTCTACACTTATGCTGGATAGATCGGTAATCGTTTTCACATACGACATACTGATCTACTCCAATAGCAAAGGGGAGCATGTGAAGCTTTTGGTTGAAGTGTTGGAGACGTTACGAAAGGAGAGACTGTATTCCAAGTTCTCCAAGTGTGACTCTAGGTTACAGGATGGTCTAATTCTTAGGAAACTTTGTTAACCGGGAGGGCATCGTCTTAGATTCGGTGAAACTGGAAGCAATAGCAAAGTGGGAGGTTCCATAGACTTCTACCGAGATTCGGAGTTTTATTGGATTAGCCAGATTACACATGGTACATCCAAGACTTCTCGGGATTTGCGATGTCTTTGGAAAGGCTTATGAGAAAGATTGTGAAGTTGTCGGGGTGTTTTTCGTAGCCAAATCGCGTAGTTCATCATGTCTGGAAAGTTGCGCGACCAACCCCGTGACTAGAGGTCGCGGGAAGAAGGTCGCGTAACCTTCTGTTTTTCAAATTTTTCGTGTGCGGTCGTTTTCGGGATTTGGCTTGGGGATTATCTTGGGGATGTTCTAAGATAATGTTTGGTATAATTTGGGGGCATTTGGAGTAGTCTAGCTATGGTTAAGACTTGAGTTTCGGTTCGGGAAGTTTAAAGTGTCAATATGTGCAAATGTTTTTGTGTTCTAGGTGTTGTTTTGATTTAGGTGTTTGACTAACGTAGTGTGGTGATGCGAGTATTGTTAATGAGATTAACAGTGACGACTGCGGTGTTGGGGCTGATTAAGAGCTCTCAGGTTGATGCTGTGAAGGAAGTGAATTAGGAGAAAGAGGGAACCAATGGTCAACCGGCCCATCTGAGGGTCTGAAGGTCAAGGACTTTTGACTCGCTCGGATCGTGTTTGGGGCTGTTGCAACGAAACTCGTAAGTTTAAGTTCTCTATACACCCGGGAGCTATCAAAATGTATCGGAACTTAAAGACTGATTATTGGTAGCCGGGAATGAAGCGAGATGTGGCTCGGTATGTTAAAGAGATGGTGGCAAGATTTGGGTGCTAGTAACGGTGATTTCTGATCGAGAAGAGCGGTTTATATTGCGGTTTTGGGGAAAATTTCATGAGAGATGGGTACTAGACTGCAGTTCTGTACCGCATTTCATCCTCACCTAGATGGACATAACGAGAGGACGAGTCAGACTCTCGAGATTATATTAAGGGTATACGTGTTGGGTGTTGGCGGCAGTTGGTATACGTATCTACCGTTGGCCGGGTTTCGTGCATCATTAGCCATCATGCCTGTATGATGTTGTACGGGCAGAGATGTAGCACTCCTAATTGTGGGGTGAGGTGGGCCAACGGGAGTTGGGTAGCACAGAGATTGTGCGGAAGACGAAGGAAAGCATAGAGATGATTCGAGAGCGGTTATGGACCACCCAGAGACGTCAAAAAAAAAGCTGTACCGACAAGCAAAGGTCGGGTTTAGAGTTCCATGTGGGTGTTGTTGTGTTGTTGAAAGTATCACCGTGGAAAGGTGTACTCTGATTCAGAAAGAGGGGCAAGCTCGGCCCTAGTTATATCAGACCTTTTAAGGTGATAGTGTGTGTAGGCAAGGTGGCATATAGGATTGAGTTACATTCAGAACTCAGTCAAGTACATAACACCTTCACGTGTCTCAGCCGAGGAAATGTTTAGCTGACGAGTCGGTTCACATTCCGACAAATAGCGTTCTGGTGGATGAGAATGTAGAAAGACCGAATGTCGTTTGGAAAGGGAGACTAAGACCCTGCAGAACAAAAAGATCGGACTAGTGAAAGCCCATTTGGAATATCGCAAGGGGGTCAAAGTGTGCGTGGGAGTCGAAAGATGAGATGAGGACGCTTATCTCGGAGCTATTTTAGCGTAAGCAATTTCGGGGACGAAATCTTGTTAAGTGGGGGAGAGTTGTAACGCCCCATTTCCCAAAGTTAGTATTTAACCGGTGTTCGTTATCTTTTGTTAAGCTTTGGGTTAATCGTGTTATTTCGAGGTGCAGGGGCGGAAGTGTACATTGCGAATTTGAAGGGTCGTGAATGACTTTTATGCAATATAGATAAAATCCCCAAACCCTTTCTCTTGTGTTAGTCGTTTTTGTGCAGAAAATTGAGAAGGGTTTGAGAGCTTTGTGTCATTTGGTGAAATTGGTGATGATTTCGACCGTGAGAAGTGCATCTGATCATCGAGGTTCGATTGTTGTCGCATTCCTAACCCAAGGTAAGTGTTTATTGGTGTATTTCGCTAGTTGATCGACCGTTTGAGTGGTTGATGGTTAGGGTTTTGTTGGTTTTGGAATTCGACCATTTGGCGATCAAATTGGGTCGTTTGATGTTAGTGTCGAGTTTAGAATGATCTAAATTGTGTTATAATGGTATGGGGGTGTTCATTAACACCATTGTTGAGTATTATGATCGTTCGGTGAGTTTTGGGTGTGTTTTTCGGAGGAAAAATCGTGAAGAAGACGAACCAGGGAGTTGGGCGACCTGTCCCCGCGACCTCAGGTCGCGTAAGTAGGTCGCGCAAGTCCATGTGTGTTTGTTGAAAATTGTTTTGGCCATAACTTATTCGTTATAGCTCCGATTTTGCTTCCGAAAGAACTGTTGGATTCGTAATTGAATTACCTATCCAATGAGACCGTAAAATATAGGATTTTGATTATAAATCCTAAGATGATTATTTCTAGTTATGGGTTGAAATAAAGGATTTCCGGGAGAATTTGGTAGAAAATGGGATAGTTTAGATGTGTCTAAACTTATGGTGTTCAGGTTCGGTTAAGGAACTCATTTTGTATCGTGTTGTTGTGTTGATATGCTATATATATACATGTGTTGTATAGGTGCTTAAATGTTGAATACGTATGAATGACGAAAGAATGTGCATTGCTAGCATTGTGTGGTGTGTTTGGCACTTGATTTATGGTGACATTATCCAAGGTGAGTACATTAACCCTTATACGTGGCTTTATGTACAAATTGCATGTGATGCGTATGTGGTTATGAGACTATCATGTTGTGTGATGGCGTATCCATTGTAGTGGTGGTGGCCACCGTGGGTATTGTCATCGTGTTAAACTGATATCAGTATGTGTGTGGTTCTTACCGGCGTGTACCGTAAGGACATTGGTGATAGCATGTCTAGTTCTCATATGCGTGGTGGTTTGTGATATATTGTTCATGTGTTTGTGGTTTGTGCTCACTAAGCTTTCAAGCTTACCCGTTTGTGGATTTCCCTTTTAGTTGCAGGTTCCTTCGGGAAGGTTAAAGGGAAGAGCTTGGCTTGAAGTTCCGATCTTCCGAGAGGCTCAGTTCCGTTTGGTGGTTTGAGAAACAGTTGTTTAAATTATTAAAGTATGGTTTTTATGAGATAGTTACATTTTATTGGTTGGACCTCATTTTGATGAAATTTTGGTTAAAGATATTTTATATGGTTGTTACCACTTTTTGATTGAAAGTTATCTTTTTGGACAAATTTCCGCTGCATTGGTTACTTTTATTTTATTCCGTTAATTTTCCGTTAAATTTGGTGAAAGATGTTTTAGGTTGGTACACCACATATACAGGCAAGCGTACCTGATCGTGAGTAATATAGTGTAGGAAAGTCCAGGTATCGTATTTACCACTGGGAACGGTCAAGTTATCGTAGACTGTTAATCTAGATCAGTTTAATTAACCTAAAGCTTTGGGGGGGGGGGTTTATGAAAAATGTTTTAATAACTAAAAAGATAACTAAATTAACTAGGAACTAAGAAAACAATTAAAAGATTGATTAAAAACTATATAAGAGAAAACAGTAGTACTTATCATGGTATAGTGAATCCCCAAGTGGATGATTAAAGTAAGCCAAAGGTTTGGTTGTTTTGGTTATTGTAGGAATTTAAGTTTAGGACACCCTAACATGTAATGACTATGGTTGTTAACTAGGTTTGATCCTCCTAGTCCCAATACTTAGGTCGTTTGTCAGACAATCTAGTACCGGTCATCCGATCCTATTTCTATTGCATGGTTTTCCACTACCTGGTCGCTCTCGGTCCGAGTAACCACTTAACACAACTCTCCGGGACGAAGGGTAGGTCATGGTAGGTTGATTATCCTATCGGAGTCTATCTATTTAGGTCAAAACAGATACACCCAACCAACGAGTTCAAATAACCAAACAATATAAATCAGAACGGAACCATAACACACATTCAATTAACCAAAAACAAACCAATAAACATTGATTATAAAATCATCATCCACAATGGTTCATCGACCACAATAAGTACCACTATAAAAGACTACTCACTAGACATAATCAAAACAAAAAACACGATAGTAGACATGATACCGACAGTACAACGACGGATATTCGAAGATCGAACCCCGCAGCGTATCGGCACCACTCTCCACCTCGATGTTTCTCTTACAGGCTCTCTATCTAACTCTATACGTGTATGTGTGCCTGTGCGTGTATATCACAACTGAAGGAGGAGGCTGGTATTTAAAAGAAGCGTCCAGAGCCTGTTTCGCGATCGCCAGACGGCTGCTTCGCGGCGCCAGACACTTAGGTCAAACCCTGGTCTTCATCTTTGTCGAACTTGGCGGCGCCAGATCTGGTATTTCGCGATCGCTAAGAAGCCACTGGATTGAGATTGTGCATTTTTCACGTTTTTTCGCCTTTTTTCGTACTTTTCCGTTCCACGGCCTCCAAATCCTACAAAAGCAATAATAAGCTCAATTGGTGAGTGAAATGATCAGAAACGGGTGAGAAATGGGGTAAAGTCATACAATTAAGCTCAACCAAAACATGTATAATTTTGGTGTTATCAGAGGTTCATTTGTAAACCACAAAAAATGTGTAAACCGTGTAAACCAATCCACACCCTTGATTTTCAAAAACATTTCTATATTTCACATTTTTCATCTTTCAATAATCAATGACTTACCATATATTTCACATTTCCATGTTTTCTATGAATCCATATCATCCTTTGATTTTTTTTGATCAACGGCTATGATTGGTTTACACGGTTACAAATGAACCCCTCTCTCTCTCTATATATATACACATATATACATGAATGTATGAAAATGGAAAAAACATAAAAATGCTTGGAACGGGTTGAACCGCTAGTTTTACCGGTTGAACTGGCCGAATCATGAACGGGTCATCACACCGATTTAACTTAAAACCCAGTTTATAAAACATTGATTGTCCCCCTTTTCTCCATTTTGGGGATGTTGTTGGAGATGCTCTTAGATATAAGAGCATTCACAATGGAGGTTCTTCCTAAGTTTTTTCTTGGGGTTTTTACAAGAATCTCCACTGTGGGAAAAATGTTTTGTCCAGTCACATGTTCTTATTGGAACCTAGATGCTTGAACAAGAACCCAAGTTCTTGTAATAGTTTTCTTTTCTGTTATATAATTGTTAGAACAAGAGAGAGGCCAAAAGTGTAGCCGTATATTGATTGAAAATGAAAAAGGATTACTGTACAGAGAAAAGTAAACCTAATCTATTTATACATAGGTTACAAGAGAAAGGCCTAAAGCCCTAAAGCCCATGGGCCTATATACAAAATACACTTAACACCCCACCTCAAACTTAATCAAGGGAAGAATGACCCAGATTGAGTTTGGAAACAAGCTCCCGAAAACGTCCTGGAAGGTGAGCTTTGGTGAATATATCAGCTGGTTGATCATCTGTGGAGATAGATTGGAGTTGAATTGTCTTGCGCACAACATGTTGACGAACAAAGTGGCAGTCAATCTCAATATGCTTTGTGCGCTCATGAAAAACATCATTGTGAGCGATTTGAATAGCACTCGTGTTGTCACACCAGAGCAAAGTTGGTGAAAGTTGAGGAGCACCCATGTTGGAAAGAAGCCAGCGGAGCCAGATGAGCTCCTGAGAGGTGTCAGCTAGAGCACGATAATCAGCTTCAGTACTAGAACGGGCAGTAAGGGACTGCTTCTTGCTACGCCAGGAAATGAGAGAGTCACCAAGGAAGAAGCAGAAGCCCGTAGTGGAACGGCGGTCAGTCATATCGTTGTCCCAATCCGCATCAGAAAATCCTCGTAGAATTAAGGAAGACGTGGAGGAGAAATATAAGCCATGAAACATAGTCCCCTTCAGGTACCTTAAAATGCGTAGAACAGCAGCATAGTGATTTGAGCACGGTGCGAACATAAATTGGCTGACAATGTGAACAACATAGGCAATATCAGGTCTAGTAACTGTGAGATAAACAAGAGACCCGACCAACTGGCGATATAACGTAGGATCCTTCAGCGGAGGACCTGCATTTGGTGTCAAGTGAAGATTTGGCTCCAAAGGTGTAGAGACCACCTTTTGATCAGTAATACCGGCGCGAGAAAGAAGATCAGATGTGTATTTGGCCTGACAAAGATAGGTACCTCTGGAGTCAGATAAGACTTTAAGACCAAGAAAATAATGTAGTTTACGAAGATCCTTCATCTCAAAACTGGCACTGAGAGATTGTTTGAGAAGCGTGATGCCTGTAGAGTCACTACCAGTAATGATCATATCATCCACATAAAGAAGAAGTAGAATTGTGCCAGCATCAGTGGTACGAGTAAACAACCCAGAATCATAGTTAGTTGCAGAGAAACCCAAGGAGAGGAACGTGGTGCTGAATTTTTCAAACCAAGCTCGATGGGCTTGTTTGAGACCATAGAGAGCTTTTCGAAGCCGACAAACGTGCCCTGTAGGAAGAGAGACACCAGGAGGAGGATTCATATAGACTTCTTCAGATAGATCACCATTCAGAAAGGCATTCTTAACGTCCATCTGAAAAAGCGGCCAGCGTTTAGTGGCAGCAACGGCAAGAAGACTGCGAACAGACGTTATGCGAGGAACTGGAGCGAATGTATCCTCATAATCGATGCCATACTCCTGATTGAAGCCCTTTGCCACAAGACGGGCTTTGTATCGATCAATAGAACCATCAGACTTTGTCTTGATCTTGAAGACCCATTTAGAGCCAATGGGTCTCTTGCCAAGGGGTAGAGGAACAGAGTCCCAAGTTCATGCTTTATCAAGTGCCTGAAGTTCCTCCTGCATAGCTGCCTATCAATGTGAACTCGAGGAGGCTTCCTTGTAGGAAGTGGGTTCATGATTGGATAGCAAAGTTGCATAACAATGATAGTCACGAAGGTGAGAAGGAACTTGTCTTACCCGGTCTGAACGGCGTACATTCTCTGATGATGATGGTCCAGGATCCGCAGACTCGACAGATGGCTCAGAAGTAGACCTTGAAGTCGGTACGGATGATTGAGTCGGAGGAGGAATGAGAACATGTACAGGAGCTTCTAGAGTTGGAGAAGCAATAGGTACAGGTGGAGGAATAGATGGAGCAGGAGAGGCAACAGGTGCATGAGCCTCTGGATTTGGAGTAAAGGTAGAAGATGGTAGGTCTAGTGAGATAGATGAGTCTGTAAAGAAGGGAACGATAGAGGTAGGTGTTTCAAAGTGTAAGTTTGGCATGGTATAGAAAGGAACATGTTCCCAGAATGTGACATTACGAGAAATGCGCAGACGCTTGGAGATAGGATCCCAACAACGATATCCTTTGTGTTCAATACCATAACCAAGGAAAAGACAAAGACGGGAACGAGGTTGAAGCTTGGTATGTTCGTGAGGTTGTAACTGAACAAAGCATGCACAACCCCACACTTTTAAAAGTTCATATGCAGGGGTGATGCCATGAAGAGTCTCATAAGGAGACTTATTTTGAAGAGTGGGAGTTGGATGTCGATTAATGGTGTAGACAGCAGTAAAGGCAGCTTCACCCCAAAAATGTTTTGGGCATTTGGAAGAAATTAACAAGGTACGGATAGTATCAAGAATACGCCTGTGTTTACGTTCAGCACGACCATTTTGGGGAGAAGTTCCCGGACAAGAGTACTGAGAGATAGTACCTTGACATCGAAGAAAGGCGATGAGAGAAGATTCTTTGTATTCCATAGCGTTATCAGCTCGAAGAATCTTTATGGGTTTTGAGAATTGAGTTTGTATCATGCGGGCAAAGGTAATATAAATCTGAGGTAGTTCTGATCGATGTTTCATAAGATAAATCCATGTGAAACGTGTGTGATCATCAACGAAGATAACGAAGTACCTGCAACCACCCATAGATGGATGTGGTGCTGGTCCCCATACATCGGAATGAATAAGATCGAAAGCAGAAGCAGATTTATAGTCATTGAGTTCAAAAGGTAGAGCATGATGTTTGCCAAGTTTACAAGACAAACAAGAAACTTCATTGGAAGTGATATTACCTAGAAGACCAGAGTTGGCTAATAGCTGTACTCTGGCTGATGACAAGTGTCCTAGGCGAGCATGCCATAGGTCTAAGGAAGGGCTTTTGGAGACTGACGCAGTAAGGTTCGTATACGACGAAGATAAAGGTAAGCGAAGATAGACGACCTCAAGTACCCTTCCAACTCTACGGCCTTTTCCAAGAATCTGCTTTGTGTTTGGGTCCTGTATAACACAACCAGAGAAATCAAAAGATATTAGTAGACCCATTTCCTGAAGCTGGGTAAGAGAGACTAGCCCTGTATCTAGTCCTGGTACATGAAGTACATCAGGTAACTGAATCGTGTCATTAGAGAAATTCCCACTGAATAGTACAGGCTTGGGAGTAAGATCCGTCGTGCGAGCAACTTTTTTTTATTCTTTTATTTGGGAAACTAGACTTGGGAAACCGACTTGGGAAACTAGACTTGGGAAACTGAGACTTGGGAAACTGAGACTTGGGAAACTAGACTTGGGAAACTGAGACTTGGACTTGGGAAACTGGACTTGGGAAACTGGGAAACTCGACTTGGACTTGGGAAATTGGGCTTGGGAAATTGGACTTGGGAAACTCGACTTGGGAAACTGGATTTGGGTAAGGATAGATCTGATGTTCGATCTAGGGTTTCGAATCGACTTGGGAAACCGACTTGGAAAACGAGATTTGGGTAAGGATAGATCCGATGTTCGATCTAGGGTTTTGTAAGGCAGCAAGTATGGCAGAAAGAACTAAGACGGCAAGTGGCGGTGATGCGATCGGCGGTAACACGATCGATGGTAGCGACGGTGATGATTGTGATGACGACGAAGGAAGCGACGATGACGATGATACGACGAAAGCGACGACGGCGGCGGCGATATGATGGCGGCGGCGATATGACGGCGATGATGACGATACGGAAGCAACGGAATCGATAGAGAGCAACCTAATGCTCTGATACCATGTTAGAACAAGAGAGAGGCCAAAAGTGTAGCCGTATATTGATTGAAAATGAAAAGGATTACTGTACAGAGAAAAGTAAACCTAATCTATTTATACATAGGTTACAAGAGAAAGGCCTAAAGCCCTAAAGCGCATAGGCCTATATACAAAATACACTTAACAATAATAATTTACATACACAAAAATTATATTATAAATAAGAAAAGGGAAGTGGAGTTTTTGTAATAATCTCCATTGTAGAGCTTTAAAGAGGTTCTTAGTTTGTTAAGATGACAATGATGTTGAAAAAAAAATATGATAACTGAAATTATTAAAGGTTTCACCAACATGGATACTCTAAATTACATTTTACTAGTTTAGTTTTCTTTTGAAGTCATTAAGAATTTTCTTAACTCATATATTCAAAATCTATAGAATTAGTCAAGAGGCAAAAGTATTATGTCAAACTAATGTTTCATAAATTTGGAATTTTATTTTTTAAAATTACATTGATATTTAGTTTTTTTAAAACCGGAGCCTCACACAACTTCCTTCTCAACGTATCGAAAGCCGCCTCCTGCTCCTGGTAGTCGATACACATCCGCATCGACCCATCCTTCTTCTTTACAAACAGGATAGGGGCTCCCCAAGGTGAGGTGCTCGGGCGAATGAACCCCTTATCCAACAGCTCCTCCAACTGCTTCGATAGCTCTTGCATCTCCGGAGGTGCCAACCGGTACGGTGCCTTTGCTATCGATGCCGCCCCCGGAACAAGGTCTATCCAGAACTCTACCTGCCTCTCGGGTGGAACGCCAGGCAAGTCATCCGGGAATACATCCGGATACTCGCTGACCACCGGTACATCTGCAACTGTCTTCTTTCTTGCCTCTTCGCGGCTGTCGACCACATACGCCAAGAAGCTATGCCCTCCGTGAAGAACATGCTTCCTAGCCTTAGCTAACGTGCACAACTAAGGCAATTTCTTCCGCCTTTCACTCGGGATAGTTAATTCTCCCCCACTTGGGTTCCAAACCACTACCCGCTCGTTCTCACAATCAATGTGACCTCCATTCCGACTCAACCAATCTACCCCCACTACTACATTGATCTCCCTCATAGGTATCGGGATGAGATCAATTTTAAACTTGACTCCAAAAATCTCTATCACATTGTTTCTATACACATGCCTACATAATTGGTACTTCTCAGCTGCTATTTCTACCTCTAGCGGACTGTCTAGTCTACCCTTTACATACATAAAATTCTTACAGAATGAATAAGACACAAACGACTTGCTAGCACCCGAATCAAACAAAACAAGAGCAGGTACAGAGTTAACAGGGAAAGTACCTGTCACCACGTCCGGCTCCTCCTTGGCCTCCTCAGCCGTCAACTGAAACACCCTAGCTCGGGTCTTCGGCGCCTCTGTCTTCTTAACTGTGCCCTCGGTCTTTCACTGGCGCTACCCCCGACGTCTGAGTTGCCCCATCAGACTGAGGGCACTCATTTGCTACATGGCCCGGTCGGAAGCACTTGAAACAGAGCCTCATAGTCACCTTGCAATCCTTGCTGAAATGACCCGGCTGCCCACATTTGAAGCAGGTTCCCGACCCCATCCGACACTCTCCCAAGTGATGACGTCCACACTTTGGGCAGTTCGGAAACTCTTTCTTTACTACCACCTTCGGCTCTGTCGGTCTGAACTTCTTCACCGGCTGAGCCTGTGTCTGAGTCATCTCCGCCTTCTTCCTCTTATTCTGCCTCTCGAGCTCTAGTTCCCGAGTCCTAGCCACCTCATGCATACGGTGGAAGGTCTTGCACTCTGACATCACTACAAATTCCCGAATCTCGGGTTTCAGAATCTCCGCATAACGGTACATCTTCATACGCTCACTTGCCACATATTCAGGGCAAAAGAGCGAACGCTCCAGAAATAGATATGTGATCTGATTCACCGTCTCAGTCGTCTGCTTCATAACCAAGAACTCCCCAGTCAGCCGCTCCATCTCCACCTGAGGCACATACTGCTCCTTGAACAGTTCCTTGAACTGTTCCCAAGTCATAGCAGCAATCTGCTCCGGAGTCCGCGTCCGGTTGATCAAGTTCCACCAATCCTTTGCCGCCTTTCTCAACAGGTTCGAAGCATAACGAACCTTCATCTCCTCTGAACATGAACTGGTGAGGAAAGCTCCCTCCACCTCAGATATCCAGCGAGAGCTGGCCACCGGGTCCTTCTGCCCGTTAAACTGTGGTGGCTGACAAGCCGAGAAGTCCTTGTAAGTAGTGACCCTCGTTTGTCCTCCACCTGACCCTCCCGAACCACCAGGCCTAGCGGCCACGGCTGCCTCCACGACTGCCTCCACTTGGCTGCGCATCTCCTTTTTCAGCTCATCCTTCATTTAGGCAAAGTAGCTGATGCGGTAATTATCGTATATAAAAAGCGTAACAAGTTTTAACCTCTAATGCCTAGCCACCGTCTTACCACATATACAGGCAAGCGTACCTGATCGTTAGTAATATAGTGTAGGAAAGTCCAGGTATCGTATCTACCACTTGGAACGGTCAAGTTATTGTAGACTAAAGCCTTAATCGGTTTAATTAATCTAAAAGAGGGGTTTTGTATGAAAAAGGTTTTAATACTGGAAAAGTCAATTAACTAAGTAAAAACTGAGAAAGCGGTTAAAATAATAATTTAAGATTATCATAAGGGAAAAACAACAGTACTTATCATGATAATACGAATCCCCAATATGGATGATATGAATAAATCGAAGGTTTGGTTGTTTTGACTATTGTAGGAATTTAAGTCTGGGACACCCTAACATGTGCAATTTATGGTTATGAACTAGGATATTGTCCTCCTAATTCTAATCCTAAATCATTTGGTCCACAATCTAGAATCGGTAAACCTTCCCAATCAGTATTGCAATGGCTCTTTTACTATCGGTCACTTATTGGTCAAAGTAACCCCTTAAAATAACTCTATGGTCCAAGTCAGGCTAAGGTAGGTTGATTATCCCTTCGGAGTCTATCTGTTTTTGGTCTAACAAATACACCCAACCAAGTGATTTCAAATCGCCACAACAACAATAATCAAGAAAGAACCATAAACGACATTCAATTAATAAAAAACAAACCAATAAACATTAATTGCAAATTATCATCCACAAAGGTTCATCTATCATGACAAGCACTACTAATTGACTACTCACTCATATTGAAAACAAAAACATAAACAAGAGTAGACATCGACATGATACCAACAGTACAACGATAGATGATCAGAGATCGACTTCCGCAGTGTATCGGCACCTCTCGTACTCTCACTCTCGTTCCCCTCGTGTATCGCACTTCAAAACTCATGTCCAAAACTGAAGGAGGAGGCTGATATTTAAAGAAAAACGACCAGGCGCCATCTGGCGATCGCCAAACTGCCATCTTGGCGACGCCAAACACTTAAAATCAACCCTAATTTGCACTTCAGTCGAACTTGGCGGCGCCAGAATGAGAACTTCGCGATCGCCAAGTGTCTTCTGTGTTGACTCTGTGCATTTTTCACGTTTTCTCGCCTTTTTTTGTACTTTTCCGTTCTACGACCTCCAAATCCTTCATAATCAATAAAAAGCTCAATTAGTGCATGAAATGATCATAAACGGGTGAGAAATGGGGTAAAGTCATACGATTACGCGCAACCAAAACATGTATAATTTTGGTGTTATCAAAATCCCCACACTTAAGCTTTGATTGTCCTCAATCAAAAGACTGAAAAATAAGAAAGATAACTCCAAAATTATCTCCACCCAAGATCATCAAAAAGAACAGAGTATACTCACACAATCGAACACACAAACAAGACTCATCAAACAATCGGATACCAAGGCCAACCTTTTATCCTTACATAATATGAATAACAATATAAGATGTATCTCTCGGGGGTAAAAGTGTATATGTAAGTGATCACACCAATACTCGACTAATTCCCGCATGCATAAGCTTGTCACCAAATCTAATCTCCACCACTGAGAAGTTGTCAACCGTCAAGAGGACTTTAGGGTTGTAATGTTAGGCTAAGGGTTAAGGGTAGGATAAAGGATATATAAGTGACTAAGGGTTTTGCAACAAAAACTTGAAAACTTAATCAGTAATGATCCAAACAGTGAAACAATCTGACTTTCATACAATGAGATTTTTGGGATGAGTATTCTCTCTTTTCTTTTTAGAATTGGCCTAAGCCTATGGCTTATTTGGGGTGCAAATTCTTTTTCATTCTTTTCAGCTCTCATTCTTTTCTTTTTTTGTATTCTCGACTCTTTTGATACTTCTTTTTTTTCTTTTTGAGTCTCAAATATTTTCTTTTCTCTTTTTTTTTTCAGAGCAGCAACTATGTCGCTTTTGGGCTCTTTTTAAATCTCAATCCCATACAAACTGTCAGATAAGAAAACTGGATCAAAACATCTCAAGATTCAAATTTAAGTCACGGCCAAGAGATAGATAAACAATTAGGCTCAAGGATAAAGTGTATAGTGGGTAATGAAATGAAAAGGCTAAGGCTCAAAATGGTTTCAAGGGGTAAAGTGTTAAAAGATGAACACTTTTTCAATCAAAGGCTAGGCAAATCAAATAACCTTATGATGAGGTTATCTGACAAAGGCTAAAAGGGTTAGAAACGAAGGCCTCTATCAGTGCAATGGTGATAAATACTTCTCTTATGTGGTCTCGACAAGCATTCAAATGACAAGTTCTACCTTGGGTCAAAGTCGGTATTCCTCACGAAATAAACAAATATAACTATATAGGCTCAATCTCTCAACGGAATTGGGTGAGGCACTCATGGTAATCAGTATTCCAAGGTATCCTTTTACTCAACTAATCCTATTCAGTGTTCTCCTATGCAAGCAACTCAGTCTCAAAAACAATCTCAGATTTCGAAAAAAATTGGTGTCAAATCTCAAAGCTTTCAAAAGTTTGAAAAACGACAATCCATAAGCAAAAAGTGAACCCATTTAAACAGATAAGTCTACATAACCCCCTCCCCACACTTAAAATTTGCAGTGTCCTCAATGCAACAATTAACACAATTAAGGAGTAATTGGGAAAAAGAGAAACTTCCCGGGTTATGTGACGAAATCTGATCTGATCTGAGAGTGGTGCATAAAATTCGTGCTCGATCATAAATCGCCATATGGTTTTCAAAAGCCCATTCATCATAGGTGGAATAGCCAGCAGGACCGTCATCACTATCACGCCATTCGGGATGAGGTTCAAGAGGAGCCGAGGGAACATGTCCCATGCTCTCAAAGTACTCTCCCATCGATGCGGCGACCCAAGACAACTCCCGCCGAAAACCATACATGTCATATGAGACCCTGTCCAATCTTCCCATCATCTCGTGATGCTCTGCTCCCATCTGTTCCGATAGTCCTTGAATAGCTTCATGAAGAGATCCCGATCCCTGTTGATTTGCCGGTTGAGGGTTGCTTGATTGCCCCTGGAAAGTTGGTTGAGGCGGTGAAGTAGCCGTACCAACCGGCTCTTCATTGGGGGTAATATCCCCAATCCACACAAAAGTACCCCGCCGAGGTCCCGGTGCAAGCAACTTCATGGAGCGAAAAAGAGCCTTATCGATAAAACCCATAGGAGACAATTTGGTGAGAGTTCCGCAAACGTCCGGTGTAAGAGTTCCCAACTTCTCCGCTATGACCATAATGAAATGTCCCCCACAAAGGCCCGTTTCGGCCTTATCGTGCACCTTCCCGGCGTTTTGGAACATGTTAGCCATCACATAAGAAAGATTGGTTATGGCATTTCGAATGACCAATCGCGAAAGAAGCTAAAGATCCCCTTCCGGCACCTTTTCCTTGATAGCTTTCCGGTAAGCAAAAGAGTGGAAAAGCATCCGATGGAGAAGGCAATGCTTGGGTAGAGTGATAGAACTTTCCTTGGTGTTGGACTGTAGATATGGTCCAGATCCGATGGTAGCCCAAAAATCCGTGCCCACAAACTCGACACTAGGTTCACAAGCACCGATCAAGAAGTAGTGAGAAAAGTACCCGGATCTTGACTCAGCCGCCGTGAAAAATCCGAGTAATACTCCAAAGCGTGGTAGTGTGATCCCATACCATTCTCCAAGCAGGCAAAATCGAATACAAGGGCCCTCAAGTCTATCTTCATCATATGCCTCCATATCAAAGCTAAAGGTAGCCAGAAATTCCAACACAAGCTCATAGTAAATCGGCTCGTGGGTTTTCAGTGCTTTCTCCCAATCGTTGCTCACAAAACGAAGGACACCAAACTGATCGCGGTATTCTCTCCTCAGAAGGCTTGAAAGCCTATCCCCAAATCCAATCTTCTCAACAAATTGCAGATCAACAACCGAACCAATTTCGACCTCCCGCTTTTTTAAACGATCAAGTTCAATCATCAGTGACATTTTCTCACTACGCAGGATGTTGTCGGAATCGAAAGACAAACACGGGTGGTCTTGCACATTGCGGGAGGATGAAGCTCTGTACAAACAAAACATGTGTATTTATCACCACAAAAATCATAACCTCTCCTCCCCACACTTGAGTTGCAACATATTATAACATTTAAAGATCTAAACTCAAGTGTGTAAATTTAAGCAGATCAAAGGAATAAACCTCCCCCCAACATTATAGACTTTCCTACCCATTAAAACCCCTTCTCAAGGATCATATACAAGTTAAATAACTAGGGTTTGTAGGATTCTTTCAAATTAGAACAAAAAGAGGAGGAACACATACCTTTGATGCCATGGAGTTGCAAGTTGGGAAGAGAATTGCAGAGAAAAACACAAAGGAAGAGGGAGAATATTGAAAATAGGGTTTTAGGAAACAGCTTAAATTTTCTCGTTTCGAACTTCGCGTCGTGAAATAGAGGCTTTCGCATCGCGAAGTCGTAATCGCTCACTATTTTCAAAATTCGGACTTACCTGGGCCGCTCACTTCGCGGCGCGAAATCCAAGATTTCGCGATCGCGAAATGCTTACTGTTTGGTCACTTCCGAAATTTGATCGGGTTGCAATTTCCTTTGGCTAATGCTGCAAAATTGGTTAAAACACATACACAAGCAAAAATAACTAATAAAAACGCGGGTTGCCTCCCGAAAAGCGCTTGTTTTTGTTACCGAGTCGCGAGCCTGACTCGGGGGATCACCTAAGTAATTGGCTCTTTAGAAAGATGACAGACCTCGCCATTTCTGACAGGGTCGTTCTCATTGTAAAGCTTTAGTCTATGGCCATTTACCTTAAAAGATCCTCTTTCGGTCATTAGGTCCACATACCCCGAGGGATAGGCTTTTAAAACAACATATGGACCTATCCACCGTGACTTTAATTTACCAGGGGAAAATTTAAAACGAGTTTGATACATTAATACCTTGTCCCCCTCTTTAAACACCTTCACTTCTTTGAGATGCGCATCATGCCATTTCTTTCGCTGCTCCTTGTAGATCTTCGAGTTCTCATAAGCGAGAGATCTAAGTTCCTCCAATTCGTGCAAACTTATCAATCTTTCTCTCACACTTTCAGTATCATTCAAGTGAACTTTCTTTAGTGCCCACAGCGCTTTGTACTCGAACTCGAATGGAAGGTGACATGCTTTTCCGTAAAGCATTCGATAAGGAGTGCTTCCAATTAGGGTCTTGTAGGCCGTACGATACGCCCATAGTGCATCTTCAAGCTTTTGTGACCATATCTTTGGATTGTTATCGACCGTCTTCTCCAAGATTCGTTTCAACGCCCTGTTGGTGTTTTCCGCTTGACCATTGGCTTGTGGATGGTAGGCAGTCGAGAACCGATGATGCACTCCATACCTTTTTAAAGGTTTTTTCCAATAGATAGTTTGCAAAGTGAGTTCCTCTATCACTGATGATCGCCTTTGGACATCCGTACCTGCACACAAGAGACTTCACGAGTCAACAACTACTTTAGCATCATTCGTGGGCGAAGCCTTTGCTTCGGCCCACTTGGAAACATAATCAACCGCTACAAGGATGTATTTGTTGCCTCTCGAGTCGGGAAAAGGTCCCATGAAATCGATTCCCCAAACATCAAACACTTCACTAACGGAAATGCTCTGCTGGGGCATCTCATCTTTCTTTGTGATGTTGCCTGCCCTTTGACAAGCGTCACAAGATTTTATTAAAGTGTGAGCATCCTTAAAAATCGTAGGCCAATAAAATCCGGACTCGAGGACTTTTCTAGCAGTTAGATTGGCTCCAAAATGGCCTCCCGTGGGGCCTTTGTGACAGTTAGTGAGAATGTCCCAGGTAGCAGGGCCGGAGACACATCGACGGTGAATCCTATCAGGTCCTACTCTAAACAGATAAGGTTTAGACCAAAAATAATACTTTAAATCCGAGAAAAACTTACCTTTTTGTTGATAAGTCATAGCTTTGACAAGAACACCAGCGGCCAGATAATTTGCAAAGTCTGCATACCAAGGTATAGGGTCCTCTCCTATGGTCTTAATCATATTAAGGTCCTCATCGGGGAATTTATCCCTGATAACTTCTCTACCTCCGGAATCCATGTATGGATTTTCCAGACGAGATAAATGGTCGGCAGCTAAATTCTCAGCGCCTTTCTTATCTCTTATCTCTATATCAAACTCTTGCAACAGAAGTATCCATCGTATGAGTCTGGGCTTAGCATCAGGCTTAGCAAAGAGATATTTAAGGGCAGAGTGATCCGTGTAAACTATGATTTTGGACAACACAAGATAAGACCTAAATTTTTCAATGGCAAAAACTACCGCTAGGAGCTCTTTTTCTGTCGTGGTGTAATTTTCTTGAGCATCGTTCAGGGTTCGACTTGCATAACAAATTGGTTGAAAATGATTGTTTTTACGTTGCCCAAGAACTGCACCGACGGCATAATCGCTCGCATCACACATAATCTCAAAAGGTTGATCCCAATTAGGTGGAACCATGATAGGGGCGTTGGTCAAATGCCGTTTCAAAGTTTCAAAAGCGGAAATACACTTCTCATCAAAAATGAAAGGTGCATCTTTTTCAAGAAGTTTGGTAAGAGGTCGGGATATTTTTGAAAAATCTTGTATAAACCTCCTATAAAACCCGGCATGACCTAAGAAACTTCTGACCCCTTTTATGTTTGTAGGTGGAGGAAGCTTTGATATGGTGTCTATCTTAGCTTTATCCACCTCCAAACCATCTTTCGAGATTTTGTGTCCAAGAACTATACCTTCCCTTACCATAAAGTGACACTTTTCCCAGTTGAGAACCAGATGAGACTCCTCGCATCGAGCTAGTACCCTGTCTAGACTGCTTAGACAATCATCAAAAGAGTTACCGAAAACAGAGAAATCATCCATAAAGACCTCCATACAATTCTCTATCATGTCCTGAAAAATGGCTGTCATGCACCGCTGGAAGGTAGCGGGTGCATTGCACAACCCAAAAGGCATACGCCTATAGGCAAATGTTCCAAAAGGACAAGTAAAGGTCGTTTTCTCCTGGTCTTCAGGATCAATGGGGATTTGGAAGTATCCCGAAAATCCATCTAGGAAGCAATAGTACTCATTTCCCGCCAAGCGTTCAAGCATTTGATCGATGAAGGGTAAGGGGAAATGGTCTTTTCTAGTGGCATCGTTAAGCTTCCTATAGTCTATGCAAACTCTCCACCCGGTAACAGTACGGGTGGGAACTAACTCATTGTTATCATTTGTGACAACTGTGAGTCCTCCCTTTTTGGGAACTACTTGAACAGGGCTTACCCAAGGACTATCAGAAATGGGGTAAATGATTCCGGTATCAAGCAGTTTGATCACTTCCTTTTTCACAACTTCTTGCATTTTCGGATTAAGCCTCCTTTATTTTTGCACACATGGTTTAAAATTGTCTTCCAGTAAAATTTTGTGTGTACAAAATGTAGGGCTTATTCCGGGAATGTCCGAAATTTTCCAAGCTAAAGCCTTTTTGTGTTTTTTTAAAACCTCAATAAGTCTATCTGTTGATCCAGCTCTCCTAAGACCTGATGAAATGATAATGATCCTGAATCTTTACTTAGTGAATAGGTTCTTACTTCTGTTATAGCTTGAGGAATTATCACTGAGTCTGTTCAGTGTTATTCCATGTTACTTATGCTGTAACTTAATTTTATAGATTTCAGGATCAGGATCAGGAGACTAACGAGTCTGTTCTGCAGTCTACTGATCCTGTCCACTGAAGTGAAGACCTCCTCCTGAAGACATTAAGATCATACAAAAAGAACCATCAGCGACGTCGAAGAAATAGCTGATGACAGAAACAGCATGCTCGTGATCTGAAGACGGAACTCAGTGATAGCAGTCTGTTCACTATCGTATGACATCCTGAAGATTCATCAGGATACACGTGACCCTGAACGTCCCCAGTTTCAGAACTCTAGTCACTGATCAGTATCCTGATCCTGAAGGATTAGAACAATGTCTTAGTCTAATGCACAAAAGGATAACTCGCCTTTTCTGACACAATAGTACATAAGGGCAGTTACTTTACTGTTCCCTCCGTACTTATCAGACCATAAGGCAACTGTTTACAAACATCCTCTTTTGCACACCATGCAAAGAGTATTTGTTTATAGTAAATAGTACAACAGACCACTCACATTGTGACACGTCACAATAGTAGGTCTGCATGCATTTAATGCATGGAGTATAAATAGGACGTGAAGAGATGTTCTCCACACTTCTTCTTCATCCTAATTCTACTCAAGTCCTTTCTCTCTTTTTCCCTCTATCTTCTTTCTTTATTCTCTTCTCACTTAGTGCATAGTGAAAGAACTTAGATTGTTTAGTTTAGACTAATTGTCTTTTCTATTTCCGCAACAATCTGTAAATTCATATTGTTTATAAAACAAGAATTTAAAAGTGAGAAATTTGTGTGATTATATTCAACCCCCCCTTCTATAATCCCAAACACTATCCTTACTTGAAGGTCACCTACTTGGGACCAACAAGTGGTATCAGAGCAGATACAAGCTCTCATTTTCTTCTTTAGAAAAATCTTGTGATCCTCTCTCTTCTTATTCTATGGCTCTTCAAGCTAAGGATAACTACTTTGATACCGGTTCTGCTGGAAAGCCTCCTCGGTTTAACAAAGACAACTTCTCTCTTTGGAAAACCAGGATGGAACTTTTCCTCTCTGGTTCTGATCCCCAGATTCCTTATTTTCTGGAAAATGGACCACATGTGCCTACACAAACCGTCCACCCCATTCCTGCTGCTGGTGGCCAACCTGCTGTTCCTGAAAGGGAGCTGGTAAAGCCCGTAACTGACTGGAATGATGAAGATAGACGCCTGGTCAACATTGACACCAAGGCTAGGTCTCTCATTGCCATGTCACTCCCTGATGACGTCTTTCATTCTGTTTGTCACCTTCGCTCTGCTAAGGAGATATGGGACACTCTCTGTGTTCAATATGAAGGTACCGCCGTACTAATGGAATCAAGAAAGATTTTCTTGGTTCGTCAGTACGAAAGCTTTATTCATCAGAAGGATGAAACTCTCTCCCAGCTACATCAGAGATTCAACTGTCTTCTGATTGATCTGAAGACCATCGGTACTACCTACTCTAACTCTGAGGTGGTTACCAAGTTCATGGAAGCTCTTCCTGAACATTGGGAAATCTACACCTCCTGCTTAACTATGTCAAAGGACATAAAGACACTCACACTAAGTGAGTTGTACGGTATTCTTCTGAACCGTGAACAACAGAAGAAACTGAAAAAGAATCTCATAAGAGATTCTAAAGAATCCAAAAGCACATCTGTTGCATTGGTTTCAGATTCAGTTCCTCCTGTTGCTGCCACTTCTTCTTCAGTAACTATTACTGAATTAGAATCTTCTGACTCTGACATGTCAGAAGATCCTGAATTCAATGAGTCTCTTGCTCTTTTAACCAGATCTTTCAAAAAGTTTGCCAAAAAGGGAAACTTCCATAAAAAGAAACATCTTTCTATTACTGACAAGCCAAAGTCAGATTCTACTGACAAGGCTACTGCTATCTGCTACAACTGTCAGGGCAAAGGACACTTTGCTAATGATTGCAGGTACAGAAAAAGTCAGTTTGCTCCCTCCTCTGCAAAATCTTCTTCCAAGAACCCCAAATACCAACGCCTGAAGGAAAAGTATAAAAAGATGAAAACTCAGCGAAAAGGCAAAGGTTTAATCGCAGAAGACTGCGATTGGGATGATGTCTCCTCTGATGACTCGTCTGATGAGGAAGATACTCAAGTGGCACTCATGGCCATTATTGAGGAACCTACCTTAGCTCTCATGGCTAAGATAGAAGAGGTTCCTGAAGAGATTCCTCCTCAGGATCCTGAAGCTTCTTCTTCCACAACTCCTGAAGCTTCCACCTCTGCGACTGATTCTTCCAGTCAGGATAAGGGCATCTGGTACTTGGACAGTGGATGCTCTCGACACATGACTGGTTCTAAATCTGTCCTCACTAACTACCGTGAAGAAAGAGGTCCTGCTGTGACCTTTGGCGGAAACGGTAGAGGCCAAACCCGAGGGTATGGCACTCTGACCAACGGAGTAACTACTTTCAAAAGAGTTGCTTATGTTGAAGGCCTGATGCATAATCTTCTGAGCATCAGTCAACTGTGTGATAAGAATCACAAAGTTTCTTTCTCTAAGAAAAAGTGCAAAGTCAAGAACAGGAAAAAGGAAGTCATTCTCAATGGTGTTAGACATGCAGATATCTACATCATCAATATGAATACTTCCACTGATAACTTCTGTTTCGTATCACGTGCTTCCACTGATATGAATTGGCTCTGGCACAAGCGTCTCTCTCATCTCAACTTCAAGACGCTGAATCAACTCTGCATCAACAACCTGGTCATTGGTCTTCCTGACTTTCGCTATACAAAGGAATCTCTTTGTTCAGCATGTGAGAAAGGAAAACAGACCAGGGCTAGCTTCAAGTCCAAGCAGATTTCCTCCATCAGCTCTCCTCTACAACTTCTCCACATGGATCTCTTTGGACCTGTTAATGTCCAATCCATTGGTGGAAAGAAATATACTCTGGTGATCGTAGATGAATATTCCAGATATACTTGGGTTTTCTTCTTACGTGCCAAGAGTGATGCTCCTGAAGAAATCATCCTGTTCGTCAGGAAGATGGAAAAACTTAACAACCTTACTGTTCGTTCAATAAGAAGTGACCATGGGACTGAGTTCAAAAACAGTACCCTGGAATCTTTCTTTGAACAGAAAGGTATCTCTCAAAACTTCTCCTCTGTGAGAACTCCTCAGCAAAATGGTGTTGCTGAAAGACGAAACAGGACGCTGATCGAAGCTGCTAGATCTATGCTGAGTGAAGCCAACCTTGCCACTCAGTTCTGGGCTGAAGCTGTAAATACTGCTTGTTACACTCAGAACAGATCTCTGATTGTCAAGCGTTTCAGAAGAACAGCTTACGAACTCTTTCGTAACAGGAAACCATCAATCAAACATCTCCATATCTTTGGTTGTGTCTGCTACATCCTGAACAACAAAGATAATCTTGGAAAGTTTGATTCCAAATCTGATGATGGAATTTTCCTCGGATACTCTTCCATTTCTAAAACTTACCGTGTGTTCAACAAACGAAGACAAGCCATTGAGGAAACGATTCATGTCAAGTTTGATGAATCGGGTCCTACCTTTCCTCACCCAAATGATAATACTGAAATCAATCAGTGGGCTAACTCTTTCTTTCAAGTCCCTGAACCTCCTATTGCTGATCCTTCTCCTCAAGACCTTCCTGATGGTTTTGAAGAAGATCCAATACCACCCACTGATATAACCACTCCTATCATAAATGCCACCCCTATCACTCAAATCACACCCCCTGAACCTGATCAACCCACTAACAGTGAAGACTTCTCTCAAACCACTGTTAGTGAACCCTCTCCTACAAATCTTCTTCCTGATCCATCATCCAATGAAGCATCTACTTCAGGACAGGTGTATCAACCACCTGCTCTTCGATGGACCAAAGATCATCCCATTGATCAAGTTCTTGGAAACCCTTCTTCTGGTGTGAAAACTAGACGTCAAGCTGGTAACGTCTGTCTTTATGTAAATTTTATCTCTGAAAATGAACCTAAAGAAATAGATGATGCTTTGCGTGATCCTGCCTGGGTCTCAGCCATGCAGGAAGAGCTAGCAGAGTTCATCAGAAACAATGTCTGGCTTCTCGTCCCTAGGCCTCGAAAGCGTACAATCATTGGTTCCAAGTGGATTTTTCGAAATAAACTTGATGAGATTGGTACAATCATTCGAAACAAGGCTCGCCTTGTGGCTCAGGGATACAGGCAGGAAGAGGGCATTGATTACGATGAAACTTTTGCTCCTGTTGCTAGGCTCGAAGCAATTCGACTCTTCCTAGCTTTTGCAGCACATATGAACTTCAAAGTTTATCAGATGGACATTAAAAATGCCTTTCTGAATGGAAAACTTAATGAAGAGGTCTATGTGGCTCAGCCTCCTGGCTTTGTAGATCCTAAGTTCCCTGATCACGTCTACAAGTTAAACAAGGCTCTCTATGGGTTAAAACAGGCTCCTCGTGCCTGGTATGATACCCTCTCAACCTTTCTTCTCTCTAAAGGTTTTGTTCGTGGAAAGATTGATAGCACTTTATTTCTGAAGAAATATCCTAAGCATATCCTTCTTGTCCAGATTTATGTCGATGACATTATCTTTGGATCCACAAATCCCAAACTCTGCGAAAAGTTTGAGTTGCTCATGAAATCTGAATATAAAATGTCTATGATGGGCGAACTAACATTCTTTTTAGGACTTCAGATCAAGCAATCTGAAAAGGGAATTTTCATCAATCAAGGTAAATATGTACATGAGATGCTGAAGAAATTTGATCTCACATCCTGTACACCAATGAAGACTCCAATGGCTCCTCCTCTGTCTCTTGACAAGGATTCCAAAGGGAAACCTGTTGATGTGACTCTCTATAGAGGAATGATTGGCTCACTGCTGTATCTTACAGCGAGTCGTCCTGATATCATGTATTCTACATGTCTCTGTGCTCGTTATCAGGCTGAACCCAAAGAATCCCATCTGACCGCTGTAAAGCGGATCTTCAGATACCTGAAGGGAACTCCTAACATGGGTCTTTGGTACTCCAAGGACTCAGGGTTCGATCTAACAGCTTATTCTGATAGTGACTTTGCAGGATGTAAGATCGACAGGAAAAGCACTACTGGTGGCTGTCACCTATTAGGTGGCAAGTTGGTGAGTTGGACTAGCAAGAAGCAGAACTCTGTGTCCACATCAACTGCTGAAGCTGAATATGTTGCAGCAGGAATATGTTGTGCTCAGGTCCTGTGGCTGAGAAATCAACTTCAGGACTATGACATACAACTCTCCAAAATTCCTATCTACTGTGACAACACTTCAGCAATAGCCATTGCTAACAATCCTGTCTTACACTCTAAGACAAAGCACATTGAAGTGAGATATCACTTCATCAGGGATCATGTGATGAATGGTGATATTGAACTCCATTTTGTCCCTACTGAATATCAGCTTGCTGACCTCTTTACCAAACCACTGGATGTGACGCGTTTTAATATGCTCCTCAGTGAACTTGGGATGTTAAATCCTGAAGAATAGAAGTTCTCAGGACAAACAGTTGTTAAAGTCCTTGTATTCTTTCAGGACCTCTTTTATTAACAACTCCTGAATAACTCTTCTACAGAGGATGACTCTATTCAGTACTTACAAAATCTTTGTTCAATATCCGAATACTGATGATTCTCAGGTAAGTATTTCTTCCCTCTGCTACTGAAACCTTATCGCATTAAATGTGATAAGAGGATTTTCCCAAAACAGTACTTATCTGATAAGTACTCTGATTCCCATAAAACATATCTTTCACCAATTTGGAATCATCCCCTGAAAAGGTGGTTTTTAGTTTTTCTAATAAAACAAACCTTTCATCTGCACTGACACGTAATGGGACGTTTCCTGTTCCCCACTACGTGTGTCAGGCGCGTGAACGCGCGTCGAGCTTCTTTTTCATCATAACGTTTGAATTTAGCCGCTCTTTTCTCTCTCATCCTTTTTTCTCTCTCCTACCACGAGGTATAAAAACCTCATTCGTAATCCTTTTCACTCTTTACGCTCACATACTACTCTCTAAGCATTCAAGCAAGTAAAAGCAAGAATCTGCATTCTCAAGAACACCAAGAACACACACTTACTACTTTTTCACAAGATCAACGTAAGTTTCCTTTGTTCTTTGTTCTTTCCACAATCTAAGTTGGTATTCTTCCTTAAAAACAACTTATTTTGGTAAACGTTTTTCCAAAAACCCTAAGATCACTTCGTTTGATCTTAGTTTTCCTAAAATCTTCTAAGATTTTTTGTTAAAACTGTTTAGCATGATTTTTCTTATTTCTTTTAAGAACAGTCATAAACTCCTATTTTGATATCTTTTCATCAAAATAGAAGTTCACTTTAATACCAAAACACATTCCTTTTGTGTATTTTGGTATCTAATCTATTCTAAGTATAAAGGATTTCACCATTTTTATGAACATATTTTGTGTTCATTGAAAAATGAAGAAAAATGCATATTTTGGACTCTTAATCATCCATATATGTTATTTTTATGTTTCTAACAGGATGGCTGCTACTACTTCTTCTCTGGACGCTCAACTCTCCTCCGAGGCTACTCCACTACAATCATCTGAAAGCCTGCCGATCGTCATCCCTGCGCATGACGTTCAATTCAAACAGAACAACGTTCTTGCTCTGTTTGACATTCCTGACGACAAGGAATATCTAATTCCTGCCAAGGACTTCTTGCTACGAAGCCCTCTGAAGACGGCTTTCACCCTGGACCCCAAGCCGAACAAGCCCATGCTACAACAACTGTGGTCTACTGCCACGGTTACCAAGGAGAAGAACTCCAAGGGCGTCCTACGCGAGGTGATCAAGTTCCAAATCAGAGACAACCTCATTTCCTTCGGATTCGGAACACTCAGGAACGTGCTTAACTTCCCCAAAAAGAAGCGCTTCCCTCCTGTCCCCACCTCCGACGAGATCGTCGACTTCCTGGACGCCATCGGCTACAGATGGCCTGTAAACAAGGAAGGCGTCCTGCTGCCCAAGACCGGTGCCACTGTCCATAAGTCAGGACTCAACGCCGTGTTCTATTACATATGGAACACGTTTGGCCTGTGCTTATCGGGCAAAACAGGGAGCACGGAGCAGTTCCCGATGGTAATCCAGCAGATGGTCTACTCTGCGATCAAGAATCGCGAGTTCGACTATGCTCGCTCCATCTGGGACGACATGGTAAGGAAGGTTCGAAGCAAGAATCGGGTCGCCAACGTTGCCTTCACAAGATTCTTCTCGGCCGTCCTGGAGCTACACATGGGGGAAAACTACCCCAAGATTGGAAACTCCAACAACTACTCTCTGGGACCCAGGTTCCTGGAACAAGTTGTTCATCATCCTGAGGACGTCCCTCTCTCCGACGTCCTGGTCGTTCCTGAACCTCCTCAGGATCAGGATCAGGAGGATGCTGAACCATCCACCGCTCCCACTACAGGTACGTTTTCTATCATCTCTTCCAAACCACACTCTTCTACGTCTATGCATGCTATGTCAGTAGCTAACCCCATACTGACTTCCCCAGCTGCAACCACATCTTCTGCGCTCCAGAAGCGCCCCCAACCATCATCTGTCACTCCTCCACCTCCTACAAAACGCGCCAAAGCAAGGGCGCAAAAGAAAAAGACGCAGGCGGCTGGTAAGAAATATTACATTACCCTGCCCCAGCTCTTTAATAAACCTTCCCCTTTATCTAAACATTCTTCCACTGCAGATACTTCTACATCTGCCCCTGTTACACAAGAACCTGAGGTGGTTCAACTCGAACCCTCAGAGAATCTGGTGGGTAATCATCCTGATACCCTCCAAGCCTCAGGTAATATTTCTAAGCAATATATTACTGTTCCTTCTTCTATGAAAACTAATGAGTCTTCTAGTGCTCACTTAGTTACTATGTCTACAGGTTCTTTAGGAGCAGGTTCTGAAGGGCTTCACGACGACCCCTTCAACGACTTCGTTCTTACGGACGCCGAGCATCAGCTGACTGCAGCTGAGCTCCGCAGGCAGTCCGCTGAGAGGACCCTGCAGGAGGCCCGCACCGCCTTCCAGCAGAAGGAGGCCGAGCACTCGGCACAGCTCCAGTCCCTCCAACAGGAACTTGTTGCTGCCCAAGCTGCTGCAGCCGCTGCTGAAGCCGCCGCCGCCAGTGCCACTGCTGCCGCCGTCGCCGCGACTCCGCCGCCCACGGCCGTCACCCTCTCCATCCCTTGTCTGGATAACATCCATGACAAGGTGTCTCAAGTTGCCTCCTCCTCCACCAATCTTCAGGCATCAATTGATGACCTGAAGGCCACGGCACTCCCTGCGCTCTCCACCGACATCATCAACAGCACCAACTCTCTCACCACCTTTCAAACAACGGTGGTTCAGAGGTTGGATGCTCAGGAAGCTGCTCTCCGAGCCCTCCAGGAGCAGGTGCAAGGGCTCTCCACTACTGTCAACACCCTCACCACTGCTCCTGCGCCGCCTCCGTCCTTCACCACGGCGGACAGGGACGTGTTACAGTCCCTAATCACATCGTCCTTCATCCAGCGCAAGGTCCTGGGTGACATGGCCTCTCTCCTCCAAAGGAGTGTTACAACAGCTGCCTTGGTGCAGGCACCTGCTGAGGGGGAGAGACAGCCCCGAGACCATTCAGCATATTCCCCCTCCACCAACTGGAGAACCACTGAAGACGGGGGGAATAATGAAGACGACGATGATGATGATGAAGATGATGATGATGCTGACGATGACATCTTCATCGAGAAGATCCCTACTGATTCTGCGCCCATTCCAGGGCTCGCACAACCTCAGGGGGAGAACCCTGATGCCTCTGGTACGTCTCTACCACCATCCTCTCCCTCTTCCTCTGATAACCAACCCATATCTTCTCTTCTTAAAACCAAACCTACCCCTGAAACCATCACCCTAGACTCCTCACCTGAAAACTCCCCTCCTAATAACCTTCAAATGGTTATCTACCAACCTCCC
The DNA here is from genome assembly GCA_030169165.1 of Centaurea solstitialis. NCBI lineage: Eukaryota > Viridiplantae > Streptophyta > Magnoliopsida > Asterales > Asteraceae > Centaurea > Centaurea solstitialis. The sequence goes on along the minus strand of CM058040.1, from coordinate 79,246,721 downwards.
AAACTACCTTCTCCTGAACCAACTCCTGAACCAACTCCTGAACTCACCTCTGCCCCTGAACCTGAACCCTTTAACCAAGCCGATCCTGAAACTAACGATGTCAACTTTGGCTCTGTCACTGGTGACATTATTCGCCTAATGGAGAATAGTCCCAATGAGCAGACCAGAGCTAAACTAGCTAAAATGACCTTCAGGATCACACCCCTTAACCAAGAGACCATTTCTACCCGTCCTACAACCCGTTTTAACCAAGAAGCCTCTTCATCCCGAAACCCTGAAATCCGAGCCACCCCTGAAACCATATGCCTCTCATCAGATGATGAATTCATCTCTGATGACTTCTCTACCCCTGCTTCTTCACCCAGATCACCTCCCTCAAACTCTCCTAGATCTGAAGGTGAAAACTACCCTGACAATTCCTTTGCCATTGACAGGGATGGGCGCTTAGACGCCGTGATAGAGCGACTCGAGAGTACAAGAGTAAAAATTCCTCTTCGTACCTCTTGTGACTCTGAGTTCGCCTATCTCTCGCAGGAGGAGTACAACGAGGCTGTACAGGCTCAACTAGAGCATAATAAGAAGTAGAAGGAAGCTTTCCTCTCTGCTCAAGCCGCTCGAAGGCTTGCATCGGATTTTGTAGATGAAGATGCTGAAATAAGTGCGGATCCTATCCTTGCACAGAAGGCTGTTCTGAAGGTCTTCAACAAAAATGCTGAAACACAGACTGGAGAAGTGAATGCTGAGCTTGACTGGTGCAGAGATCGGTTACACCTCCGAAAGCATGGTGCTGCCATCTCAGGTATCCATCTTCGCCGATCAAGAGGCAAGAAAGGTAATCCTGGTAAAACCTGGATCACAGTCAAACGCTCTGGAGTAAAGGACGTAGAGCACACTCTGGACAAGTTAGATCGCTACAACTTGTCAGAGTGGAACGAAATCAGATCCCTGCTTCCCAAAGCCAACAAGAACTATCGGGCTGAAGTAGAAGAAGTCATTGAAGGACTTATTGCTCGCATCAGAAGGACAACTGAAATACCTGATGACCTGCTCCATCACTCTCCACTCTCATCTCAGCAGCCTATTCGAAGATCCGCAGGCACCTCTACAAGAAGACCAACTCCCTGTCTTCCCAGAATGGTTGTTAAACCTCTGGACCTCTCGATGCTTGATCTTTCATTCCCTCCTGGAATCTCTCTATCTGAAGGACAAGTAATCAGAGAACCTGTTCATGGCATATGTGTTAGCAATAACTCAATTCTACGCTTTCAACGCTTCAGTGAGCTACACATAGCGCCCTATGAACATCTTTTGACAGTTCTCTTCACTGCACAACAAGATAAGAAAAATCCAGACAACAAAGAGATCATCCACACTGTCAGAGCTATACTTGATCACAGACTTGCCTTCAGCGAAACTCCTGTTCCTGTTTGTGTCAAGACTGAATACATTAGCGAAGAATCTGATAGTTAGTTGTCTTGTAATTTTTTTTTCTTTCAGTACTTCTATCATGTACTATTGTATTTTCCTTACTCTTGTAATATTTTAATGAGATTAATGAGAATGCAATTCAGTGCATTGTACTTCATTCCATCATAGTACTGAAAAAGATCCCTCAAAACAGTAAATGGGACATGTACCTTTATGAGTTCTATTTCCTACTGTTTAGTTCTAGACTTAGATTTATTTCTAACCTTTCTAGATTAAGACAATTACTCTGTTGTCTTATCATTATCATTTAGGGGGAGATTGTTGATCCAGCTCTCCTAAGACCTGATGAAATGATAATGATCCTGAATCTTTACTTAGTGAATAGGTTCTTACTTCTGTTATAGCTTGAGGAATTATCACTGAGTCTGTTCAGTGTTATTCCATGTTACTTATGCTGTAACTTAATTTTATAGATTTCAGGATCAGGATCAGGAGACTAACGAGTCTGTTCTGCAGTCTACTGATCCTGTCCACTGAAGTGAAGACCTCCTCCTGAAGACATTAAGATCATACAAAAAGAACCATCAGCGACGTCGAAGAAATAGCTGATGACAGAAACAGCATGCTCGTGATCTGAAGACGGAACTCAGTGATAGCAGTCTGTTCACTATCGTATGACATCCTGAAGATTCATCAGGATACACGTGACCCTGAACGTCCCCAGTTTCAGGACTCTAGTCACTGATCAGTATCCTGATCCTGAAGGATTAGAACAATGTCTTAGTCTAATGCACAAAAGGATAACTCGCCTTTTCTGACACAATAGTACATAAGGGCAGTTACTTTACTGTTCCCTCCGTACTTATCAGACCATAAGGCAACTGTTTACAAACATCCTCTTTTGCACACCATGCAAAGAGTATTTGTTTATAGTAAATAGTACAACAGACCACTCACATTGTGACACGTCACAATAGTAGGTCTGCATGCATTTAATGCATGGAGTATAAATAGGACGTGAAGAGATGTTCTCCACACTTCTTCTTCATCCTAATTCTACTCAAGTCCTTTCTCTCTTTTTCCCTCTATCTTCTTTCTTTATTCTCTTCTCACTTAGTGCATAGTGAAAGAACTTAGATTGTTTAGTTTAGACTAATTGTCTTTTCTATTTCCGCAACAATCTGTAAATTCATATTGTTTATAAAACAAGAATTTAAAAGTGAGAAATTTGTGTGATTATATTCAACCCCCCCTTCTATAATCCCAAACACTATCCTTACTTGAAGGTCACCTACTTGGGACCAACACTATCCTTTTCATTGGCTGTTAGCAAGGAAGAGATAATTACCGTGAGAGAATTGTTATCTTCAAGAAACTGGTATTCGAGGTGCTCGGGAAGGTCCTTTAACTCCAAATCTGGTGGTTCCTCCAAAGAGGTCTTTACTCTGACTTTGTCTTCCTGCTTTAGCTCCTCGAAGTCTTCCTTCTTCTTCCTCCACGGTTTCATCCCATCTTTTCTCAACAGCAAGGCTTTCTTCCCATTCATCTGATTCAAAAAGATATTCATTAGGCTCTGATTCAGTGAAATCATCTATACTATCTAGAGTATTTATAGAGTCATTATAGTCCGGAATCCCGTCAATGGAAAGTGTGATTCGGTCTTCACCAATTCCTAGACTAAGTTCTCTTTCGGCTACATGAGTAATGGCACTGGCCGTGTTGAGGAACGGGCGACCAAGGATTAGAGGTACTTTAACCTCGTCCTTTATGTCCAAGATCACAAAGTCGGCGGGGAATTCAAACCTGTCTACCCGAACTATGACATCCTCAGCTATTCCTACCGGGTATTTTATGGATCTATCAGCTAGTTGGATAGTCATTCTGGTGCTTTTCAGATCATTCAATCCCAGCTTTTGATAAAAGGATAATGGCATTAAGTTTATATTGGCTCCTAGGTCTGCCAGGGCTCTACATGAAACACTTTTACCAAAATAACAAGGGATAATGAAACTCCCTGGGTCACCCTTTTTGAGGGTGTCTGAAAGTGTAGCTGAGCATTCGGCGTTCAGAAAGGCTATTTCTTCCGTTCCCATCCTTGCCTTATTGGCCACCAACTCCTTGAGAAATCTTGCGTAACTCGGTACACCTGCAATTAAATCCACAAGAGGCACATTAATATCTACTCGTTTAATCAAGTCAAAGAACTTACGATATTGGGCCTCTTTCTTTTCTTTCCGTAGTCGTGCAGGGTATGGCACTCTTGTAGGCACATGTGGTGTTGTAGATTCCCTTGGTCTGACTGCTTCCTCCCTGACCTCTTTTGTTGGTCGTGATGGCAATTCCACCTCTGGTTCAACAACCTGCATATTAGGAATTTGATTAGTTTGAGGCATGGGTGGTCCTACAACTACCTTACCTCCTCTTGTGGTTGTGAAGACTTCAGCTTGTGCTTCTGCCTCCATATGAGGAAAGGTTTCTTTGATGTCTCGAAGGAATTGATCTGCGCCTCGATATAATCCTGCAATAAAGTTTACAAACCCTTGCATTTTCTGTTCGACATCCGCACCCATCTTTTCTTGCTCTTGGGAGAAGTGATGGAATAACTGTTCGATTACCCCACCATATAGCTTGGAAAGAGGGTTTGGCGTCCCGTTGAAGTCCTTAATTGCATGGATGTGCTCTCCGGATGACGATACTACGTTTAGATGCGCTGGTTGGGTCTCCTCTTGTTCCTCGTCGGTAGACCAATCCAGATAGTGTGCTTCCATGTCGTCCAAGAGTTTACGCGCTTGTTTCACTGTCTTATATGGGAAAATATCTCCACAAGATGAGTCCAACCTTAACCGAGAATCGTTAGTCAATCCAGCATAAAAAACATCTATCATTTCTCTATCATCAATACCATGGTTTGGAAAAACTAAAAATAAATTCTTATACCTTCCCCAAGCTTTCACAAGGCTATCTTTTCCTTGTTTAAAGTTTCGAATTTCAGCTCTTATTTTGTGGGCCTTGGAAATGGGAAAGTACCTTGACAAAAAGGCGGATTTTAAATCGTCCCAGGTTGTGATGGATCCCGGGAGCAGTTGTTTAAACCAGTCTTTTGCCTTATTTGTCAAAGTAAAAGGGAATACTCGAAGTTTTACCTCATCCTCCTTGGTGTTGACTAACTCGCAGATGTCTTCGAATGCTTCAAGGTGTTGGTAAGGATTTCCGCTTGGTTCTCCATTGAATGAGATGGTGTTGATCATTTTGATGAGTCCTTTATTGATTTCCACCATTTTATCATCTGTCTTTTTGATCGCGGATCTCGGAGTAAACCTGACCTCAGATCGCTTATCCCACATGGGTTGATCGTCTCCCATCCTGACAACTCAACAAACGATTACGGGCAACTTGCGGGAAACAAAGATAAAAATTAAAGATAAAAAATAAAGATAAAACTAAAACTAATTAATTAAACTAGAAAGCGAAAAACTTGCAAGGGAAATAATCCCTCACAAGGATCGATTAACAAAACTAATTAGACTAAAATCTAACAACTACCGTTCCCCGGCAACGGCGCCAAAAACTTGATGCGGTAATTATCGTATATAAAAAGCGTAACAAGTTTTAACCTCTAATGCCTAGCCACCGTCTTACCACATATACAGGCAAGCGTACCTGATCGTGAGTAATATAGTGTAGGAAAGTCCAGATATCGTATCTACCACTGGGAACGGTCAAGTTATTGTAGACTAAAGCCTTAATCGGTTTAATTAATCTAAAAGAGGGGTTTTGTATGAAAAAGGTTTTAATACTGGAAAAGTCAATTAACTAAGTAAAAACTGAGAAAGCGGTTAAAATAATAATTTAAGATTATAATAAGGGAAAAACAGCAGTACTTATCATGATAATACGAATCCCCAATATGGATGATATGAATAAATCGAAGGTTTGGTTGTTTTGACTATTGTAGGAATTTAAGTCTGGGACACCCTAACATGTGCAATTTATGGTTATGAACTAGGATATGGTCCTCCTAATTCTAATCCTAAATCGTTTGGTCCACAATCTAGAATCGGTAAACCCTTCCCAATCAGTATTGCAATGGCTCTTTTACTATCGGTCACTTATTGGTCAAAGTAACCCCTTAACATAACTCTATGGTCCAAGTCAGGCTAAGGTAGGTTGATTATCCCTTCGGAGTCTATCTGTTTTTGGTCTAACAAATACACCCAACCAAGTGATTTCAAATCGCCACAACAACAATAATCAAGAAAGAACCATAAACGACATTCAATTAATCAAAAACAAACCAATAAACATTAATTGCAAATTATCATCCACAAAGGTTCATCTATCATGACAAGCACTACTAATTGACAACTCACTCATATTGAAAACAAAAACATAAACAAGAGTAGACATCGACATGATACCAACAGTACAATGATAGATGATCAGAGATCGACTTCCGCTGCGTATCGGCACCTCTCGTACTCTCACTCTCGTTCCCCTCGTGTATCGCACTTCAAAACTCATGTCCAAAACTGAAGGAGGAGGCTGATATTTAAATAAAAACGACCAGGCGCCATCTGGCGATCGCCAAACTGCCATCTTGGCGACGCCAAACACTTAAAATCAACCCTAATCTGCACTTCAGTCGAACTTGGCGGCGTCAGAATGAGAACTTCGCGATCGCCAAGTGTCTTCTGTGTTGACTCTGTGCATTTTTCACGTTTTCTCGCCTTTTTTCGTACTTTTCCGTTCTACGACCTCCAAATCCTTCATAATCAATAAAAAGCTCAATTAGTGCATGAAATGATCATAAACGGGTGAGAAATGGGGTAAAGTCATACGATTACGCGCAACCAAAACATGTATAATTTTGGTGTTATCAGTAGCCCGGTAACATATCATGCAATGCCTCTCCCACCTCTGCTGCTATCATCTCCCTTAGGTCAGGGGTTTCCTGATCCTCCTCCGTGACTACCTTCTTGCCCTTTTTTGGTGGTCTCCCCATACTGATTCATAAAACACATGACTTTTAAATAACCACAAACTCTCCCTCCCATCCCAAGCTAGCTCGAGCCATTGGCTCTAACTTCATATCTCTCCTCTCTACATGCTCCTTAGGGGTCTACTAAACACTCGGTGGACACACATGTGGGTCCTAACATGCCACTACCCCCTTCCCAAACAACATCATTGGTTCATAGAACTCTCGTAACTATGTCAATTCCCAACATGTACAGTGTATTTGCAATGATATGGGCCCTTATATCATTGTAACTACACCCTACATGCCTAGCCTCAACACCATTACTTAAGTCCTAATTCCCTACTTAGTTGTCATGCACATAAATCAAGCATTAAACTTTCATAGCATATAAATCAAATAAGTTCATATCAATATCATGCCTCCACACTCAACCATATATCTATAAGCCTAAGTAAGGCTTGCATGCATACATATAGTTATAACAACCATCATAAGACTCATACTCAAATTTACTGCACACACTAGTAATTCATGCATTTAGTGTTCACATCTTACACATGCCATACATTCATATCATAACATAGAAACATGCTCAACATAGTAAGGTTAGTGTGCTCACCCCCGTTCTGATGCTCCGGTCTGCAGTTCAGTCTTACTATTCATCTCTCCATAAAACATTTCTTTGGTTACTTTTACTTACAAAAACACGAACTTTTGGTTTAAGTCCAAGCATCCACCACTTGTGAATACTCGAATCCCTTAAACCTAGGCTCTGATACCAACTTGTAACATCCCAAATTTAAATAACATTCATTTACTAAAAAGAAACCAAGGTTCACATTAAAAGCGGAAGCTTGTCCAACATTACATAAAAACCAACGTGTTTGGATCTTAAAACCGGAAATCCAACCAACGAACATAAAGCAAAGTTACGAAAGACGATTGTAGTTTAGTCTCAAAAGCATAAAGAAGTTTAACATCTTAACATAGCATTTCCTCCCAAACAACTTGACTGAACTGCTACTCTGGAGCCTCATACAGTAACCTTCTCTTTTCCCTTACGGGAAGTACCTGCCACTAAAAGAATAAACAACAACGGGGTAAGCATAAAGCTTAGTGAGCACACACATAACCACTTACTATCATGCAACACAATCACATTACATAGCAATTATAAACATGCAATCTCCAACCTTCCTTACGGCTCGAAACCATCAAGGAAGGGCATTTGACACTGGTACCAGGCCCTCTCAAATTCCCTAGGGGCATTACTACCACCATAGGTACTCTCCCAAGTCCCCGAAGGAACACATCACATAATCACACATGCAAACATAACCATGTGCACATAACAATAAAGGTTAAGTGAGGTACTCACCTGACAAGATGGTTAGCAAGCTCTCTCTCAACTAGCACGGCAATCACTTTGCACCACCTATTCATAACACATACACATATACATCAAACCTTACCCAAAACGCATACTTAACCCATATCCCGACTCTCCAACGTGGAATGGCCAAGCTAACCTCAACCGATTTCCACGAAACTCCTTCTAACATCAAGTTACACAAGCCCCTAGGGGTCCACAAGCTAAAGAACCCCAAACGAGCCCGAAACGGAAAACTAAAAAAATGACAGCGGAAACGGCGGGTCGGGTCGCGGGTGGCTACCCGCCGTTTGACCCACGGATACCTGCACACGCGACTCCCAAGTCGCGGTTCGCGACTGCAGATGGGATTTCAATCCCGAAACCTCCAAATCGACCAAAAACAACTCATCCCAACATTATACAAGAACCATGTCGATATCTAACACTTACATACGATCTAAACGACTATAAACGTGACAATTGATGATCCAATGATCACCAAATCAACAATAACCCTAACCATCTATGAACTACAACATACCTCACAATTAACAACAAAACTAACATATAACTCTTACCTGAAGTGCAATTAACGTAATCACCACTCCAATTGCTTGGTAGAAAACTCCAATTGACTCCTTTGCTTCCTTCCCTCTCAGTCGCTACTTCTCTCTCTTTTCGTATTCTGAAAACTGACTAGAGAAACTGGGGTTTCTCTCTTTTCTACACACTCCACCCTTCCTCTTGCACTTTCACATGAATACACTTCAGCCCTCCAACTCCTAGATATCCAGACTTTGGATCTGGTCCTTTAGGCCGGGTTCGAGCCTGGTATGGGAGGATCCAATCTATGGGATCCACTATCTGCCGATCAGCTTCAACCATAGGTTAGGCTGGGTCGCAACGGATTAGCGGGATTGCCCAATTAGAGGCCCAATACCTCTGGAGCGTGTGTGTGTTAACTTGGCGTTCAAAAAAAAGTTACGGTTTATCCTCTTAAACTTATAATATTGGTTCACTTTATATCTTTTACTTTTCTATATTTCCTTTTACGTTTTAGTCATATGTCGTATATTCGTCAACATATGTTTTAATTTTAACAAATTACGTCATTACAATCGTATCGTCGATACCTTCTAAACGAGCCTACTATTGAATATTTTTTATCCAATTATTTCATTATATATTATATATAGTACTATTGTATAATATATATAATCGTAGTTGTGAAAGTTACATTGTACCTCTGTAGACTTATAATATTTATTCACTTTATACATTTTAGTTTTCTATATTTCATTTCATTTCATTGTTTTAGCCATTTATTGTATATTGGCTAAAGTATGTTAAAAAGTGTGTTTCAATTAAAACAAATTACACCATTATAATCGTATCGTCGATAACTTCGAAATGAACCTAATATTAAATATTTTTGATCTAATTATCTTATTATCTATTGTGAACAATATCATACTATTATTTTAATTGCGTTTATCAGGAATGGTGTCCAACTATTCAGATGGATGTTCACGACAATTTTTCAAAATTTACATTTTCACCTTTAAACTTATAATATTTTCTGAACAGTAGATTTATATTATTTTAATTAATTTAGTTGGGAAAGTTACATTTTATCTCTCAGACTTATAATATTTATTCACTTTATACCTTTTAATTTTGTATATTTCATTTCACGTTTTACCCATATATCGTATACTGACTAAAATATGTTAAAAAATGCGTTTCAATTGAAACAAGTGATCATCGATACTTTTGAAATGAGCCTAATATTGAATATTTTCTTATCTAATTATCTTAAATACATATATAATCGTAACCTTGAGATTATAGAGGGAAAAAATGCAAGAAATTTGAAATTTAGAAATTTACCAGTCATTAAAATGGTCATCTTTAAATGGGTGTCAATACATTTTACCCTCTTAGACTTATAATATTTATTCACTTTATATCTTTTAGTTTTCTATATTTCATTTCACATTTTAGCCATATATCGTATACTGCTAAAATATGTTAAAAAATGTTTTTCAATTTAAACAAATTACGCCATTATAATCGTATTGTCGATACCTTTGAAATGAGCCTAATATTGAATATTTTTTGATTTAATTACCTTATTCTATACCATATATATTACCATTATATATTTACTCAAAAATAGTAAAATGGCTAAAAACGTGATTTAATCAAACTCATTAATCAAAATTTTATTATAATAAATTCGAATTGTAAAAGTTACGGTTTACCCTCTTAGACTTATAATATTGATTCACTTTATATTTTTTACTTTTCTATATTTCATTTTACGTTTTAGTCATATGTCGTATATTCATCAAAATATGTTGAAATTACATATTCGGAATCCTGGCTACGAATCCTTCCTAGAGGTAAAAATTCCACTCTCTTTTATTATGTTTATATATCATATAAAACTCTTTCCTTCTCTCTAAGATTACTCTTCAATGGTTAAAAAAACTATCAATACAATTACATATTTGGAATCCTCGCTACAAAACCTTGCTAGAATTATAAATTTCACTATCTTTAGTTATGTTTAAGGTCATTGTGATTTATTGGTATTAGTTATAGGATATATGATGTGGTATTGACGTTATGTGATAAGATACATGTATATATTGTGGTGGTATGGCTAAATTTAAAACAGGAACATGGTTAAGAATGGTCGATGTCACCGTTCAGGGAACATCCAAAAACAAAAACAATCCACTTATTAGACATATAAATTTAGAAGTCGACTAAACCATTATAAACACGATATTATAACCCATAATTTGAAGACAACTATTTTGGAACTCTTTTGTGTGTTACAAAATGTTTTAGTCATATATCGTATATTAGCTAAAATATGGTAAAAAAATATGTTTTAATTGTAACAAATGACATCATTATAATCGTATCGTCGATACCTTCGAAATAAGCCCAATATTGAATACTTTTTTGATCCAATTATGTTAAAAATCGAAAAGCATAAAGTAAAAAAATAAATTAACTTAATAAATTATAAAGGTATCGCGTGTAATTTTAAAAGACACTAAATACGCTAAAAATACATATATAATCGTAATCTTGAGATTATAGAGGGACAAAATGCAAGAAATTTGAATTCTGAAATTTACCAGTCATTAAAATAGTCCATCTTAAAATGGGTGTCAATACATTTTACCCCCTTAGACTTATAACATTTATTCACTTTATACCTTTTAGTTTTCTATATTTTATTTCACGTTTTAGCCATATATCGTATATTGGCTAAAATATGTTAACAAAATGCGTTTCAATTTAAAGAAATTACGCCATATAATCTTATCATCGATATCTTCGATTGAGCCTAATATTAAATATTTTTTGATCTAATTATCTTATTATATACCATATATATTATGGTTATATATTTACTCAAAAATGGTAAAAGGGCTAAAAATGTCATTTAATCAAACTCATTAATCAAAATTTTATTAATAATAAAAAAATAATACAATTCTATTATTCGAATTGTAAAAGTTACAGTTTTGTCAGTTTACCCCATTTGGTTAATGACACTCATTAATAATCAACTTCAAATTTTGGTTATAAAAAATGTTATATACATAATGATCCGCGACGAAATGCAGGTATCAAAACCTTGTTTATATTCATTTACTATATAAGTTTGTATTTTTGTTTAAAAATATTTTATACACATGACATCAAGATATATCAGCTTTTCTTTACCTCGATATAAAATATTAATTTCTATATAGAAAAATACAACGTTTATATTTGGATCAATTTTATTTTTATACATTATTTTGTTGTCAATTTCAAATTTCTAATATAATTTTGCGTTTATTTAAGATGACGTATATCAATACCTCAACTTTTAACGGTGGAAAATATCTTATTCATTGTAATAAAATAGTTTAGGGATTACTTCTTCAAAATGTATCCAACTATCCTAATATACTATTGTATGTATCCACCTAAAAGAAATTCTTTTTGTATATATCAAACTTTATTTTTTAGTCTATTGTGTGTATTTTTGATACATAAAATAGTATATTGGGGAATAGTTGGATACACATAATATACTCAAAAATACACATAATAGACTAAAAAATAAAGTTTGATGTATACAAAAGGAATTTTTTTAGGTTGATACACACAGTAGTATATTGTGATAGTTGGATACATTTTGAAGAAGTAATCCCAATAGTTTATGGAATTTTATTTATAAGAATAAATATAAACATGTTATTTTTAAAAATATCTCATTAGGTTTATAAAAAGTTTTCTGATTTTTAGCAACCTTTTAAAATGTTTTTGAATGAAGTATCAAATTATTTAAAAATACTATATAAAACAAGTTGTCGTATACAATTTGATTTTATAAGACCTTTCTTAAAAAAATCCTATGACTTTTAATTTTATTTTAAAAATGTTAAAAAAAACTTATTAAACGTCTAACTTATATAATATAATATCACATAATCATTTTTAATCGAAACGTTTTATAACTAATTCTATAAACTTAGTTTTTATTATCATACTATTAGAATGTTTAGATATTTTTAATATCCTGTAACCTAATTTTATTTTAGTGTATATACGTACATAGCAATTCTTAAAAATGTTTACACCAACTTAAATTATTATTGTTTAATCAATCCAAATTAAAATTTTCACTTTTAACTATTTAAGATGATTTAATATACTCCCCTTGATGCACCACGTCTATCTTCTTCTAGAGAATTAAATAACAACAAGCATATGTAAGAGAAAGATTATTTTGATTTAATTTATAAAATATTTGATACCTTATTAAAACGGAATTGTTGCTTTCACTTCAAATAGGAGCGTTATCAAAATTATATTGACGGTCATTTTCGAACAAAAAGATATAAAGGTATAGTTTTTTTAACCGATTCAAAACAAATTTCTATATTTTGAATTGTATTTATATTTGTTTAAGGTAAATTTTATTGTTTATAAATATAGTAAACCAACTTATTAGCCCATGGTATTTATTGAACTATAAAACATTTAAATCAAAGTATGAAACGAAAATAGTTGCAATCATTGTTCTCTTCTTCTTATATACCTTAAAATTTATCAACTAAATTTGATTTTGTCCACAGATTACGAATTATTGTAAGATTCAAAATAGTTTTCATATTTTAAAAGATAAGTTTATTGACTTAATACACATAGTGATTATTTTATCAATTGGTTGTATTAGATCACGTTATTTTCAATTTTATTAAGTCCATAGTTATATTTATTTGTACATGCACTTTTACAATATTACTTGTATACATGGGTAATGAGGGGAAATTTAAAATGTTTGTGTGTGTATACACACATAGGTAATCAAAAGCTAATGCAATTTGTTCTTAAGAAAAAAAGAAAACCAAAGTTTATTGGGTATTGTGTGATTATACTGCCATACTGGTATGAGTACTCAATATTTATCATGTAATGTTTAATAATTTGCTTTAAGATGTTCAAATGTGAATTTTTATGAATGTGTCAGCATGTAATAATAGGTCGTAAATTCAAATATAAATATGTTATTAATAAACAATGTTATATGTTTAATAATTTGTTTGCTAAAAAGAAATTACGAACGCTTTATAATAAATCAAAATATGTATATAAAACTTTATAATATTATCTTGAGATCTCAATTTAAAGTTTTAAAAGTATTTATGAAAAGCAAACTACAATTTTGGTCCTTATGGTTTGGACAAACTACAAACAAAACAAAACCGATCTTTAACATTCTTGCTTGTTTTTAATCTTAGAGCATCTCCAACAGCATCCCCAAAATGAGGAAAAATGATGAAAATGGGGATTTTGAGTTCATTTGTTGCTCCAACAGCTTCTCTATACTTATCTCCAAAATGGAGAAAGTTGGAAAGAGAAGGTTTTTTTCTCCAAATTTGGAGATCACCCTAAAAATCATTTACAAAATGCAAGAACCAATTTAAAGCTTTAAAAATAAAAAAGTAAGAGAGAGAAATAAAATTTTAATGCATGAATATAATATTTTAATATTATAATCAAAGTTAAAATCTCCAAAACGGAGAATCTCTTGGAGATGGATTGGATTTTTTTTGGAGATTTTAACTTTTGCTTCTCTATTTTGGAGAAATTTTGGGGAATCTCTTGGAGATGCTCTTATATGTTAATCGTACTTGAGTTAACTTTGGGGAACATTTAAAGTTTTTTAAAAGTTAAAGGATTAATCCGTAAATTGTTGGAATTCAGACCATCACCTTGGTGTTGCTCCCATTAGTTGTATCTTTAAAAAAAAAACTGATGTAAAAGTAGGCTTTATTGATCAAAAGAAAATTTGGTTAAATGGGGAAAAAATGGAAGCAAAGTATGTCACGTTCTTTTGTGTTGCCTTTTGTTTGCCTTCATATGCTAAAAAAGGAATAAAAGCATCCATAGAGATTTAACCTCTAATAACTTTACTTCTTATATTTTTACCTGTCATATTATTACCATCTTAATAAAATAAGAATTTTCTTAAACTCTATAAAGAAGGTTTTTATAAAAACCCTACTTTTCTTTTCTTATTTATCAATTATTATATAAATTTAATATATATATATATTATATATATATATATATTGTTAGGGTAAAAATCTACAATCGCACGACGACCAACTATAATCGTAAGACAAATGATAGAACGATAATCCTGTATTAAGATAAGGTCCTAAGATAAAACCTAAGGGAACTATCGAACAAAGATCATTAAACATCGAACGAATACATCGGATAAGTCGAATGATATTTATTATGTCGTACGACAGTACTAACGAATAAACATACGAAGTTTATATCTTTGATGCAGGCAAGCTGATTATCATTTCTAACAATTGTCCAACTTTGAGAAAGTCTGAGATTGAGTACTATGCTATGTTCGTTGGAGTACATCATTACAATGGACATGTCTCAAGTTATAACTCGTTCGATGGAATCCAACGACACTAAGAGATCGACCGTTACAAGCAAAATTCTTGCAGCAGTTACAATCTGGACATTAACTCTCAGCAATACCGTTGGACAATTATAAACCAAGCATTAATGGTCAACAATACCATTGGACGGTTACTTTCAAACTACTATATAAGAAGGAAGAAGCCATCATTTCAAGACACGAAGTTCATTCGAAGCTTACAAGTTCTATACTGGATATTCTGTGATCATCAGTTGTAATTTACATTCGATCATTGTTATTTCACTTGTAATCGTACGATCGAAGCTGTAAACACATAGGACATCACCCCTGTTTGGTGATCATAGTGCATTGTCGACTTACCTTTTAGGTCGACCGCAGGTTTTATCCTCCGTCAAGAGGTTTTTCTTGCGTCATCAAATTCTCTGTCTTATTTTATCTTTTCCGCACTTCTTATCGTTTGTGATTTCTTTCTCTTGACGGTTAAGCCTCACACAAATTTCTTACGACATTGACTTGTGTAATTTTTTACATAAACATATATATATTAAAATTTTCAAATAAAATTTATTATTTTCACTTTTATATTAATATTAAATTTTCAATCTATATATTTTATTAACATATATGAAAAACAATTATAACGAAAATATAATTTAATTCTACAATCGAAAAAGAGGTACACCGTTACAAAAATATTAATCTTAAAAAGTATGAGTAAATACTTTATAATATAGATCATTCGTAATCTCGATTCGACCAAATATGTTTAACCAGGTCGGAGCGGAGTTGATGATGAACTTCATTTGAGCATATCTCGAAATTCATATGAAGATATTCATAAAATTCATAGGTGGAACCTTGAAATATATTTGTCGAGTTATCTAATTTTGATTTACAAGTAATAAAATATTTAAAAATAATCTAAACATAATAAATTAATGAAACAATTAAAAATCAAAACTTCTTTAAAAAATTTATAAAATTTGTATAAAAATTTATAAGAAATAAAAAAACAAGTTTTTTATAATAATTTTTCTATTTAATTTAATATATATGTTTTATTGCACAATATATATGTTGTATAGATTTATTAAAAGAAAAGATAGTTAAAAATAACAAAAATAATAAATAAATTAATAACAGAAAAAGAAAGTATTACAAGAACCCGGGTTCTTGTTCAAGCATCTTGTAACAACTCAAAACCATTCATCATTTAACGAAAATTTTTAACTAAAAACTCAACCAAAGTAACTTTGACAGTGGAAATAATTTAAAAGACTAAAACTTTAAAAGTTATAAAGTATTAAATAAAATTTTCAACATTTTATTCATAACCACTCCTCAAAATGAGGTCTAACCAAATAAAATATGAAGTTTCAATCAACCAAAACCATTGTACGTCCCATTCTGTGAGTCCGATATTCAACGAGGATGCAATTAAAAGGACCACTACAAGCAATCAAGACGTAATGATGCTCAAATAGCGGTAATCAAGCATATGAATGTACAAATATAGAACACGACAAAGCATATAACAAAAGTTGTCAGTTACTTGATTATTGAAAACGTTAACTAGCGACCCATATTTATAGAGTCGAAGTTACATAAAGCACCCCTAGAGTCTATGACTCTTTTAAGAGGCGCACAAAAGTATTGTTCAAATTCTAACTATTACAAACTGTCAAAAGACGCCCCTGACTTCTTTACAACTAAACTAGTCAGGTTCTAACAATCTCCCCCTTTGGGAAGAAGTCAGAAAGGAGGCGGATACTTCAGAGCTGGTTCCCACTGCGAGAGTTGCAAGTACTCGTCCCATTCGCGGATCGATCTCGTACGGAGCTCCATCGCAGTCTCAACTCTTCTCAGCATCAGTCTTTCCTTCAGCTTGTTCTCGATCAGATCCATAGCCTCGATCAGCTTACTCTTCCAGTTAGTTCCCTTGTACGCAGGCATGTAGTTCTCTAACAGACGTCGCTTCATTCCGTTGTACACGTACAGAAGGGTGCCGTCACAGAAGCTGGATAGCTCACTGAAACGCATAAACCTTCGCTGGTTCTTCCTGAAGGTGAGATACACAACACCATGCACCGGAACTCTCGTCGGAAAGTAGGGCAGCTATTGGTCAAGTAGATTGGCCTCCAGGTTGGGACGCAGCAGATTTACCCTCTGCTGTTTGCTTTCGATCGCCATCTGATAGTCTGTGAGATGCGCGAGGTTGATCGAGTGCCGTACGTACCTCTTGAGGACTTCCAGACCGTCTCTGAAGTAGTCTGGTTTCAGAATCGGGCCCTCAAGGTGTCTGATGAGTGTAAGGAGATCGTCGAGATCAATGCTGTCCAGATCAGCTTCCGTGAACATGAAGTCTCGGAGGTTCCCGTCGGGCTTGCCAGGGTTGTACATCCGCACGTGGAACTCAAGGAATAGCTGGTGTCCGAATTTGTAAGGACGGACATCAGTTACCTTGGTGAACCGGTGCTTCTTTCTGATCTGTCCATGCTCGTTCCAGCTGAGCTTCCTCTAGTAGATATACGCGGTACGGCGGCGACGCTTCTTGATGTGAGACAGGCCGAAGAAGACCTTCTTAGACCACGTGAAGAGGCGTTCCTGTTGGAAGATCCGTGTGAAGGATTCCTCCAGGAAGGGCCTAAATATGACCGTGTGGTTCCAACCCAGTCTGATCGGCTGCTGAGCTGTAAATGCCTCGGGCGTCTGTACCGTAGGGAGAAAGGTGTCGTACTCCGCGCTTGAAACAATGTCGTCCGATCACTTCCAAAACCGAAGGCTCTGGGCATGCTGGTTCAGGATCTTCCTTGCCTCGTCAGAGATACGAAGCTCGGAAGGATCCATCGGCGCGGTGTTTGGATCGATCAGGTCTATGGCGAGAGTCTCCTTCTCGTGAGGAAATTGAACAGGCACATCCTTCGGGATAGCCTCATACCTCCAGTTCGCTGCATCGGCCGGAATGTCATCATCAGAATCCGAGTCCCAAACATCCATGGGACGACCTTCCGGGCTGGCTGGATCTGCAGGCTGATCTGCTGGAGGGGCCGTGTCGGCCGGTGTATCATCGGCGGCGGTTCCGGAGCCGGAGGGGAGGTCTAGGCGAGCCCTCTTAGACGGTCCCTCCCCCTCATGAGGATTGGCGGCATCGTCCAGATCATCATGTCCGCGCTTGGAGGGCTGAGCCTGAGTCCTGCAAGTTTCCTCAAGCTCGCGGACCCTCCGCAACGCGATCTCTAGCTGCAGATCCCTGGTGGCGACCAACTGCTTGTATTGATCCACCTGTCTCTGAAGGGCATCATTCTGAGTGGTGAGCTGAGCGATGACTATCTGGTGCTCAGCTTCAGAGACATAGCCGGGAATCTCCTCAGCTAATGGTGGTGGTTGTAGACGGAGGACGGGAGTAGGAGAGCGGCTCGAGTCGCCAAAAGACGGGCGCTCCCCTTCCTGGAATTTGCCCTTGATAAGGCGTCTGGCTTCGTCCAGCTCTTTCTGACGGTCCTCGTCTGCTTTCCGAAGCGTTTCGATCTCGGCTCGGCGGGCTTGGTCTTCCTTTTCCTTGACTGCTAAGGCCTTCTCAATGGCCTCTAGTCTTCTGTCTTTTGCCGCGTCGGCCTTCTCGATTGCTTCTAACCTGCTTTGGACAGCTTTAAGGATGCCGTCCGAATCCCTGGGTTCCAATCCCGACAGGGTCAACAACGGTTCATTTGCGAAACCGGTTGACAGGGAAAGCCCCGCAAAGGTGCTTCCCTGGCCCGCGCTGACGACTGTTGTGGCGTCAAGTGCAGCGGGGCTTCGGGTGGAAGTCGCCAGATGTGTACCTAGGGGCTCTAGGACTCCATGTGTCATGAAAGATGGCGAGTGCTGGGGATGAGCAACTCTGGTTTCAACACCGATCGACTCCAAACGAGTGAACGATGGAATAGGTGGTAAAGCCCCGTGTTCTGATGAAACGACCACCTGTTGTGAGGTGGTCGAGTGGATGGCTTGGGTGTGCATTTGCGTTGGTTGGCTGCCAACGACTTGACTACTTGGCATTGGCCCAGTAGCATCTGTGTGGGATGCCTCTGTGGAGGATAGACTCTTGGCTGGATGGGTTCCGATTTCTGGCTGCCTAGGGTGGGCCACTTCTACTTCGGCCTCTTTTGGGCTGCTACCTCCGCTTCTTCCTGGCGGGCCTCTTCTTCTTCGGCCTCTTGTAGTACCGGACCCTGGCTTTCTTCCTCGAAACCTTCACTACCCGCTCCAATCTGCATCCAAGACTCGCTTTCAGCTCTTTCAGCGACCTCGGTGTTCAACGTGTGCTCTTCCGTTCCTGAGTAGTCAAGGATTTGAACGGAGTCGCTTTCGTTGAAGGAGGAAGTGGAGACGTCATCATCAAAGGCCTTTCCCTTCCTCTTGCCTTTTTCTTTTCCTTTTCCTTTACCTTCTCCCGGGCCCTCCCGTGGATCCGAATCTGGTGGCGTCGTATCAGACGAGCTACTATCAGGATCACCAGATGGATCCGTCGGGAGTCTAGATGTGGTGGCCTGAGGAGGCGGTGAAGTGCCGGTTGGTTCTTCAGGCGAGGCAGCCGTGATATCTGTTGGTCCCAAGTAGGTGACCTTCAAGCTAGGATAGTGTTTGGGATTATAGAAGGGGGGGGGGGGGGGTTGAATATAATCACACAATTTTTCACTTTTAAATTCTTGTTATATTAACAATATGAATTTACAGATTGTTGCGGAAATAGAAAAGACAAATAGTCTAAACTAAACAATCTAAGTTCTTTCACTATGCACTAAGTGAGAAGATGTAAGAAAGAAAGATAGAAGGGAATAAGAAAGAAAGGACTTGAGTATTTTTGGATGCAGAAGAGGTATGGAGAAAATCTTCTCCACGTCCAATTTATACTCCATGCATTAAATGCATGCAGACCTACTTTTGTGACGTGTCACGTTGTAGTTGGTCTGTTGTACTATTTACTATAAACAAATACTCTTTGCATGGTGTGCAAAAGAGGAAGTGTGTAAACAGTTGCCTTGAGGTCTGATAAGTACGGAGGGAACAGTAAAGAGACTGTCCTTATGTACTTTTGTGTCAGTAAAGGCGGATAATCCTTTTGTGCATTAGACTAAGACATTATACTAATCCTTTCAGGATCAGGATACTGATCAGTGACTAGAGTCCTGAAGCTGGTGCTGTTCAGGGTCACTTGTATCCTGTTGAGTCTTCAGGATGTCATACGATATTGAGCAGCCTGCTATCACTGAGTTCCGTCTTCAGATCACGAGCATGCTGTTCCTGTCATCAGCTATTTCTTCGACGTCGCTGATGGTTCTTTGTGTATGATCTTGATGTCTTCAGGAGGTCTTCACTTCAGTGGATAGGATCATTCGACTGCAGAACAGACTCGTTCGTCTCCTGATCCTGATCCTGATTACTATAAAAATAAGTTACAGCATAAGTAATATGGAATAACACTGAACAGACTCAGTGATAATTCCTCAAGCTATAACAGAAGTAAAAACCTATTCACTAAGTAAAGATTCAGGATCATTATCATTTCATCAGGTCTTAGGAGAGCTGGATCAACAATCTCCCCCTAAATGATAATGATAAGACAACAGAGAAATTGTCTAAGTCTAGAAAGAAAAAAAATTTCTAAGTCTAGATAAAACAGTAGGAAATAGAACTCATAAAGGTACATGTCCCATTTACTGTTTTGAGGGATCTTTTTCAGTACTATGATGGAATAAAGTACAATGCACTGAATTGCATTTTCATTAATCTCAATCAGGTTACAAGAGTAAAGAAAATACAAGAGTACATAAGTGAAGTACTGAAAGTAAAATTACAGAAAAATATTCTAACTATCAGAGTCTTCGCTAAATTCTTCAGTCTTGACAACGATTGGAACAGGAGTATTGCTGAAGGCGAGTCGATGATCGAGTATAGCTCTGACAGTGCGAATAATCTCTTTATTATCTTGGTTTTTCTTGTCTCTTTGAGCAGTGAAGAGAACAGAAACCAAGTGTTCATATGGTGCTTTGTGTAGCTCGCTGAAACGCTGAAAGCGTAATATTTTGGAGTTGTCGCTTACACAAATACCATGAACAGGTTCTCTGATGACTTGTCCTTCAGAGAGAGAGACTCCTAGAGGGAGTGAAAGATCAAGCATCGAGAGGTCCAGTGGTTTGACAACCATTCTGGGCATGCAAGGAGTTGGTCTCCTTGTTGAAGCACCGACTGATCTTCGAACAGGTGGCTGAGGCAGTGCTGAAGAAGGCTGGAGAAGGTCATCAGGAATTTCCGTTGTCCTTCTGATGCGTGCAATAAGTCCTTCGATGACTTCTTCTACTTCAGCCCGATAGTTCTTGTTGGCTTTGGGAAGTAGGGATCTGATCTCGTTCCACTCTGACAAGTTGTAGCGATCTAACTTGTCCAGAGTGTGTTGCACGTCCTTGACTCCAGAGCGTTTGACGGTGATCCATGTTTTTGCTCTCTTGCCGCGAGTTCGGCTGAGATGGATTCCAGAGATAGCAGCACCATGTTTTCTTAGGTGAAGGCGGTCTCTGCACCAGTCAAGCTCTGTGTTGACTTCTTCAGACCGAGCTTCAGCATTCCTGTTGAAGACCTTCAGCGCGGCCTTCTGTGCTAGAACAGGGTCAGCACTTATTTCAGCGTCCTCTTCAACAAAATCCGATGCAAGCCTTCGAGCGGCTTGAGCGGAGAGGAAGGCTTCCTTCTGCTTCTTATTATGCTCCTCCTGAGCCTGTACAGCATTGTTGTACTCTTCTTGCGATAGATAGGCGAACTCGGAGTCCCAAGAGGTACGAAGAGGAATTTTTACTCTTGTACTCTCGAGTCGCTCTATCACGGCGTCTAAACGCCCATCCCTGTTGACAATAGCAGAGTTGTCAGGGTAATTCTCACCTTCAGATCTAGGAGAGTTAGAGGGAGGAGATCTGGGAGAAGAAGCAGGGGTAGAGAAGTCATCAGAGATGAATTCATCATCTGATGAGAGGCAAATGGTTTCAGGAGGGGCTCGGATTTCAGGGGTTCTAGAAGAGGATGCTTCAGGATTAAAGCGGGTTGGTCTAGAAGGAATGGTTTCAGGGTTAAGAGGAGTTACTCTGAAAGTCATTCTGCTTAATTCAGCTCTTGTTTGTTCTGATGGACTATTCTCCATGAGGCGAATAATCTCACCAGTGACAGAGCCAAAGTTCACATCCTGAAAGTCAGAGTTTTCTTGGTTTTCAGGTTCAGAGGTTTGTTTAGGAGAAGAATGGGGTGTTGGTTCAGGGGTAGGTTGTTTGGGTGGTTGGTAGACAACCATTTGTAGGTTGTTTATTTGAGAGTTTTCAGAGGAAGAGTCAAGGGTGATGGTTTCAGGTGTAGGTTTAGTTTTAAGGAGAGTAGAGATTGGTTGGTTATCAGAAGATGAGGGAGAGGATGGTAGTAGTAACGTACCAGGTGCACCGGGGTTCTCCCCCTGAGAGTGTGCAGGCCCTGGAGTGGGCGTTGAGGTTGGAACCTTCTCGACGAAGAAATCGTCGTCTTCACCATCATCATCTTCATCATCATCCTCTTCCTCGTTTGTTCCCCCCTGTTCGTTGGTTCTCCAGTTGGTGGAGGGGGAATAAACGGAATGGTCTCTCGGCTGTCTCTCCCCCTCAACAGGTGCCTGTAAGGCAGCTGTTGAAATACTCCGCTGGAGGAGAGAGGCCATATCGGCGTTCAGCTTCCTGTTGATGAAGGAAGATGAGAGGAGAGACTGGAGAAGTTCCCTGTCGGCCGCGGTGAACGATGGCGGCGGAGGAGGAGCAGTGGTTAGCGAGTTCACTGCAGTGGCAAGCTCGGCCACTTTCTCCTGGAGGGCTCGAAGGCCAGTCTCCTGTGCGTCCAACCTCTGCACCACTATTTGTTGGAAGTTGGTGGTGGAGGTGGAGTTGTTGTCGACCGCTGTGGAGGAGAGCGGGTAACGCCGTGGTCTTCAGGTCGTCTACGGACGCCTGAAGAGAGAAGGAGGAGGTAGCCACCTGAGATACCTTGTCATGGATGGCATCCAGTCAGGGTATGGTGATGGTGACACCAGTAGGAGCAGGGGCGGCAGCGGCGGCGGCAGCAGTGGCTGAGGCTGCGGCGGCTTCGGCGGCAGAGGCAGCGGCCTTGGCTGCTGCAAGCTCAAGTTCCATGGCCTGAAGCTGGGCCTTGTGGGCGTCCTCTTGTTGCTGGAGTGCCGTGCGGACCTCCTGCAATTGCCTTTCAGCGGACTGTCGTCGTAGCTCAGTTGCGCTTAGCTGACGATCGGCATCCGTGAAGATGAAGTCGTTGAAGGGGTCATCCTGATAAAGTTGGGACGACCCTTCAACTGCTGCTCCTAAAGAACCTGTAAACAGAGTAGCTAAGTGAGTACTAGAAGACTCATTAGCTTTCATAAAAGAAGAGACAGTAATAGTTTGCTTAAAAATATTACCTGAGGTTAGGAGGGTATCAGAGCGATTACCCCCCATGTTCTCTGAGTGTTCGAGGTGAACAACCTCAGGTTCTTGTTGGACAGGAGCAGAGATGGAAGCATCTGCAGGTGAAGAAGTTTTAGATAAAGGAGATGGTTTATTAAATATTTGAGGCAGGGTAATATAGTATTTCTTACCAGCTGCTGCCTTCTTTTTCTTTGACGCCTTGGATTTGGCGCGTTTGGGCTGTGGTGGAGGAGAGGAGCCAGAGGGAGGAGGGCGCTTCAGAGGCGCCGAAGAGGTTGCAGCTGGGGAAGTCAGTATTGGGTTAGCTACTGACATAGCATGCAGAGAAGAAGAAGAAGAGGGTGGTTTGGAAGAGAAGAGAGAAAACATACCTTGAGCAGGAGCAGAGATAGGTTGTTCCTCTGCGTCTGGTTGTGGTTCAGGGACAACCAGGACTGTAGACAGAGGGATATCATCTGCTTTTTGAGACAGCTGCTCTAGAAACTTTACGCTTAGGGCGTAATTGTTGAAGTTTCCCTCTGTTGGGTAGTTGTCACCCATGTGCAGTGCCAGAACTGCAGAGAAGAACCGGGTGTAGGGGACGTTCACCACCCTGGTGCGGTTCTTGATCTTCTTGATCATGTCGTCCCAGATACAGCGGGCATAGTCAAACTTGCGATTTTTGATCGCAGAGTAGACCATGTTCTGTATGACGGTGGGGAATTGTTCTGTGCTCCCCGTCTTCCCTGTCAGACAGAGACCAAACGTGTTCCATATATAATAGAACGTCGCGTTTAGCCCTGTCTTGTAGACAGTGGCAGCAGTCTTTGTCAGAGGTTGGCCTTCACGTACAGGCCATTTGTAGCCGATGTCATCAAGGAACGCGATGACTTCGTCGGAGGAAGGAGCAGGAGGAAACGTCTGCTTCTTGGGAAAGTTTAGGACGTTCCTTAGAGTCCCTATGCCAAATGAGATGATGTCGTCCTTGATTTGGAACTTAATCACCTCATGCATCTTGCCCCGTGAGTTCCTCTCCTGGGCAGTGGTAGCAGTGGACCACAGCTGCAGGAGCAGGGGTTTGTTGGGTGCTGGGTTGATGGTAAACGTCGTCTTCAGGGGACATGACAGAAGGAAGTCCCTGGCAGGCTTGAGAAACGCCTTGTTGGTAGGGAGATCAAATATCCCAATCAAGTTGTTGTGTTTGAACTGCAGGTCATGTTGGGGAATGATGATTGGTAGGTTCCCAGTAGCAGTCATCAGCGTCGTTGCCTCAGAGGAGAGCTGGGCGTCCAGGGAAGTAGATGTAGTAGCAGCCATTCTGTTAATACATAAAAACAACATATGTGGATGATTAAGAATCCAAAATATGCATTTTTCTTCACTTTTCAATGAACACAGAATGTGTTCATAAAAGTGGTGAAATCCTTTATACTTGGAATGGATTAGATACCAAAATACACAAAAGGAATGTGCTTCGGTATTAAAAAGAAACTTTTATTTTGATGAAAAGATATCAAAATAAGAGTTTATGAATGTTCTTAAAAGAAATAAGAACACCATATAAACTGTTTTAACAAAAATCTTAGAAGATTTTGGAAAAGCTAAGATCAAACGGAGTGATCTTAGGGTTTTTGGAAAAACGATTAACAAAATAAGCTGTTTAGGTGAAGAATGCCAACTTACAATGTAGAAAGAACAGGATTAAAGAAACACTTACGATGATCTTGTTAAGAGAAGTGGTGAGTGTGTTCTTGGTGTTCTTGAGAGAAAACAGTTCTTGCTTGTTCTTGCTAGAATGCTTGGAGAGAATTTGTGAGCGTAAAGAGTGTAAAAGATTACGAGTGAGGTTTTTATACCTCGTGGTAGGAGAGAGAAAATGGATGAGAGAGAAAAGAGCGGCTAAATTCAAACGTAATGATGAATAAAGGAAGTTCTACGCGCGTTCACGCGCCTGACACACGTAGTGGGGAACAGGAAACGTCCCATTACGTGTCAGTGCAGATGAAAATTTTGTTTTATTTGAAAAGATAAAAACCGTCTTTTCAGGGGATGATTCCATTTTGGTGAAAGATATGTTTTATAGGAATCAGAGTACTTATCAGATAAGTACTGTTTTGGGAAAATCCTCTTATCACATTTAATGCGATAAGGTTTCAGTAGCAGAGGGAAGAAATACTTACCTGAGAATCATCAGTATTCGGATATTGAACAAAGATTTTGTAAGTACTGAATAGAGTCATCCTCTGATGAGAGTTAGTTCAGGAGTTGTTAAAGAAAGAGTCCTGAGAATGATTATTCTATAGGATTTAACAACTGTTTGTCCTGATAAACTTCAATCATCAGGATTTAACATCCCAAGTTCACTGATGAGCATATTAAAGCGCGTCACATCCAGTGGTTTGGTAAAGAGGTCAGCAAGCTGATATTCAGTAGGGACAAAATGGAGTTCAATATCACCATTCATCACATGATCCCTGATGAAGTGATATCTCACTTCAATGTGCTTTGTCTTGGAGTGTAAGACAGGATTGTTGGCGATGGCTATCGCTGAAGTATTGTCACAGTAGATAGGAATTTTAGAAAGTTGTATGTCATAGTCCTGAAGTTGATTTCTCAGCCACAGGACTTGAGCACAACAGATTCCTGCTGCAACATATTCAACCTCAGCAGTTGATGTGGACACAGAGTTCTGTTTCTTGCTAGTCCAACTCACCAACTTGCCACCTAGCAGGTGACACCCACCAGTGGTGCTTTTCCTGTCAATCTTACATCCTGCAAAGTCACTATCAGAATAAGCTGTTAGATCGAACCCTGAGTCCTTGGAGTACCAAAGACCCAGATTAGGAGTTCCCTTCAGATATCTGAAGATCCGCTTTACAGCGGTCAGATGGGATTCTTTGGGTTCAGCCTGATAACGAGCACAGAGACATGTAGAATACATGATATCAGGGCGGCTAGCTGTAAGGTACAGCAGAGAGCCTATCATTCCTCTGTAGAGAGTCACATCGACAGATTTCCCTTTGGAATCCTTGTCAAGTGTCAGAGGAGGAGCCATTGGAGTCTTCATCGGTGTACAAGATGTGAGATCAAATTTCTTCAGCATCTCCTGTACGTATTTACCTTGATTGATGAAAATTCCCTTTTCAGATTGCTTGATCTGAAGTCCTAAAAAGAATGTTAGTTCGCCCATCATAGACATTTTATATTCAGATTTCATGATGTGCTCTCCGGATGACGATACTACGTTTAGATGCGCTGGTTGGGTCTCCTCTTGTTCCTCGTCGGTAGACCAATCCAGATAGTGTGCTTCCATGTCGTCCAAGAGTTTACGCGCTTGTTTCACTGTCTTATATGGGAAAATATCTCCACAAGATGAGTCCAACCTTAACCGAGAATCGTTAGTCAATCCAGCATAAAAAACATCTATCATTTCTCTATCATCAATACCATGGTTTGGAAAAACTAAAAATAAATTCTTATACCTTCCCCAAGCTTTCACAAGGCTATCTTTTCCTTGTTTAAAGTTTCGAATTTCAGCTCTTATTTTGTGGGCCTTGGAAATGGGAAAGTACCTTGACAAAAAGGCGGATTTTAAATCGTCCCAGGTTGTGATGGATCCCGGGAGCAGTTGTTTAAACCAGTCTTTTGCCTTATTTGTCAAAGTAAAAGGGAATACTCGAAGTTTTACCTCATCCTCCTTGGTGTTGACTAACTCGCAGATGTCTTCGAATGCTTCAAGGTGTTGGTAAGGATTTCCGCTTGGTTCTCCATTGAATGAGATGGTGTTGATCATTTTGATGAGTCCTTTATTGATTTCCACCATTTTATCATCTGTCTTTTTGATCGCGGATCTCGGAGTAAACCTGACCTCAGATCGCTTATCCCACATGGGTTGATCGTCTCCCATCCTGACAACTCAACAAACGATTACGGGCAACTTGCGGGAAACAAAGATAAAAATTAAAGATAAAAAATAAAGATAAAACTAAAACTAATTAATTAAACTAGAAAGCGAAAAACTTGCAAGGGAAATAATCCCTCACAAGGATCGATTAACAAAACTAATTAGACTAAAATCTAACACAACTACCGTTCCCCGGCAACGGCGCCAAAAACTTGATGCGGTAATTATCGTATATAAAAAGCGTAACAAGTTTTAACCTCTAATGCCTAGCCACCGTCTTACCACATATACAGGCAAGCGTACCTGATCGTGAGTAATATAGTGTAGGAAAGTCCAGATATCGTATCTACCACTGGGAACGGTCAAGTTATTGTAGACTAAAGCCTTAATCGGTTTAATTAATCTAAAAGAGGGGTTTTGTATGAAAAAGGTTTTAATACTGGAAAAGTCAATTAACTAAGTAAAAACTGAGAAAGCGGTTAAAATAATAATTTAAGATTATAATAAGGGAAAAACAGCAGTACTTATCATGATAATACGAATCCCCAATATGGATGATATGAATAAATCGAAGGTTTGGTTGTTTTGACTATTGTAGGAATTTAAGTCTGGGACACCCTAACATGTGCAATTTATGGTTATGAACTAGGATATGGTCCTCCTAATTCTAATCCTAAATCGTTTGGTCCACAATCTAGAATCGGTAAACCCTTCCCAATCAGTATTGCAATGGCTCTTTTACTATCGGTCACTTATTGGTCAAAGTAACCCCTTAACATAACTCTATGGTCCAAGTCAGGCTAAGGTAGGTTGATTATCCCTTCGGAGTCTATCTGTTTTTGGTCTAACAAATACACCCAACCAAGTGATTTCAAATCGCCACAACAACAATAATCAAGAAAGAACCATAAACGACATTCAATTAATCAAAAACAAACCAATAAACATTAATTGCAAATTATCATCCACAAAGGTTCATCTATCATGACAAGCACTACTAATTGACAACTCACTCATATTGAAAACAAAAACATAAACAAGAGTAGACATCGACATGATACCAACAGTACAATGATAGATGATCAGAGATCGACTTCCGCTGCGTATCGGCACCTCTCGTACTCTCACTCTCGTTCCCCTCGTGTATCGCACTTCAAAACTCATGTCCAAAACTGAAGGAGGAGGCTGATATTTAAATAAAAACGACCAGGCGCCATCTGGCGATCGCCAAACTGCCATCTTGGCGACGCCAAACACTTAAAATCAACCCTAATCTGCACTTCAGTCGAACTTGGCGGCGCCAGAATGAGAACTTCGCGATCGCCAAGTGTCTTCTGTGTTGACTCTGTGCATTTTTCACGTTTTCTCGCCTTTTTTCGTACTTTTCCGTTCTACGACCTCCAAATCCTTCATAATCAATAAAAAGCTCAATTAGTGCATGAAATGATCATAAACGGGTGAGAAATGGGGTAAAGTCATACGATTACGCGCAACCAAAACATGTATAATTTTGGTGTTATCAGTAGCCCGGTAACATATCATGCAATGCCTCTCCCACCTCTGCTGCTATCATCTCCCTTAGGTCAGGGGTTTCCTGATCCTCCTCCGTGACTACCTTCTTGCCCTTTTTTGGTGGTCTCCCCATACTGATTCATAAAACACATGACTTTTAAATAACCACAAACTCTCCCTCCCATCCCAAGCTAGCTCGAGCCATTGGCTCTAACTTCATATCTCTCCTCTCTACATGCTCCTTAGGGGTCTACTAAACACTCGGTGGACACACATGTGGGTCCTAACATGCCACTACCCCCTTCCCAAACAACATCATTGGTTCATAGAACTCTCGTAACTATGTCAATTCCCAACATGTACAGTGTATTTGCAATGATATGGGCCCTTATATCATTGTAACTACACCCTACATGCCTAGCCTCAACACCATTACTTAAGTCCTAATTCCCTACTTAGTTGTCATGCACATAAATCAAGCATTAAACTTTCATAGCATATAAATCAAATAAGTTCATATCAATATCATGCCTCCACACTCAACCATATATCTATAAGCCTAAGTAAGGCTTGCATGCATACATATAGTTATAACAACCATCATAAGACTCATACTCAAATTTACTGCACACACTAGTAATTCATGCATTTAGTGTTCACATCTTACACATGCCATACATTCATATCATAACATAGAAACATGCTCAACATAGTAAGGTTAGTGTGCTCACCCCCGTTCTGATGCTCCGGTCTGCAGTTCAGTCTTACTATTCATCTCTCCATAAAACATTTCTTTGGTTACTTTTACTTACAAAAACACGAACTTTTGGTTTAAGTCCAAGCATCCACCACTTGTGAATACTCGAATCCCTTAAACCTAGGCTCTGATACCAACTTGTAACATCCCAAATTTCAATAACATTCATTTACTAAAAAGAAACCAAGGTTCACATTAAAAGCGGAAGCTTGTCCAACATTACATAAAAACCAACGTGTTTGGATCTTAAAACCGGAAATCCAACCAACGAACATAAAGCAAAGTTACGAAAGACGATTGTAGTTTAGTCTCAAAAGCATAAAGAAGTTTAACATCTTAACATAGCATTTCCTCCCAAACAACTTGACTGAACTGCTACTCTGGAGCCTCATACAGTAACCTTCTCTTTTCCCTTACGGGAAGTACCTGCCACTAAAAGAATAAACAACAACGGGGTAAGCATAAAGCTTAGTGAGCACACACATAACCACTTACTATCATGCAACACAATCACATTACATAGCAATTATAAACATGCAATCTCCAACCTTCCTTACGGCTCGAAACCATCAAGGAAGGGCATTTGACACTGGTACCAGGCCTCTCCAAATTCCCTAGGGGCATTACTACCACCATAGGTACTCTCCCAAGTCCCCGAAGGAACACATCACATAATCACACATGCAAACATAACCATGTGCACATAACAATAAAGGTTAAGTGAGGTACTCACCTGACAAGATGGTTAGCAAGCTCTCTCTCAACTAGCACGGCAATCACTTTGCACCACCTATTCATAACACATACACATATACATCAAACCTTACCCAAAACGCATACTTAACCCATATCCCGACTCTCCAACGTGGAATGGCCAAGCTAACCTCGACCGATTTCCACGAAACTCCTTCTAACATCAAGTTACACAAGCCCCTAGGGGTCCACAAGCTAAAGAACCCCAAACGAGCCCGAAATGGAAAACTAAAAAAATGACAGCGGAAACGGCGGGTCGGGTCGCGGGTGGCTACCCGCCGTTTGACCCACGGATACCTGCACACGCGACTCCCAAGTCGCGGTTCGCGACTGCAGATGGGATTTCAATCCCGAAACCTCCAAATCGACCAAAAACAACTCATCCCAACATTATACAAGAACCATGTCGATATCTAACACTTACATACGATCTAAACGACTATAAACGTGACAATTGATGATCCAATGATCACCAAATCAACAATAACCCTAACCATCTATGAACTACAACATACCTCACAATTAACAACAAAACTAACATATAACTCTTACCTGAAGTGCAATTAACGTAATCACCACTCCAATTGCTTGGTAGAAAACTCCAATTGACTCCTTTGCTTCCTTCCCTCTCAGTCGCTACTTCTCTCTCTTTTCGTATTCTGAAAACTGACTAGAGAAACTGGGGTTTCTCTCTTTTCTACACACTCCACCCTTCCTCTTGCACTTTCACATGAATACACTTCAGCCCTCCAACTCCTAGATATCCAGACTTTGGATCTGGTCCTTTAGGCCGGGTTCGAGCCTGGTATGGGAGGATCCAATCTATGGGATCCACTATCTGCCGATCAGCTTCAACCATAGGTTAGGCTGGGTCGCAACGGATTAGCGGGATTGCCCAATTAGAGGCCCAATACCTCTGGAGCGTGTGTGTGTTAACTTGGCGTTCAAAAAAAAGTTACGGTTTATCCTCTTAAACTTATAATATTGGTTCACTTTATATCTTTTACTTTTCTATATTTCCTTTTACGTTTTAGTCATATGTCGTATATTCGTCAACATATGTTTTAATTTTAACAAATTACGTCATTACAATCGTATCGTCGATACCTTCTAAACGAGCCTACTATTGAATATTTTTTATCCAATTATTTCATTATATATTATATATAGTACTATTGTATAATATATATAATCGTAGTTGTGAAAGTTACATTGTACCTCTGTAGACTTATAATATTTATTCACTTTATACATTTTAGTTTTCTATATTTCATTTCATTTCATTGTTTTAGCCATTTATTGTATATTGGCTAAAGTATGTTAAAAAGTGTGTTTCAATTAAAACAAATTACACCATTATAATCGTATCGTCGATAACTTCGAAATGAACCTAATATTAAATATTTTTGATCTAATTATCTTATTATCTATTGTGAACAATATCATACTATTATTTTAATTGCGTTTATCAGGAATGGTGTCCAACTATTCAGATGGATGTTCACGACAATTTTTCAAAATTTACATTTTCACCTTTAAACTTATAATATTTTCTGAACAGTAGATTTATATTATTTTAATTAATTTAGTTGGGAAAGTTACATTTTATCTCTCAGACTTATAATATTTATTCACTTTATACCTTTTAATTTTGTATATTTCATTTCACGTTTTACCCATATATCGTATACTGACTAAAATATGTTAAAAAATGCGTTTCAATTGAAACAAGTGATCATCGATACTTTTGAAATGAGCCTAATATTGAATATTTTCTTATCTAATTATCTTAAATACATATATAATCGTAACCTTGAGATTATAGAGGGAAAAAATGCAAGAAATTTGAAATTTAGAAATTTACCAGTCATTAAAATGGTCATCTTTAAATGGGTGTCAATACATTTTACCCTCTTAGACTTATAATATTTATTCACTTTATATCTTTTAGTTTTCTATATTTCATTTCACATTTTAGCCATATATCGTATACTGCTAAAATATGTTAAAAAATGTTTTTCAATTTAAACAAATTACGCCATTATAATCGTATTGTCGATACCTTTGAAATGAGCCTAATATTGAATATTTTTTGATTTAATTACCTTATTCTATACCATATATATTACCATTATATATTTACTCAAAAATAGTAAAATGGCTAAAAACGTGATTTAATCAAACTCATTAATCAAAATTTTATTATAATAAATTCGAATTGTAAAAGTTACGGTT
The DNA here is from genome assembly GCA_030169165.1 of Centaurea solstitialis. Lineage (NCBI taxonomy): Eukaryota > Viridiplantae > Streptophyta > Magnoliopsida > Asterales > Asteraceae > Centaurea > Centaurea solstitialis. The sequence continues at coordinate 79,214,347 of CM058040.1, read as the reverse complement.
TACCCTCTTAGACTTATAATATTGATTCACTTTATATTTTTTACTTTTCTATATTTCATTTTACGTTTTAGTCATATGTCGTATATTCATCAAAATATGTTGAAATTACATATTCGGAATCCTGGCTACGAATCCTTCCTAGAGGTAAAAATTCCACTCTCTTTTATTATGTTTATATATCATATAAAACTCTTTCCTTCTCTCTAAGATTACTCTTCAATGGTTAAAAAAACTATCAATACAATTACATATTTGGAATCCTCGCTACAAAACCTTGCTAGAATTATAAATTTCACTATCTTTAGTTATGTTTAAGGTCATTGTGATTTATTGGTATTAGTTATAGGATATATGATGTGGTATTGACGTTATGTGATAAGATACATGTATATATTGTGGTGGTATGGCTAAATTTAAAATAGGAACATGGTTAAGAACGGTCGATGTCACCGTTCAGGGAACATCCAAAAACAAAAACAATCCACTTATTAGACATATAAATTTAGAAGTCGACTAAACCATTATAAACACGATATTATAACCCATAATTTGAAGACAACTATTTTGGAACTCTTTTGTGTGTTACAAAATGTTTTAGTCATATATCGTATATTAGCTAAAATATGGTAAAAAAATATGTTTTAATTGTAACAAATGACATCATTATAATCGTATCGTCGATACCTTCGAAATAAGCCCAATATTGAATACTTTTTTGATCCAATTATGTTAAAAATCGAAAAGCATAAAGTAAAAAAATAAATTAACTTAATAAATTATAAAGGTATCGCGTGTAATTTTAAAAGACACTAAATACGCTAAAAATACATATATAATCGTAATCTTGAGATTATAGAGGGACAAAATGCAAGAAATTTGAATTCTGAAATTTACCAGTCATTAAAATAGTCCATCTTAAAATGGGTGTCAATACATTTTACCCCCTTAGACTTATAACATTTATTCACTTTATACCTTTTAGTTTTCTATATTTTATTTCACGTTTTAGCCATATATCGTATATTGGCTAAAATATGTTAACAAAATGCGTTTCAATTTAAAGAAATTACGCCATATAATCTTATCATCGATATCTTCGATTGAGCCTAATATTAAATATTTTTTAATCTAATTATCTTATTATATACCATATATATTATGGTTATATATTTACTCAAAAATGGTAAAAGGGCTAAAAATGTCATTTAATCAAACTCATTAATCAAAATTTTATTAATAATAAAAAAATAATACAATTCTATTATTCGAATTGTAAAAGTTACAGTTTTGTCAGTTTACCCCATTTGGTTAATGACACTCATTAATAATCAACTTCAAATTTTGGTTATAAAAAATGTTATATACATAATGATCCGCGACGAAATGCAGGTATCAAAACCTTGTTTATATTCATTTACTATATAAGTTTGTATTTTGTTTAAAAATATTTTATACACGTGACATCAAGATATATCAGCTTTTCTTTACCTCGATATAAAATATTAATTTCTATATAGAAAAATACAACGTTTATATTTGGATCAATTTTATTTTTATACATTATTTTGTTGTCAATTTCAAATTTCTAATATAATTTTGCGTTTATTTAAGATGACGTATATCAATACCTCAACTTTTAACGGTGGAAAATATCTTATTCATTGTAATAAAATAGTTTAGGGATTACTTCTTCAAAATGTATCCAACTATCCTAATATACTATTGTATGTATCCACCTAAAAGAAATTCTTTTTGTATATATCAAACTTTATTTTTTAGTCTATTGTGTGTATTTTTGATACATAAAATAGTATATTGGGGAATAGTTGGATACACATAATATACTCAAAAATACACATAATAGACTAAAAAATAAAGTTTGATGTATACAAAAGGAATTTTTTTAGGTTGATACACACAGTAGTATATTGTGATAGTTGGATACATTTTGAAGAAGTAATCCCAATAGTTTATGGAATTTTATTTATAAGAATAAATATAAACATGTTATTTTTAAAAATATCTCATTAGGTTTATAAAAAGTTTTCTGATTTTTAGCAACCTTTTAAAATGTTTTTGAATGAAGTATCAAATTATTTAAAAATACTATATAAAACAAGTTGTCGTATACAATTTGATTTTATAAGACCTTTCTTAAAAAAATCCTATGACTTTTAATTTTATTTTAAAAATGTTAAAAAAAACTTATTAAACGTCTAACTTATATAATATAATATCACATAATCATTTTTAATCGAAACGTTTTATAACTAATTCTATAAACTTAGTTTTTATTATCATACTATTAGAATGTTTAGATATTTTTAATATCCTGTAACCTAATTTTATTTTAGTGTATATACGTACATAGCAATTCTTAAAAATGTTTACACCAACTTAAATTATTATTGTTTAATCAATCCAAATTAAAATTTTCACTTTTAACTATTTAAGATGATTTAATATACTCCCCTTGATGCACCACGTCTATCTTCTTCTAGAGAATTAAATAACAACAAGCATATGTAAGAGAAAGATTATTTTGATTTAATTTATAAAATATTTGATACCTTATTAAAACGGAATTGTTGCTTTCACTTCAAATAGGAGCGTTATCAAAATTATATTGACGGTCATTTTCGAACAAAAAGATATAAAGGTATAGTTTTTTTAACCGATTCAAAACAAATTTCTATATTTTGAATTGTATTTATATTTGTTTAAGGTAAATTTTATTGTTTATAAATATAGTAAACCAACTTATTAGCCCATGGTATTTATTGAACTATAAAACATTTAAATCAAAGTATGAAACGAAAATAGTTGCAATCATTGTTCTCTTCTTCTTATATACCTTAAAATTTATCAACTAAATTTGATTTTGTCCACAGATTACGAATTATTGTAAGATTCAAAATAGTTTTCATATTTTAAAAGATAAGTTTATTGACTTAATACACATAGTGATTATTTTATCAATTGGTTGTATTAGATCACGTTATTTTCAATTTTATTAAGTCCATAGTTATATTTATTTGTACATGCACTTTTACAATATTACTTGTATACATGGGTAATGAGGGGAAATTTAAAATGTTTGTGTGTGTATACACACATAGGTAATCAAAAGCTAATGCAATTTGTTCTTAAGAAAAAAAGAAAACCAAAGTTTATTGGGTATTGTGTGATTATACTGCCATACTGGTATGAGTACTCAATATTTATCATGTAATGTTTAATAATTTGCTTTAAGATGTTCAAATGTGAATTTTTATGAATGTGTCAGCATGTAATAATAGGTCGTAAATTCAAATATAAATATGTTATTAATAAACAATGTTATATGTTTAATAATTTGTTTGCTAAAAAGAAATTACGAACGCTTTATAATAAATCAAAATATGTATATAAAACTTTATAATATTATCTTGAGATCTCAATTTAAAGTTTTAAAAGTATTTATGAAAAGCAAACTACAATTTTGGTCCTTATGGTTTGGACAAACTACAAACAAAACAAAACCGATCTTTAACATTCTTGCTTGTTTTTAATCTTAGAGCATCTCCAACAGCATCCCCAAAATGAGGAAAAATGATGAAAATGGGGATTTTGAGTTCATTTGTTGCTCCAACAGCTTCTCTATACTTATCTCCAAAATGGAGAAAGTTGGAAAGAGAAGGTTTTTTTCTCCAAATTTGGAGATCACCCTAAAAATCATTTACAAAATGCAAGAACCAATTTAAAGCTTTAAAAATAAAAAAGTAAGAGAGAGAAATAAAATTTTAATGCATGAATATAATATTTTAATATTATAATCAAAGTTAAAATCTCCAAAACGGAGAATCTCTTGGAGATGGATTGGATTTTTTTTGGAGATTTTAACTTTTGCTTCTCTATTTTGGAGAAATTTTGGGGAATCTCTTGGAGATGCTCTTATATGTTAATCGTACTTGAGTTAACTTTGGGGAACATTTAAAGTTTTTTAAAAGTTAAAGGATTAATCCGTAAATTGTTGGAATTCAGACCATCACCTTGGTGTTGCTCCCATTAGTTGTATCTTTAAAAAAAAAACTGATGTAAAAGTAGGCTTTATTGATCAAAAGAAAATTTGGTTAAATGGGGAAAAAATGGAAGCAAAGTATGTCACGTTCTTTTGTGTTGCCTTTTGTTTGCCTTCATATGCTAAAAAAGGAATAAAAGCATCCATAGAGATTTAACCTCTAATAACTTTACTTCTTATATTTTTACCTGTCATATTATTACCATCTTAATAAAATAAGAATTTTCTTAAACTCTATAAAGAAGGTTTTTATAAAAACCCTACTTTTCTTTTCTTATTTATCAATTATTATATAAATTTAATATATATATATATATATTGTTAGGGTAAAAATCTACAATCGCACGACGACCAACTATAATCGTAAGACAAATGATAGAACGATAATCCTGTATTAAGATAAGGTCCTAAGATAAAACCTAAGGGAACTATCGAACAAAGATCATTAAACATCGAACGAATACATCGGATAAGTCGAATGATATTTATTATGTCGTACGACAGTACTAACGAATAAACATACGAAGTTTATATCTTTGATGCAGGCAAGCTGATTATCATTTCTAACAATTGTCCAACTTTGAGAAAGTCTGAGATTGAGTACTATGCTATGTTCGTTGGAGTACATCATTACAATGGACATGTCTCAAGTTATAACTCGTTCGATGGAATCCAACGACACTAAGAGATCGACCGTTACAAGCAAAATTCTTGCAGCAGTTACAATCTGGACATTAACTCTCAGCAATACCGTTGGACAATTATAAACCAAGCATTAATGGTCAACAATACCATTGGACGGTTACTTTCAAACTACTATATAAGAAGGAAGAAGCCATCATTTCAAGACACGAAGTTCATTCGAAGCTTACAAGTTCTATACTGGATATTTTGTGATCATCAGTTGTAATTTACATTCGATCATTGTTATTTCACTTGTAATCGTACGATCGAAGCTGTAAACACATAGGACATCACCCCTGTTTGGTGATCATAGTGCATTGTCGACTTACCTTTTAGGTCGACCGCAGGTTTTTTCCTCCGTCAAGAGGTTTTTCTTGCGTCATCAAATTCTCTGTCTTATTTTATCTTTTCCGCACTTCTTATCGTTTGTGATTTCTTTCTCTTGACGGTTAAGCCTCACACAAATTTCTTACGACATTGACTTGTGTAATTTTTTACATAAACATATATATATTAAAATTTTCAAATAAAATTTATTATTTTCACTTTTATATTAATATTAAATTTTCAATCTATATATTTTATTAACATATATGAAAAACAATTATAACGAAAATATAATTTAATTCTACAATTGAAAAAGAGGTACACCGTTACAAAAATATTAATCTTAAAAAGTATGAGTAAATACTTTATAATATAGATCATTCGTAATCTCGATTCGACCAAATATGTTTAACCAGGTCGGAGCGGAGTTGATGATGAACTTCATTTGAGCATATCTCGAAAATCATATGAAGATATTCATAAAATTCATAGGTGGAACCTTGAAATATATTTGTCGAGTTATCTAATTTTGATTTACAAGTAATAAAATATTTAAAAATAATCTAAACATAATAAATTAATGAAACAATTAAAAATCAAAACTTCTTTAAAAAATTTATAAAATTTGTATAAAAATTTATAAGAAATAAAAAAACAAGTTTTTTATAATAATTTTTCTATTTAATTTAATATATATGTTTTATTGCACAATATATATGTTGTATAGATTTATTAAAAGAAAAGATAGTTAAAAATAACAAAAATAATAAATAAATTAATAACAGAAAAAGAAAGTATTACAAGAACCCGGGTTCTTGTTCAAGCATCTTGTAACAACTCAAAACCATTCATCATTTAACGAAAATTTTTAACTAAAAACTCAACCAAAGTAACTTTGACAGTGGAAATAATTTAAAAGACTAAAACTTTAAAAGTTATAAAGTATTAAATAAAATTTTCAACATTTTATTCATAACCACTCCTCAAAATGAGGTCTAACCAAATAAAATATGAAGTTTCAATCAACCAAAACCATTGTACGTCCCATTCTGTGAGTCCGATATTCAACGAGGATGCAATTAAAAGGACCACTACAAGCAATCAAGACGTAATGATGCTCAAATAGCGGTAATCAAGCATATGAATGTACAAATATAGAACACGACAAAGCATATAACAAAAGTTGTCAGTTACTTGATTATTGAAAACGTTAACTAGCGACCCATATTTATAGAGTCGAAGTTACATAAAGCACCCCTAGAGTCTATGACTCTTTTAAGAGGCGCACAAAAGTATTGTTCAAATTCTAACTATTACAAACTGTCAAAAGACGCCCCTGACTTCTTTACAACTAAACTAGTCAGGTTCTAACAATCTCCCCCTTTGGGAAGAAGTCAGAAAGGAGGCGGATACTTCAGAGCTGGTTCCCACTGCGAGAGTTGCAAGTACTCGTCCCATTCGCGGATCGATCTCGTACGGAGCTCCATCGCAGTCTCAACTCTTCTCAGCATCAGTCTTTCCTTCAGCTTGTTCTCGATCAGATCCATAGCCTCGATCAGCTTACTCTTCCAGTTAGTTCCCTTGTACGCAGGCATGTAGTTCTCTAACAGACGTCGCTTCATTCCGTTGTACACGTACAGAAGGGTGCCGTCACAGAAGCTGGATAGCTCACTGAAACGCATAAACCTTCGCTGGTTCTTCCTGAAGGTGAGATACACAACACCATGCACCGGAACTCTCGTCGGAAAGTAGGGCAGCTATTGGTCAAGTAGATTGGCCTCCAGGTTGGGACGCAACAGATTTACCCTCTGCTGTTTGCTTTCGATCGCCATCTGATAGTCTGTGAGATGCGCGAGGTTGATCGAGTGCCGTACGTACCTCTTGAGGACTTCCAGACCGTCTCTGAAGTAGTCTGGTTTCAGAATCGGGCCCTCAAGGTGTCTGATGAGTGTAAGGAGATCGTCGAGATCAATGCTGTCCAGATCAGCTTCCGTGAACATGAAGTCTCGGAGGTTCCCGTCGGGCTTGCCAGGGTTGTACATCCGCACGTGGAACTCAAGGAATAGCTGGTGTCCGAATTTGTAAGGACGGACATCAGTTACCTTGGTGAACCGGTGCTTCTTTCTGATCTGTCCATGCTCGTTCCAGCTGAGCTTCCTCTAGTAGATATACGCGGTACGGCGGCGACGCTTCTTGATGTGAGACAGGCCGAAGAAGACCTTCTTAGACCACGTGAAGAGGCGTTCCTGTTGGAAGATCCGTGTGAAGGATTCCTCCAGGAAGGGCCTAAATATGACCGTGTGGTTCCAACCCAGTCTGATCGGCTGCTGAGCTGTAAATGCCTCGGGCGTCTGTACCGTAGGGAGAAAGGTGTCGTACTCCGCGCTTGAAACAATGTCGTCCGATCACTTCCAAAACCGAAGGCTCTGGGCATGCTGGTTCAGGATCTTCCTTGCCTCGTCAGAGATACGAAGCTCGGAAGGATCCATCGGCGCGGTGTTTGGATCGATCAGGTCTATGGCGAGAGTCTCCTTCTCGTGAGGAAATTGAACAGGCACATCCTTCGGGATAGCCTCATACCTCCAGTTCGCTGCATCGGCCGGAATGTCATCATCAGAATCCGAGTCCCAAACATCCATGGGACGACCTTCCGGGCTGGCTGGATCTGCAGGCTGATCTGCTGGAGGGGCCGTGTCGGCCGGTGTATCATCGGCGGCGGTTCCGGAGCCGGAGGGGAGGTCTAGGCGAGCCCTCTTAGACGGTCCCTCCCCCTCATGAGGATTGGCGGCATCGTCCAGATCATCATGTCCGCGCTTGGAGGGCTGAGCCTGAGTCCTGCAAGTTTCCTCAAGCTCGCGGACCCTCCGCAACGCGATCTCTAGCTGCAGATCCCTGGTGGCGACCAACTGCTTGTATTGATCCACCTGTCTCTGAAGGGCATCATTCTGAGTGGTGAGCTGAGCGATGACTATCTGGTGCTCAGCTTCAGAGACATAGCCGGGAATCTCCTCAGCTAATGGTGGTGGTTGTAGACGGAGGACGGGAGTAGGAGAGCGGCTCGAGTCGCCAAAAGACGGGCGCTCCCCTTCCTGGAATTTGCCCTTGATAAGGCGTCTGGCTTCGTCCAGCTCTTTCTGACGGTCCTCGTCTGCTTTCCGAAGCGTTTCGATCTCGGCTCGGCGGGCTTGGTCTTCCTTTTCCTTGACTGCTAAGGCCTTCTCAATGGCCTCTAGTCTTCTGTCTTTTGCCGCGTCGGCCTTCTCGATTGCTTCTAACCTGCTTTGGACAGCTTTAAGGATGCCGTCCGAATCCCTGGGTTCCAATCCCGACAGGGTCAATAACGGTTCATTTGCGAAACCGGTTGACAGGGAAAGCCCCGCAAAGGTGCTTCCCTGGCCTGCGCTGACGACTGTTGTGGCGTCAAGTGCAGCGGGGCTTCGGGTGGAAGTCGCCAGATGTGTACCTAGGGGCTCTAGGACTCCATGTGTCATGAAAGATGGCGAGTGCTGGGGATGAGCAACTCTGGTTTCAACACCGATCGACTCCAAACGAGTGAACGATGGAATAGGTGGTAAAGCCCCGTGTTCTGATGAAACGACCACCTGTTGTGAGGTGGTCGAGTGGATGGCTTGGGTGTGCATTTGCGTTGGTTGGCTGCCAACGACTTGACTACTTGGCATTGGCCCAGTAGCATCTGTGTGGGATGCCTCTGTGGAGGATAGACTCTTGGCTGGATGGGTTCCGATTTCTGGCTGCCTAGGGTGGGCCACTTCTACTTCGGCCTCTTTTGGGCTGCTACCTCCGCTTCTTCCTGGCGGGCCTCTTCTTCTTCGGCCTCTTGTAGTACCGGACCCTGGCTTTCTTCCTCGAAACCTTCACTACCCGCTCCAATCTGCATCCAAGACTCGCTTTCAGCTCTTTCAGCGACCTCGGTGTTCAACGTGTGCTCTTCCGTTCCTGAGTAGTCAAGGATTTGAACGGAGTCGCTTTCGTTGAAGGAGGAAGTGGAGACGTCATCATCAAAGGCCTTTCCCTTCCTCTTGCCTTTTTCTTTTCCTTTTCCTTTACCTTCTCCCGGGCCCTCCCGTGGATCCGAATCTGGTGGCGTCGTATCAGACGAGCTACTATCAGGATCACCAGATGGATCCGTCGGGAGTCTAGATGTGGTGGCCTGAGGAGGCGGTGAAGTGCCGGTTGGTTCTTCAGGCGAGGCAGCCGTGATATCTGTTGGTCCCAAGTAGGTGACCTTCAAGCTAGGATAGTGTTTGGGATTATAGAAGGGGGGGGGGGGTTGAATATAATCACACAATTTTTCACTTTTAAATTCTTGTTATATTAACAATATGAATTTACAGATTGTTGCGGAAATAGAAAAGACAAATAGTCTAAACTAAACAATCTAAGTTCTTTCACTATGCACTAAGTGAGAAGATGTAAGAAAGAAAGATAGAAGGGAATAAGAAAGAAAGGACTTGAGTATTTTTGGATGCAGAAGAGGTATGGAGAAAATCTTCTCCACGTCCAATTTATACTCCATGCATTAAATGCATGCAGACCTACTTTTGTGACGTGTCACGTTGTAGTTGGTCTGTTGTACTATTTACTATAAACAAATACTCTTTGCATGGTGTGCAAAAGAGGAAGTGTGTAAACAGTTGCCTTGAGGTCTGATAAGTACGGAGGGAACAGTAAAGAGACTGTCCTTATGTACTTTTGTGTCAGTAAAGGCGGATAATCCTTTTGTGCATTAGACTAAGACATTATACTAATCCTTTCAGGATCAGGATACTGATCAGTGACTAGAGTCCTGAAGCTGGTGCTGTTCAGGGTCACTTGTATCCTGTTGAGTCTTCAGGATGTCATACGATATTGAGTAGCCTGCTATCACTGAGTTCCGTCTTCAGATCACGAGCATGCTGTTCCTGTCATCAGCTATTTCTTCGACGTCGCTGATGGTTCTTTGTGTATGATCTTGATGTCTTCAGGAGGTCTTCACTTCAGTGGATAGGATCATTCGACTGCAGAACAGACTCGTTCGTCTCCTGATCCTGATCCTGATTACTATAAAAATAAGTTACAGCATAAGTAATATGGAATAACACTGAACAGACTCAGTGATAATTCCTCAAGCTATAACAGAAGTAAAAACCTATTCACTAAGTAAAGATTCAGGATCATTATCATTTCATCAGGTCTTAGGAGAGCTGGATCAACAATCTCCCCCTAAATGATAATGATAAGACAACAGAGAAATTGTCTAAGTCTAGAAAGAAAAAAAATTTCTAAGTCTAGATAAAACAGTAGGAAATAGAACTCATAAAGGTACATGTCCCATTTACTGTTTTGAGGGATCTTTTTCAGTACTATGATGGAATAAAGTACAATGCACTGAATTGCATTTTCATTAATCTCAATCAGGTTACAAGAGTAAAGAAAATACAAGAGTACATAAGTGAAGTACTGAAAGTAAAATTACAGAAAAATATTCTAACTATCAGAGTCTTCGCTAAATTCTTCAGTCTTGACAACGATTGGAACAGGAGTATTGCTGAAGGCGAGTCGATGATCGAGTATAGCTCTGACAGTGCGAATAATCTCTTTATTATCTTGGTTTTTCTTGTCTCTTTGAGCAGTGAAGAGAACAGAAACCAAGTGTTCATATGGTGCTTTGTGTAGCTCGCTGAAACGCTGAAAGCGTAATATTTTGGAGTTGTCGCTTACACAAATACCATGAACAGGTTCTCTGATGACTTGTCCTTCAGAGAGAGAGACTCCTAGAGGGAGTGAAAGATCAAGCATCGAGAGGTCCAGTGGTTTGACAACCATTCTGGGCATGCAAGGAGTTGGTCTCCTTGTTGAAGCACCGACTGATCTTCGAACAGGTGGCTGAGGCAGTGCTGAAGAAGGCTGGAGAAGGTCATCAGGAATTTCCGTTGTCCTTCTGATGCGTGCAATAAGTCCTTCGATGACTTCTTCTACTTCAGCCCGATAGTTCTTGTTGGCTTTGGGAAGTAGGGATCTGATCTCGTTCCACTCTGACAAGTTGTAGCGATCTAACTTGTCCAGAGTGTGTTGCACGTCCTTGAATCCAGAGCGTTTGACGGTGATCCATGTTTTTGCTCTCTTGCCGCGAGTTCGGCTGAGATGGATTCCAGAGATAGCAGCACCATGTTTTCTTAGGTGAAGGCGGTCTCTGCACCAGTCAAGCTCTGTGTTGACTTCTTCAGACCGAGCTTCAGCATTCCTGTTGAAGACCTTCAGCGCGGCCTTCTGTGCTAGAACAGGGTCAGCACTTATTTCAGCGTCCTCTTCAACAAAATCCGATGCAAGCCTTCGAGCGGCTTGAGCGGAGAGGAAGGCTTCCTTCTGCTTCTTATTATGCTCCTCCTGAGCCTGTACAGCATTGTTGTACTCTTCTTGCGATAGATAGGCGAACTCGGAGTCCCAAGAGGTACGAAGAGGAATTTTTACTCTTGTACTCTCGAGTCGCTCTATCACGGCGTCTAAACGCCCATCCCTGTTGACAATAGCAGAGTTGTCAGGGTAATTCTCACCTTCAGATCTAGGAGAGTTAGAGGGAGGAGATCTGGGAGAAGAAGCAGGGGTAGAGAAGTCATCAGAGATGAATTCATCATCTGATGAGAGGCAAATGGTTTCAGGAGGGGCTCGGATTTCAGGGGTTCTAGAAGAGGATGCTTCAGGATTAAAGCGGGTTGGTCTAGAAGGAATGGTTTCAGGGTTAAGAGGAGTTACTCTGAAAGTCATTCTGCTTAATTCAGCTCTTGTTTGTTCTGATGGACTATTCTCCATGAGGCGAATAATCTCACCAGTGACAGAGCCAAAGTTCACATCCTGAAAGTCAGAGTTTTCTTGGTTTTCAGGTTCAGAGGTTTGTTTAGGAGAAGAATGGGGTGTTGGTTCAGGGGTAGGTTGTTTGGGTGGTTGGTAGACAACCATTTGTAGGTTGTTTATTTGAGAGTTTTCAGAGGAAGAGTCAAGGGTGATGGTTTCAGGTGTAGGTTTAGTTTTAAGGAGAGTAGAGATTGGTTGGTTATCAGAAGATGAGGGAGAGGATGGTAGTAGTAACGTACCAGGTGCACCGGGGTTCTCCCCCTGAGAGTGTGCAGGCCCTGGAGTGGGCGTTGAGGTTGGAACCTTCTCGACGAAGAAATCGTCGTCTTCACCATCATCATCTTCATCATCATCCTCTTCCTCGTTTGTTCCCCCTGTTCGTTGGTTCTCCAGTTGGTGGAGGGGGAATAAACGGAATGGTCTCTCGGCTGTCTCTCCCCCTCAACAGGTGCCTGTAAGGCAGCTGTTGAAATACTCCGCTGGAGGAGAGAGGCCATATCGGCGTTCAGCTTCCTGTTGATGAAGGAAGATGAGAGGAGAGACTGGAGAAGTTCCCTGTCGGCCGCGGTGAACGATGGCGGCGGAGGAGGAGCAGTGGTTAGCGAGTTCACTGCAGTGGCAAGCTCGGCCACTTTCTCCTGGAGGGCTCGAAGGCCAGTCTCCTGTGCGTCCAACCTCTGCACCACTATTTGTTGGAAGTTGGTGGTGGAGGTGGAGTTGTTGTCGACCGCTGTGGAGAGAGCGGGTAACGCCGTGGTCTTCAGGTCGTCTACGGACGCCTGAAGAGAGAAGGAGGAGGTAGCCACCTGAGATACCTTGTCATGGATGGCATCCAGTCAGGGTATGGTGATGGTGACACCAGTAGGAGCAGGGGCGGCAGCGGCGGCGGCAGCAGTGGCTGAGGCTGCGGCGGCTTCGGCGGCAGAGGCAGCGGCCTTGGCTGCTGCAAGCTCAAGTTCCATGGCCTGAAGCTGGGCCTTGTGGGCGTCCTCTTGTTGCTGGAGTGCCGTGCGGACCTCCTGCAATTGCCTTTCAGCGGACTGTCGTCGTAGCTCAGTTGCGCTTAGCTGACGATCGGCATCCGTGAAGATGAAGTCGTTGAAGGGGTCATCCTGATAAAGTTGGGACGACCCTTCAACTGCTGCTCCTAAAGAACCTGTAGACAGAGTAGCTAAGTGAGTACTAGAAGACTCATTAGCTTTCATAAAAGAAGAGACAGTAATAGTTTGCTTAAAAATATTACCTGAGGTTAGGAGGGTATCAGAGCGATTACCCCCATGTTCTCTGAGTGTTCGAGGTGAACAACCTCAGGTTCTTGTTGGACAGGAGCAGAGATGGAAGCATCTGCAGGTGAAGAAGTTTTAGATAAAGGAGATGGTTTATTAAATATTTGAGGCAGGGTAATATAGTATTTCTTACCAGCTGCTGCCTTCTTTTTCTTTGACGCCTTGGATTTGGCGCGTTTGGGCTGTGGTGGAGGAGAGGAGCCAGAGGGAGGAGGGCGCTTCAGAGGCGCCGAAGAGGTTGCAGCTGGGGAAGTCAGTATTGGGTTAGCTACTGACATAGCATGCAGAGAAGAAGAAGAAGAGGGTGGTTTGGAAGAGAAGAGAGAAAACATACCTTGAGCAGGAGCAGAGATAGGTTGTTCCTCTGCGTCTGGTTGTGGTTCAGGGACAACCAGGACTGTAGACAGAGGGATATCATCTGCTTTTTGAGACAGCTGCTCTAGAAACTTTACGCTTAGGGCGTAATTGTTGAAGTTTCCCTCTGTTGGGTAGTTGTCACCCATGTGCAGTGCCAGAACTGCAGAGAAGAACCGGGTGTAGGGGACGTTCACCACCCTGGTGCGGTTCTTGATCTTCTTGATCATGTCGTCCCAGATACAGCGGGCATAGTCAAACTTGCGATTTTTGATCGCAGAGTAGACCATGTTCTGTATGACGGTGGGGAATTGTTCTGTGCTCCTCGTCTTCCCTGTCAGACAGAGACCAAATGTGTTCCATATATAATAGAACGTCGCGTTTAGCCCTGTCTTGTAGACAGTGGCAGCAGTCTTTGTCAGAGGTTGGCCTTCACGTACAGGCCATTTGTAGCCGATGTCATCAAGGAACGCGATGACTTCGTCGGAGGAAGGAGCAGGAGGAAACGTCTGCTTCTTGGGAAAGTTTAGGACGTTCCTTAGAGTCCCTATGCCAAATGAGATGATGTCGTCCTTGATTTGGAACTTAATCACCTCATGCATCTTGCCCCGTGAGTTCCTCTCCTGGGCAGTGGTAGCAGTGGACCACAGCTGCAGGAGCAGGGGTTTGTTGGGTGCTGGGTTGATGGTAAACGTCGTCTTCAGGGGACATGACAGAAGGAAGTCCCTGGCAGGCTTGAGAAACGCCTTGTTGGTAGGGAGATCAAATATCCCAATCAAGTTGTTGTGTTTGAACTGCAGGTCATGTTGGGGAATGATGATTGGTAGGTTCCCAGTAGCAGTCATCAGCGTCGTTGCCTCAGAGGAGAGCTGGGCGTCCAGGGAAGTAGATGTAGTAGCAGCCATTCTGTTAATACATAAAAACAACATATGTGGATGATTAAGAATCCAAAATATGCATTTTTCTTCACTTTTCAATGAACACAGAATGTGTTCATAAAAGTGGTGAAATCCTTTATACTTGGAATGGATTAGATACCAAAATACACAAAAGGAATGTGCTTCGGTATTAAAAAGAAACTTTTATTTTGATGAAAAGATATCAAAATAAGAGTTTATGAATGTTCTTAAAAGAAATAAGAACACCATATAAACTGTTTTAACAAAAATCTTAGAAGATTTTGGAAAAGCTAAGATCAAACGGAGTGATCTTAGGGTTTTTGGAAAAACGATTAACAAAATAAGCTGTTTAGGTGAAGAATGCCAACTTACAATGTAGAAAGAACAGGATTAAAGAAACACTTACGATGATCTTGTTAAGAGAAGTGGTGAGTGTGTTCTTGGTGTTCTTGAGAGAAAACAGTTCTTGCTTGTTCTTGCTAGAATGCTTGGAGAGAATTTGTGAGCGTAAAGAGTGTAAAAGATTACGAGTGAGGTTTTTATACCTCGTGGTAGGAGAGAGAAAATGGATGAGAGAGAAAAGAGCGGCTAAATTCAAACGTAATGATGAATAAAGGAAGTTCTACGCGCGTTCACGCGCCTGACACACGTAGTGGGGAACAGGAAACGTCCCATTACGTGTCAGTGCAGATGAAAATTTTGTTTTATTTGAAAAGATAAAAACCGTCTTTTCAGGGGATGATTCCATTTTGGTGAAAGATATGTTTTATAGGAATCAGAGTACTTATCAGATAAGTACTGTTTTGGGAAAATCCTCTTATCACATTTAATGCGATAAGGTTTCAGTAGCAGAGGGAAGAAATACTTACCTGAGAATCATCAGTATTCGGATATTGAACAAAGATTTTGTAAGTACTGAATAGAGTCATCCTCTGATGAGAGTTAGTTCAGGAGTTGTTAAAGAAAGAGTCTTGAGAATGATTATTCTATAGGATTTAACAACTGTTTGTCCTGATAAACTTCAATCATCAGGATTTAACATCCCAAGTTCACCGATGAGCATATTAAAGCGCGTCACATCCAGTGGTTTGGTAAAGAGGTGAGCAAGCTGATATTCAGTAGGGACAAAATGGAGTTCAATATCACCATTCATCACATGATCCCTGATGAAGTGATATCTCACTTCAATGTGCTTTGTCTTGGAGTGTAAGACAGGATTGTTGGCGATGGCTATCGCTGAAGTATTGTCACAGTAGATAGGAATTTTAGAAAGTTGTATGTCATAGTCCTGAAGTTGATTTCTCAGCCACAGGACTTGAGCACAACAGATTCCTGCTGCAACATATTCAGCCTCAGCAGTTGATGTGGACACAGAGTTCTGTTTCTTGCTAGTCCAACTCACCAACTTGCCACCTAGCAGGTGACACCCACCAGTGGTGCTTTTCCTGTCAATCTTACATCCTGCAAAGTCACTATCAGAATAAGCTGTTAGATCGAACCCTGAGTCCTTGGAGTACCAAAGACCCAGATTAGGAGTTCCCTTCAGATATCTGAAGATCCGCTTTACAGCGGTCAGATGGGATTCTTTGGGTTCAGCCTGATAACGAGCACAGAGACATGTAGAATACATGATATCAGGGCGGCTAGCTGTAAGGTACAGCAGAGAGCCTATCATTCCTCTGTAGAGAGTCACATCGACAGATTTCCCTTTGGAATCCTTGTCAAGTGTCAGAGGAGGAGCCATTGGAGTCTTCATCGGTGTACAAGATGTGAGATCAAATTTCTTCAGCATCTCCTGTACGTATTTACCTTGATTGATGAAAATTCCCTTTTCAGATTGCTTGATCTGAAGTCCTAAAAAGAATGTTAGTTCGCCCATCATAGACATTTTATATTAAGATTTCATGAGCAACTCAAACTTTTCACAGAGTTTGGGATTTGTGGATCCAAAGATAATGTCATCGACATATATCTGGACAAGAAGGATATGCTTAGGATATTTCTTTAGAAATAAAGTGCTGTCGATCTTTCCACGCACAAAACCTTTAGATAGGAGAAAGGTTGAGAGGGTATCATACCAGGCACGAGGAGCCTGTTTTAACCCATAGAGAGCCTTGTTTAACTTGTAGACGTGATCAGGGAACTTAGGATCTACAAAGCCAGGAGGCTGAGCCACATAGACCTCTTCATTAAGTTTTCCATTCAGAAAGGCATTTTTAATGTCCATCTGATAAACTTTGAAGTTCATATGTGCTGCAAAAGCTAGGAAGAGTCGAATTGCTTCGAGCCTAGCAACAGGAGCAAAGGTTTCATCGTAATCAATGCCTTCTTCCTGCCTGTATCCCTGAGCCACAAGGCGAGCCTTGTTTCGAATAATCGTACCAATCTCATCAAGTTTATTTCGAAAAATCCACTTGGAACCAATGATAGTACGTTTTCGAGGCCTAGGGACGAGAAGCCAGACATTGTTTCTGATGAACTCTGCTAGCTCTTCCTGCATGGCTGAGACCCAGGCAGGATCACGCAAAGCATCATCTATTTCTTTAGGTTCATTTTCAGAGATAAAATTTACATAAAGACAGACGTTACCAGATTGACGTCGAGTTTTAATGCCAGAGGAGGGATTACCAAGAACTTGATCAATGGGATGATCCTTGGTCCATTGGAGAGCAGGTGGCTGATACACCTGTCCTGAAGTAGAAGCTTCATTAACTGATGGATCAGGGAGAAGATTAGTGGGAGTAGGCTCACTAACAGTGGTTTGAGAAAAGTCTTCACTGTTAGTGGGTTGATCAGGTTCAGAAGGTGTGATTTGGGTAATTGGAGTGGCATTAATCAGAGGTGGAGAGGATGTTTCAGTGGGTGGTATGTGAGGATCTTCTTCAAAACCATCAGGAAGGTCTTGAGGAGATGGATCAGCAATAGGAGGTTCAGGGATTTGAAAGAAAGAATCCGCCCACTGATTGATTTCAGAATTATCATTTGGATGAGGGAAAGTAGGACCCGATTCATCAAATTTGACATGAATCGTTTCCTCTATGGCTTGTCTTCGTTTGTTGAACACCCGGTAGGTTTTAGAAATGGAAGAGTATCCAAGGAAAATTCCATCATCAGACTTAGAATCGAACTTTCCAAGGTTATCTTTGTTGTTCAGGATGTAGCAGACACAACCAAAGATATGGAGATGTTCGATAGAGGGTTTCCTGTTACGAAAGAGTTCGTAAGGGGTTCTTCTGAAGCACTTTACTATCAGGGATCGGTTCTGGGTATAACATGCTGTGTTAACAGCTTCTGCCCAGAATTGAGTGGCAAGGTTGGCTTCACTCAACATTGATCGAGCAGCTTCAATCAGGGTTCTGTTTCGTCTTTCAGCAACACCATTTTGCTGAGGAGTTCTCACAGATGAGAAGTTCTGAGAGATACCTTTCTGATCGAAGAAAGTTTCCAGGGTACTGTTTTTGAATTCAGTTCCGTGGTCACTCCTGATTGATCGAACAGTAAGGTTGTTGAGTCTTTCCATCTTCCTGACGAACAGGATGATTTCTTCAGGAGCATCACTCTTGGCACGAAGAAAGAATACCCAAGTGTATCTGGAATATTCATCAACTATTACCAGAGTGTATTTCTTTCCAGCAATGGATTGGACGTTGACTGGTCCAAAGAGATCCATGTGGAGAAGTTGTAGAGGAGAACTGATGGAGGAAATCTGCTTGGACTTGAAGCTAGCCCTGGTCTGCTTTCCTTTTTCACATGCTGAACAAAGAGACACCTTTGTGTAGCGAAAGTCAGGAAGACCAATGACCAGGTTGTTGATGCAGAGTTGATTCAGCGTCTTGAAGTTGAGATGAGAAAGACGCTTGTGCCAAAGCCAATTTGTATCAGATGAAGCACGAGATACAAAGCAGAAGTTGTCAGTGGAAGTATTCATGTTGATGATGTATATATCAGCATGTCTCACTCCAGTGAGAATAACTTCCTTTCTTTTGTTCTTGACTTTGCACTTTTTCTTGGAGAAGGAAACTTTGTGATTCTTATCACACAGTTGACTGATGCTCAAAAGATTATGCATCAGGCCTTCAACATAAGCAACTCTTTTGAAAGTAGTTACTCCGTTGGTCAGTGTGCCATACCCTCGGGTTTGGCCTTTACCGTTTCCGCCAAAGGTCACAGCAGGACCTCTTTCTTCATGGTAGTTAGAGAGGACAGATTTCGAACCAGTCATATGTCGAGAGCATCCACTGTCCAAGTACCAGATGCCCTTATCCTGTAAAGATTAGAGTTTAAGTTTTCTTTGGTACCCATAGAACTATGGATCCAGAAGTATCAGTAGGACTGGTTGAGTCACTGTCAGCCTTTACTGAAGTATCAGTACAGGAGGCTGGAGTCTTGACTGAAGGAACAGTCTTGACAACCTTCTTTCCTTTGACTGATTTCTCAGTCTTGGGAATCTTCTTTACCTCAGCCGATTTTTCAGCTTTGGTAGCATCAGGACACTTACTCGCAATATGGTCATTTAATCCACAGTGATAACATTTGCGATATTGAAAGCATTTAGTGTGGTCCAGAAAGTTTTTGAACTTTAGGTGAGCAGGACCAGCACCAAGTATGCCTTTAGCATTGGACATTGGAGGAATTGGTTTCTTCTCCTGAGTCTTTTGCTTCAGGTCAATCTTCAGTCTGGGAGCAGGATTTTGAGAGAAAGATTTTGATCCTGAGACTGAAGGACCACCACCCAGTACTTTGTTCTTAGGTTTAGGACTCTTGGTCTTTGAAGGTGTTACAGTCTTAGATATTTCCTTGACTGTGTTCTTTTTGCTCTTAGGAGCACCTTCAGAGTGTGTGTTAGAAGAAGAAGGAATGTTTTCAGAATCATTAGGAATGGGAATAGAAGAAACAAATTTTCCAAATTTGAGCATGGAACTTTCATATTTAGGTTCTTCATACTTATATCTATGATTGAATCCAAGACCTCTTTTGCTTTTGTCAGATCTCCCTGAAGCTAATATTTTATCAACCTTTTCAGAAGCGTCACTCCATCCTTTGATGGTGACTTTTTCAGCATTTAATTGAGCAAGGGCTTTTTCTTTGGCAGCAAGAGCCAATTCTCTTTCAATACAGAGAGTTTTGTTTACAGTGACCTGGTCCTTATAATTTTCTTCCAAAATGGTAAGCTGTTTTATTTTTTCTTGACATTCTTTGAGTTGTCCTCTAAGATCAATATTCATTTTTTCAGCAGAGGTTTTACCATTAAGGGCTTTGTAAAGATCGAGAGTGACCAGGTCCAACTGAGTTAAGCTTTCAAGAGGGATGAGAGGAATAGGTACCTGACTGGAAGAATCAGTCGCAGAGGTGGAAGCTTCAGGAGTTGTGGAAGAAGAAGCTTCAGGATCCTGAGGAGGAATCTCTTCAGGAACCTCTTCTATCTTAGCCATGAGAGCTAAGGTAGGTTCCTCAATAATGGCCATCAGTGCCACTTGAGTATCTTCCTCATCAGATGAGTCATCAGAGGAGACATCATCCCAGTCGCAGTCTTCTGCGATTAAACCTTTGCCTTTACGCTGAGTTTTCATCTTTTTGTATTTTTCTTTCAGGCGCTGGTATTTGGGATTCTTAGAAGAAGATTTAGCAGAGGAGGGAGCAAACTGACTTTTCCTGTACCTGCAATCATTAGCAAAGTGTCCTTTGCCCTGACAATTGTAGCAGATAGCAGTAGCCTTATCAACAGGGTCTGATTTAGGCTTGTCAGTAATAGTAAGATGTTTCTTTTTGTGGAAGTTTCCCTTTTTGGCAAACTTCTTGAAAGATCTGGTTAAAAGAGCAAGAGATTCATTGAATTCAGGATCTTCTGACATGTCAGAGTCAGAAGATTCTAATTCAGTAATAGTTACTGAAGAAGAAGTGGCAACAGTAGGAACTGAGTCAGAGACCAATGCAACAGAGTTGCTTTTGGTGTCTTTAGAGTCTCTTATGAGATTCTTTTTCAGTTTCTTCTGTTGTTCTCGGTTAAGAAGAATACCGTACAGCTCACTTAGTGTGAGTGTCTTTATGTCCTTTGACATAGTTAAGCAGGAGGTGTAAATTTCCCAATGTTCAGGAAGAGCTTCCATGAACTTGGTAACCACCTCAGAGTTAGAGTAGGTAGTACCGATAGCTGGGAGAGGGTTTCATCCTTTTGATGAATGAAGCTTTCATACTGTCGAACCAAGAAAATCTTTCTTGATTCCATGAGAACAGCAGTACCTTCATATTGAACACAAAGAGTGTCCCATATCTCCTTAGCAGAGCGAAGGTGACAGACAGAGTGGAATACATCGTCAGGGAGTGACATGGCGATGAGAGACCTAGCCTTGGTGTCAATGTTGACCAGGCGTCTGTCTTCATCATTCCAGTCAGTTACGGGTTTCACCAGCTGCCTTTCAGGAACAGCTGGTTGACCAGCAGCAGCAGGAATGGGGTGGACGGTTTGTGTAGGCACATGTGGTCCATTTTCCAGAAAGTATGGAATCTGGGGATCAGAACCAGAGAGAAAGAGTTCCATCCTGGTTTTCCAAAGAGAGAAGTTGTCTTTGTTGAACCGAGGAGGCTTTCCAGCAGAGCCGGTATCAAAGTAGTTATCCTTAGCTTGAAGAGCCATAGAATAAGAAGAGAGGATCACAAGATTTTTCTAAGAAGAAAATGAGAGCTTGTATCTGCTCTGATACCACTTGTTGGTCCCAAGTAGGTGACCTTCAAGCTAGGATAGTGTTTGGGATTATAGAAGGGGGGGGGGGGTTGAATATAATCACACAATTTTTCACTTTTAAATTCTTGTTATATTAACAATATGAATTTACAGATTGTTGCGGAAATAGAAAAGACAAATAGTCTAAACTAAACAATCTAAGTTCTTTCACTATGCACTAAGTGAGAAGATGTAAAGAAAGAAAGATAGAAGGGAATAAGAAAGAAAGGACTTGAGTATTTTTGGATGCAGAAGAGGTATGGAAAAATCTTCTCCACGTCCAATTTATACTCCATGCATTAAATGCATGCAGACCTACTTTTGTGACGTGTCACGTTGTAGTTGGTCTGTTGTACTATTTACTATAAACAAATACTCTTTGCATGGTGTGCAAAAGAGGAAGTGTGTAAACAGTTGCCTTGAGGTCTGATAAGTACGGAGGGAACAGTAAAGAGACTGTCCTTATGTACTTTTGTGTCAGTAAAGGCGGATAATCCTTTTGTGCATTAGACTAAGACATTATACTAATCCTTTCAGGATCAGGATACTGATCAGTGACTAGAGTCCTGAAGCTGGTGCTGTTCAGGGTCACTTGTATCCTGTTGAGTCTTCAGGATGTCATACGATATTGAGCAGCCTGCTATCACTGAGTTCCGTCTTCAGATCACGAGCATGCTGTTCCTGTCATCAGCTATTTCTTCGACGTCGCTGATGGTTCTTTGTGTATGATCTTGATGTCTTCAGGAGGTCTTCACTTCAGTGGATAGGATCATTCGACTGCAGAACAGACTCGTTCGTCTCCTGATCCTGATCCTGATTACTATAAAAATAAGTTACAGCATAAGTAATATGGAATAACACTGAACAGACTCAGTGATAATTCCTCAAGCTATAACAGAAGTAAAAACCTATTCACTAAGTAAAGATTCAGGATCATTATCATTTCATCAGGTCTTAGGAGAGCTGGATCAACAATATCTTTGGCTGAAGCGTGTAGATCCCGAAGCGTTCGTCGGAGTGGATGGTTCTGGAACCTCTTGGTTCTCTAGAACCACCGGTAGACCTGGGAGTCTTGTCGTAGAACGTCGTTGCGGAACGTACTCTTTCACCCTCGGAGTTGGCAATAGTGGATCATCGTTCATGCGTTGGCGAAGACGGCTCAATCTCTCTTCACGAGTCCTCGATAGGTCGGAAGATGTAGAAGCAGCGTGAGCGGTGGCGGATCTGCGGATAATACTACCCACGTTTTCCTTGACGTCTACGCTCATCACTCTACCCGAGCCAGAGGCCCCCCCAGTGGGACCCCGGCGCCTCGGACGTAAGGCCCGAGGACTAGAAGGGACGGGTTGCGCACCTTGGGCAGGACCTTCCGGTTCTGAACGGTCCATAGGTGCGGCTCCTAGACCTAAGTGAATCCTATATCTTACCACACTCGGAGCCCGCTGGTCCAGTACGTCGAGGACGTGCGTAGGAATCGGCATCTCGTACTGGCCGTCGGTGTAGTCTCGCTTGGCCACCCAGCTGATCTTCTTCGGCTCGATGACAGGATGACCGGAACGACGTCTGATCTCCCGATTACGGTCCATATGGTCACGGATGATGAGACCATAGAATCGCAACCAAGGGATAGAGTGATGTCGGGTGCGTTCCCGAGTCGTCAAGTCCTTGGTGATGTCAAGCCATAGCTGGGACGCGATGTCGATGCGGCGTCCGTAAGCGACGGAGTGGTAGATGTGCCAGAAAGAGGTCGTCGCTTTGTTGATGCCTTTCGTCTTCGAGGAGAGGCACCTGTTCATTATGTTGAACAGTTGTGCCCAGATCGGTGGTAAGTGGCTGGTAGTGATCTGAGACACGCCGTTCACCTCTTCGGTAACCCCAAGAGCTAGGATTTCGCTCAACAGTATGGGGCCCGCGACCAGTTCGTCGAATGCCTGGTGGCCGCCATCAGTAGCGGCAAGAAGGCGAAGGATGCGGCGGACGTCCTCCATAGAGATGACCAGTTCGGTTTGATCCACCCGACCAATGATCGAGAAGACTCCGAACCGGGTGTCTAGAACGGCTGTATGCCAGAACTGCTGCAGGTAGATTCTCGGTACCTCTACAGTGGCCGTCAAGGCGTATGAAAGTGGATGAGCTCGAAGGATCTCCCTCACGATGGTATGCTGCACCCGGACAGAAGATAGGTTCACATACTCGTTGTTCTGAAGTATGTGAACGATGTCCTCGGGAGCGATCAGAGCTCGGTCAGCCTCTGGATCGATCGGAGAAGAAGGGCGTTGTCTCTGGTTTGCCATTTCTGACATAGACAGATAAAATTTTAATAGTTAGTCCCTTCTTAACTCTAACATGTGTTCTGACGAAAATTCGGCAGAGTTTCGGCTAGGCGCGAGTCAGTTTATCGAAGATTCCCGAGGGAATCTTTTAAAACTGAGTCGAACTTGTGAAACGTTTTTCCCGCGAAACTCATGTTGAGATAAAAACGACCCGAAACTGGATTTGAAACCACAGATCCAGGACTGGCTTAAAACGCGAATCGGTCTATGGACAAATCCCGTAAGGTGATTTGTTAAGAACGATTCTCGCGAAAGCCGAGTCCCGAATCGGGGGTACATGTCCCGAATCGGGGGTTTGTCACAAACACACATTCATACATTAATGTCCCGAATCGGGACATATAATAGATATTTTAAAGTCCCGAATCGGGGATATTGAACCAATTAATACAACAAGTCCCGAATCGGGATAATTACCATACTAAACAAATTCTAAGTGTAAAGTCCCGAATCGGGATATTTCAATCTCCCGAATCGGGAGATCAAAAATCCCGAATCATGAACATGAAAGTCCCAATCCAAGAACTCGAAAGTCCCGCATCAAGAACACGAAGAGTCCCGAATCGGGACTCTTACGAACCAGACGCGACTGTTGCGTTTTCAGACACCAAATCGACCCAAAAACGCTATAAATCAGTCCTAAAACTAGTTCAATGAAGTACATTAACGTTATAAACAAGTTTAGGATGAAGAACGGATCAATCTAACGTCCCGAAACTCGAATCCAAGGATTTTGGAGTTTCGGGTTTACCCGAAAACTTTAGGCTTCAATTCGATCGATAAACGACGTTGTTTAGATGAATCTGAATATACTAAGTCGTTAGAAATCTTACCAGGATCGTAAAGATGTAGTCGGATCGTCGAACGGATCGATAACGAACGCTCGGGGAAGCCGGGAAGTCGATGGGTCGAACGGGGTGTTCTTCGTGTTCTTGATCGTCAGAGAGAAATCTGATAAGTGGTTTTGAAATTTGAAAGTGATAACTGAATTCAGTTATCAACTCCCGCTTTTATATTTTTGATAACTTATCAGGTATTTTGAAAATTTTATCTGATAACTGCTCTCACAGATCACGACTATCACGAAATGACCGAATGAACCCCGAACATAAGGTTTGAAAGAATTTCAAAACTTCCCCTGAACTTGTGGTTTTCAAAAGTTTGCAAAAACGGTCCCTGAACTTGAAGTTTTGGAGACTGGCAGAACTGGTCCCTGAACTAGTCAGAATTGGAACTTGTCACTTCCAGTCCCTTAACTTAACAAGTTCATAGATTGTACAAGTTCAGCCCCTGGACGTTTATTGAAACGACTAACCTGGAAATTTCTGAGATCGGATTTATCACCGGGTCTGACACGAATGGTCAGAAGTTTTATACTTTGAACAACGGGTCCTGAACTGAAGTATTCAGAAGCCGTACATCGGTTCTACAACCTGCAAGAAAATTTAGGATTGGTATCCATTGCAGATTGAATCCGAAAGAGTTAGATTTAAACAACATTTATACAAAAGCTCCCCCTAGATATATGCGACACAGGAGCTCCCCCTACACACATGCATATATTTAAACGACTGGCTCCCCCTAGAAATCTGCCGGGGGATCTAGCATGCCCAGTTTACTAAGTAAATAGTAATGGCACTTCGTCAAAAGCTTTAGTGAATAGGTCAGCTATCTGACGTTCACTTTCAACGAAGAACAGTTCAACGTTACCTTTCTCGACGTGATCTTTGATGAAGTGATATCGGATATCGATATGTTTCGTCCGAGAGTGTTGAACTGGATTTGCCGCAATCTGTATGGCACTGCTAGAATCACAGTAAATCGGAATCCGATGCATGGTATAGCCATAGTTCGCCAGTTGAATTTTCATCCAAAGAACCTGTGAACAACAACACGCTGCAGCGACATATTCTGCCTCAGCTGTTGAAAGGGACACACAGTTCTGTTTTCTCGAGGACCAACTCACTAACTTGTCCCCTAGAAACTGGCAGGCTCCTGACGTGCTCTTCCTGTTTAACTTACAGCCTGCATGATCTGAATCTGTAAAAGCTGTTAGTTCAAAACTAGAATCCTTAGGGTACCAAAGGCCAAAATTAGGTGTGCTCTTCAGGTACTTAAGGATTCTCTTGACAGCCCCGAGATGTGACTCTCGAGGGTCGCACTGAAAACGAGCACAGACACATGTGGCAAACATAATGTCGGGTCTACTTGCCGTGAGATAAAGCAGAGATCCAATGATCGCACGATACACCTTTTGGTCAACCGGATTACCAGACGTATCTGCATCCAGTTGGAATGTCGTGGACATTGGAGTTGAGGCAGACTTAGGTCCAGTGAAGTCAAAGCGTTTTAAAATGTCAAGAGTATATTTGGACTGGTTTATAAAAATCCCTTGCGGGGTTTGACGGACTTGAAGTCCCAAGAAAAATGTAAGTTCGCCCATCATACTCATTTGAAATCTGGACTTCATTATCTGCTCAAACTCAGTGCAAGACTCAGGGTTTGTAGATGCAAAGATGATATCATCCACGTATATCTGCACTATAGTCAAATGATTACCTGACCTTCGAAGAAACAGGGTAGGATCGACAGTACCCTTTTTATATCCGGATTCAAGCAAGTAAATGGTAAGAGTTTCATACCAGGCACGAGGTGCTTGCTTTAAGCCGTAAAGTGCTTTGTCGAGCACGTAAACGTGTTCTGGGTACTTGGGATCAACAAATCCCTCAGGTTGCTCAACATACACTACTTCTTGAAGTTCTCCGTTCAGGAACGCGCACTTGACGTCCATCTGGAAGACCTTCATGTTCTTGTGAGCTGCATACGCGAGAAAAATCCTGATGGCCTCGATTCTAGCCACCGGAGCGAATGTCTCGTCGTAGTCAATGCCTTCCTGTTGACGATATCCCTTGGCGACCAAACGAGCCTTATTTCGGATAATAAGATCGTTTTCATCTTTCTTGTTGCGGAATATCCACCTCAAGTCAATGATTCTTATTTTTCTTGGTCTTTCAACAAGGCGCCAAACTCTGTTTCGCTCGAATTCGGCAAGCTCATCCTGCATGGCCCTTACCCAATCAGGATCAGAAAGAGCGTCCTGGGTCTTGGTAGGTTCAAATTGACTCAGGAAGCCGCCGAAAAGGATTAGGTTTTCATCTTTCTTTGAAGAGCGAGTTGTCACTGGAGCAGATGGACTACCGATGATGTTGGTAGTGGAATGGCTTCTGGTCCACTTTCTGGAATGGGGAATATGATCGTATTCCATGTTGTTTCTTGAGTCGTTCTCATCCCGAATGGCGGAGGAGAGAAGACTAGCATCCGGATCAGTATTCAACACGGGCTCCGGATGGGGTTCCCGTACCACTTCAGCATAAGTTCTAGATGGAGAAGGTGGCGGAACAACTTCAGGAATTGGTGCAAGAACAGTGGACATTGTCTGTTCTCGGACCGCTTCAATTGCAGTTTCAGGAGAGGGTTGTGTTGAAGAGAGGTGAGAGGGGGAGAGAACAGTTTCCTCATTCAAAGTGTTGGAAGAGGATTCTGTTTCTGTGATCGGGTTAAGTACAGACACCGGTTCTACAGAGTCAGAAGAGGTTTCTCCTACAGCGGTAGAACAGGATGTGCTCTCATTCACGAATGCATCTGCGGATATGGATGTTGAGGAAGGAATGGAATGATCAGCTGGAGCAGAAACAATGATTGGACCAACGAGGGTCGTTAGATCAAATTCTGCTAAGTCAATAAAATCAAATCCAAACGAGTCAGTAGGAACAGTTGTGCTCGGTGTTGAAACAGTGTGCAATTCAGGGAAGACAGAAATAGCTGAACTAGGGCTGGCACTAGAATACATCTCAGTCTCAGAGAAATCAACGTACCGACTCTCAAAGATGGATCGGGTCCGTTTGTTGTATACACGGTAAGTCGCTGAGTTATGTGAGTATCCAATAAAGATAGACTCATCCGACTTAGCGTCAAACTTTCGCAGATCATCTCTGTTGTTCAGTAGATAGCATACACAACCGAAAACTCTAAAGAATTTAATATTCGGCTTGCGCTTGTTGACCATTTCGTACGCGGTTTTACCAATCCGTTTAACGATTAGAGTCCTGTTCTGAGTGTAACAGGCAGTTGATACAGCTTCAGCCCACAGGGATAGTGGTACACCAGAATGTGCTATCATGGATCTCGCAGCTTCGACCAACATACGGTTCTTCCTTTCTACGACTCCGTTTTGCTGGGGAGTACGTACAACAGAAAAGTTGTGAGAGATGCCCACTTCTTCAAGGAAAGACTGGAGTTTCGCATTCCGAAACTCTGTACCGTTGTCGCTTCTAAGCTTCTTCACCTGACGACCCAAGAGGACTTGGATTCGTTTGATGAAGGCGATGATTAGATCTGCTGCATCCGATTTGGCTCTAAGGAATTCGAGCCATGTGTACCGAGAGTATTCATCAACAAGTACAAGCATATATTTCTTGCATGCAAGACTTTCGACTCTCATCGGTCCACAGAGATCCATATGCAGCATGTCAAGGGGATGGTGACAGTTTGTCTCCATCTTTGGAGGATGCGAACTCTTCTTCATTTTCCCTTTCTCACAAGATGAGCATAGGGTGTCTTTAGATAGTCGTGTCTCCGGAAGTCCGTTGACAAGGTGTTTAGATACGAGCTTGTTCATATCCCTGAAGTTCTGATGAGACAAACGCTGATGCCACAGCCAACTTTCTTCCTTCGTTGCTTTTGCGAGAAATACCATTGTTTCCATTTGTTGAGGAATAGCATAAAACATTGTTGTATATAGATGACCGTTCCTTCGAGCGCGTAGAATCACGTTCCCATCCTCGTCTTCAATGTTGCTCCCGAGAATGAATGTCTTCACGAGATATCCTCCATCACAGAATTGGCTTGAACTGAGTAGGTTAAATGGCAGTCCTTCAACGTAGCGCACATTCTTGATGACGTGTTCTCCATTCGTCATGCTTCCATATCCTATGATCGGTAGACGTCTCTTGTCTACAAGTTTGACAAAGCCTTCAGCTCTAACGACGTAGTCGAAGAGGATGTTGCGCTGCCCAGTCACATGTCTGAAGGCTCCTGAATCAAAGTACCACATGTGACTGCCCTGCAAAACGCAAGATCAAATTTGTTTAGGAACCCATTGCCACATGGGTGTCCTACCGTTAGAAACAGATAAAGCAACCGGTGAAGTATCCTTTTCAGATTTCTCCTTAGGCTTAGGAGACTTCACAGGAGGCAAAGCACTTTGCTTTGTCATTTTCTCTTGTTGTTCCTGATTCAAGTTCTAATCAACATGCAATCAAGTAGAGAATGATTTGAAAGCCATATGTCATTGATTCTTGATGAATTGATTACACACACTATCCACACCAAGAACACACACACTTAAGAACTATAACTCTCAATTCACTCTCAATTTACACAATGATACGTATACATGTTCTAACTACCAAACTAACTCACTATGGGTATTTATACCCAAACACTCAAACCCCCAAGGTTTACAAGAATTACACAAACTACCCTATTATTACAAAACTATTACAAGTAAAGTAATAAAGCACTAAAACAATGAAGCTTTGACTTTCTTTTAACAACTTTGACTTTGCCTTTGACTTCAACATTAGCACAATCTTGTGATCTCGGATACAATCCGATTTTGCATCCAACAATCTCCCCCTTTGGATTCGAGATCACAAAAAGAATTAGGCAAACGTCTTCAAGAAAGCATCAATACTTTAAGCATCAACAATAAGCTTTCTTGAATGATAAGCTTCCGTAATAATCTTCACGAATCATCCAAATCTTCATGAAGCTTTAACACACTTTGAACACGAAGCTTTAACAAATCGAGATATCTTCAAATAATCATCAAACTTCAAACATCTCTCGCAAACATCTCTTGTCATATCTCGTAATCTTCTCCTTGACTTGACATTTCGGAACCATCTCCCCAAAGTATCTTCAAAAAGCATTTCTCGACTTTACATTTCTAAACCATCTCCCCCTTTTTGATGAAATATGAAATAATCATCAAAATCCATAGAAATGTATGATCAGAACAACTCGGCTCGTAAAGATACAAACATGTGAAAGAACCACCATAGATAACAAGAACCATCTCACATAACCATCTCCTCCTTGTTACTCCAGAATTCCCTTTTTTCTTCCAAAGAAGTACCGTCAATTCCATAAAGTAACCTGAATCTTTTCAAATTCAGATATAAGTGGGAAAATCCTGAAACAACACATGAATCAGTTGGAATGCCTGTGAGAAGCACAAAGCAACTCAGTACAACAAATGCACTATATAAAGAGCTTTAGTGATGATCACTCCCCAGGACTTCCGTTCAATCATCGCAAACACTAAAAGTATTCCTATGAACGTTCCGACAAAGAAACAAATTCCTTGTGTGTATTTGTGATGAAAGAAAATAGCATCATGTGCTTTCATAAGGCTCAAAATGTGAAAACATTTCACGACTCGATGTGTAGAAATGAAGTTCGAAGGCAAGGCAGCTTCCTTCTGTTTCAATATCGATTTTCCAAATGAAAACCTGATAGATTATGTGCTGCGTCCCCGTGATGAAATGAAACATCTCCTTGTTAAGAAGGAAATGAGTAGCTAGTGGGGTAAAAACGAGAGTCGGCATTGGGCTTTGCCTTGTTTCAATATCGGTCACCAAAGAATGTGAACCAATAGATTATGTGGTTGCCCGGCTTAGAAAAGGTTGGTGCAAAGTTTTATGTTTCTTTTAACTCTGTTCTCACACCCTCCAATTCTTTTAAGCATCCTCACTTCTAACCAATCTCTCATATAAAATTTTTCCGCTCAATCACTATGAGAATAACTCGACCACCTGAGTTATCTCCCCAACTCTTTGATGTAGACCCCTCACTCATTTCTCAAGGATAACTTCTTGGGTAGGATTGCCGGTTCTGGAAATCCATAGAAGTTCTATTAAGCTCACACATCCCATGAAATAAGTTTCCTAAACATGAAAGTACAATGATTCATCGGGCGAATCAATGAGCCAAAATGAAGTATGCTCGAACAAATATATGAAAAATATAGGAGCATAAGAATTTCTTCAAACAAGTATATGATATAAACTTGTTTGAGAAAACTGATTCATTATATGATGTGAGATATGTTCTTGAAAAGCTTTGGTGTACACAAAATGAATGAATGTTATCTATACGATCAAGATATAGATATAGCAATGAAGAACGTATCTGATCAAATAAACGATGAAGCACAAATAGGAAGATAGCAAACGAGTGTATTACCACCGAAAAATATGGTCAT
This sequence comes from Centaurea solstitialis, assembly GCA_030169165.1. NCBI lineage: Eukaryota > Viridiplantae > Streptophyta > Magnoliopsida > Asterales > Asteraceae > Centaurea > Centaurea solstitialis. The sequence continues at coordinate 79,183,504 of CM058040.1, read as the reverse complement.
ATAGAGACGTGGTAATAACTAAGTCAAAAGAAGCTAAACCGATGTGTAAGAATACTTGAAAAGTATATGAAAAGATAATACGCAAGTATTAACCTTTGGAAACACACGGTTAGAAAATATCCGTCAACTCATCATGATATGAAAACATGTAAAATCACACTTCTAATTCGAAAAATCATTTGAGAATCGAGAAGTGAGTTTGAACATTTAAAAACATTTTTCATACCTGAAAGTTGTTCATCTTTCAAATATGTAAGCATTAAAGCTTATTTGAACTCTCCCCCTAAAATGAATATCATTTTTAAGAACTCCCCCTCAAATGGATAATCTGCAAAACAAAGTAGAAATTGGTATTCATTGAAAATGAATCCTTAGATGTTAGTCAGATAGTATCCAATCCAGAATAATTAAGCAACTCCCCCTTAAATTAAGATCCGAAACAGATTTAAGTTGGAGTGAGCATGCCAAGCTTGCTAACCAAAAAGTTAAAACGCTTTTCATCTAAAGGTTTAGTGAAAAGGTCAGCAAGTTGGTAATCTGTTTGAACAAAGAACATTTCGATATTACCTTTCTCCACATTATCTTTGATGAAGTGATACCGGATGTCGATGTGTTTGGTCTTGGAATGCTGAACCGGATTTGACGTTATCGCAATGGCGCTTTCCGAATCACAGTAGATAGGGACTCTCTTCAACTTGTAACCATAGTCTAATAGTTGTGTCTTCATCCAAAGCACTTGCGAACAACAACTTGCGGCGGCCACATATTCTGCTTCGGCCGTAGAAGTGGAGACGCAATTTTGCTTTTTCGAAGTCCAACTAACAAGTTTATCACCTAAAAACTGACATGATCCAGAAGTGCTTTTCCTATCCAGTTTGCAACCACCATAATCTGAATCTGTAAAAGATATTAGCTCAAAACTAGAATCTTTCGGATACCAAAGGCCCAACTCGGGTGTGCCTTTGAGATATCGTAAGATCCTTTTAACTGCCGCAAGGTGTGACTCTTTAGGAGTAGCTTGAAAACGAGCACAAAAACATGTGGCGAACATAATGTCCGGTCTAGTCGCAGTGAGGTACAAAAGAGAACCAATCATGCTTCTGTAAATCTTTTGATCAACGGGTTTACCGGCTAAATCAGGACCCAAAAGATTTCCAGTTGGCATTGGTGTTTTAATTGGAGAACAATCAGTCATGTTAAACTTTTTCAACATATCTTTAATATATTTTGACTGATTTATAAAGATGCCATCCGGGTTTTGTTTGACTTGAATTCCTAAAAAGAAATTCAATTCACCCATCATGCTCATTTCAAACTCAGTCTCCATGATTTTAGAAAATTTTGTACACAACTCTGGATTAGTAGAACCGAAAATAATGTCGTCAACATAAATTTGAACTAAAAGCAAGTCATCACCTTCTTTCTTCAGAAAAAGAGTAGTATCGATCGTACCTCGTTTGAATCCTTTGGATAAGAGATGATTAGTCAGAGTTTCATACCATGCTCTTGGAGCTTGTTTTAAGCCATACAAAGCTTTGTCCAAGATGCATACATGATCAGGAAAATCTGGATCGACGAACCCTTCAGGTTGCTCTATATAGACCTCTTCATGCAAGACTCCATTCAAGAACGCAGATTTGACATCCATTTGAAATACCTTGATGTTCTTGTGAGCCGCATAGGCCAGAAAGATTCGAATTGCCTCGATCCTCGCTACTGGTGCAAAAGTCTCATCGTAGTCAATACCTTCTTGTTGAGAATAACCTTTAGCAACCAATCGCGCCTTGTTTCTGACAATCACTCCGGATTCATCTTTCTTATTTCTGAAGATCCACTTGGTTTTAATGATTGATTTATCTTGCGGTCTCGGAACCAAGCGATACACTTTGTTTCTTTTGAACTGTAGAAGCTCTTCTTGCATTGCTAAAAGCCAATCAGAATCGTCTAAGGCTTGAGAGACATTCTTTGGTTCAATTTTGCTCAAGAAACTTTTGTGTAGGCAGTAATTTGCAGATGCAGATCGCGTTTTAACACCATCATTGACATCACCAATCACATTGTAGAGTGGATGTGCTCTTGTCCATTTCAACTGAGCAGGAAGAATTGCAATATCATCTAGATTGTTCTGACTATCATTTTCATCAATGATTGCAGGAATCTCTGATTGATCATCGGGGGTTAACTCTAATTGCTCAACACTTGGAACTGGTATAGCCTGATCAGAGTTAGAAGTAGAACAAATATTCTCCGATGGTCCGGAATCATTCACGCTTGAAGGTTCTGGGACATCATGAATATCAACTCTTGGATTTCTGGAAAGAACGAGATCTTCATTATCTGCACAAATATCCAGAAAAGCATCCATAAACAGTAAATCGAGTTCTGAACTATTTGGATCAGTAATAGAATCAGAAGTCGTATTAGAAGCTTGACTATGAATTCCGAGTTCTGAACTGCTATGTTCAGAAGTCATTGACACGGTTTCATCAAAGGTCACATAAACGGTTTCCATAACCATCTTGGTTCTTTTGTTGTAGACCCGAAAAGTCTTCGACGTTAGCGAATAACCAAGAAAATATCCCTCATCGGCTTTCTTGTCAAACTTACCAAGATTGTCACGGTTGTTAAGAATGTAACACCTACAACCAAAAACATGAAAAAATTTGACATTAGGAACTCGACGGTTGATTATATGATAAGGAGTTTTCTGAAAGCGCTTAGTGATGATGGTTCGATTTTGTGTAAAACAAGCCGTTGAAACAGCTTCGGCCCAAAATGTAAGAGATAATCCGGAGTAAGCTAGCATCGTTCGTGCCGCTTCCACTAAGGTTCGGTTTCGTCTTTCTACAACTCCATTTTGTTGTGGAGTATAAGCACCTGAAAAATTATGAGAAATACCAACAGATGTTAGATAAGCATCTAAAGTAGCATTTTTAAATTCAGTGCCATTATCACTCCTAATCTTTCGAACTGGAAGTTGCAAAAGAACTTGGATCCTCTTGATAAACTTTATGATCAACTCGGGAGCTTCAGATTTCATTCTCAGAAATTCTAGCCATGTGTACCGTGAGTATTCATCAACCATTACTAGAATGTACTTCTTTCCACTAATTGATTGAATTCTCATCGGTCCGCATAAGTCCATGTGGATCATTTCGAGTGGTGATTGACACGAAGATTCTGTCTTTGACTTGTGAGAACTTCTCTTCATCTTTCCCATTTGACAAGCCGGACATAAAGAATCTCTATCAAATGTCAACTTTGGAAGACCTTTCACCAATCCACCATTAGCTAGTTTGCTAATATCTGAGAAATTCTGATGAGAAAATCTTCTATGCCATAGCCAACTTTCGCCTTTTGTTGCCTTTGAAAACAAACAAACGGGTTTCGACGAATCTATCACCGGAAAGTCAACCACATAGAGATTGTAAAACCTTCTCCCTTCAAAAATCTCAACACCATCACTATTAATGATAAGACAGTTAATGATGGAAAATAAAACAATGTTATAACCATCACAAAACTGACTTGCACTAAAAAGATTATGACTTAACCCCTCAACATAAAGTACCTTCTTTATGGATACCTTACCATTTGTAAGAATGCCGTAACCTTTGATGACACCAGTCGTCTTATTCCCAAAACTAACTGTTCCTCCTGGTCGTTCCACATAATTGTGCAACAACTCCTTGTAGCCAGTCATATGTCTTGAACAACCGGAATCGACATACCACATATGCCTGGCCTGTAGAAACATGTTAGTTCATCTTGGGAACCCATATCCAAATGGGTCCTTTCTTGTTGGTCTCATACATCTTTAACAAATCAGAAGATGAACCTAAAATCTTACAGTTTATACCAGACTTTAAAATTTGTGCATTCAATAAATCTTTAGGAATCCATTTGCACACAAATTTCACATCTACTGATTTATCTTTTGCTTTTGAAAGATTGTTCTTTTTAGCACTAAACACTTTAGCATGATGATCAAACGAGTAAGCACGAGATTTATCATGAGAAACACCACTAGATTTATTCTTTTTAACATGACTAGAGTTCAAAGAAAACGAGTTATCACCACAATGAGTACAATGCAAACGTTGCATAGCAAAAAACATTAAGGCAGACTCAAAAGAGTTTTGACACTTATTGAATCTAACATTCAGATTACATTTATTTGCATCATCAACGGATGACTTTTTAACAAAACGCTTTTTCTTCTTTGAATCTTTCTTCTTCCACCCTAGGCCATGTCGTTTAAAACTTTTTAAATCTGTAGAATCAGAAGAACTAGAGTTAATAGGTGTCTTAGGAACTGAACATACATCAGATGAATCTTTTGAAGATGTTTCAAGTGTAGCACAAGAAGTACTTCCTACCTCAAAAGTACTTTCATCAAAATTAATTGAACAAGTTTCAGACTTTAACAAAGTACACGAGGATTTCTCATTTTTGGAAATTCCACTATCACTTGAAACATTTACAACATTTGGTTTATCTTGTGTACCCAACTTTGGTTTTTCAAAAACGGCACCAAATTCCACATCTGGTAGTTTGAGTTCTGATTTAAGGATATCACCTTCAACCATACTATCTAAACTTTTGTACACAAGATAACCATCTTTGTCAATAACAGCATATGTAATTAAATCAGTGACTTCAGTCTTACTACTTTGATCAAAACAAGGTGGAGTGTCTTGAGACTCAAACATGGGGTTTGAAATAAAATTTATCTTTTCTTCCTCAACACCCGCTTCAATATCATCATCATTATCAGAATCAAAACATGGTTTAGTCTCATCAGAATCAGAATCAGACTCATAATCAGAAACGCTTTTATTTTCTGAAAGATTATTAACTTGAATAAACTCAGAAAGATTTTCACAATCTGTTTCTTTTTCAAGTTCACTTGTCTTATCTTCAGATTTAGGAGTAGAATCAGTAGTCTTTGACGCATTTTCAATATCGTTACTAAGCTTTTCAGATTCATTTGAAAAAGACTGTACATCTTGAGAATACAAAGAAACACACTGAGTATGAGAAAACTCGGGTTTTCTTGTTTTATAACTTTGATTTAAATCATCATATTTAAAATCACATGTGAAATCAAAGTTATTCTTTCTCTTTGGCTTTGAATCTGAAAAACTATCACTTGAGTCATCAACAACTTTTTCTTTACCTTTATCCGAAGTATCAGATAATGAACTACCAGATTTTACAAAGGTCTCATTTATTTTTGGAAAACTTAAGTTATCAAACTGATAAAGACCTTTAGGGGCTTTCTTTAAAACATCATTTTCAGGTAAACCTAACCCATTTTCGGATTGTAAAACCTAGTATCTTTTAGATTATTTGTCAAAAGCTTAAGCGTCTGTTGAGTCTGACCTCTTTTGATATTAAGATCCTCCAACTGTTTGATTTTGGCATAAGCCTCAGACCTATCTTGAAAACAAACTTCATATTTGATCATATATTCAGCTTTTTCAGACTCCAAATTGACTAAAGCACTCTTCATCTCAGAAATTTGAGATTCTAATTTGGCTTTCTCTTTCCTAATCTCAGCCTTTTCAAGCTCACGATCATCAGCTAAAGATTTATATAATTCACATTCATTACTGAATTCAATGACTCGAGCTCTTTCGAACTTAATCGTTTCCTTCAAGTCATCAAATTCAGTTTTTAAAATTAAAAACTGTTCTTCTAAAGAGCATTCATCATTATCAGACATATCCGAGTCAGAAGGAGTTTGACTTACCTCGTTTGATGCCTCGGTCTCTTTGTGAAGGTTGATGGTTTCTTCCACACTAGCCATGAGATTGTAGTGAACTTGTGTGAAATGGGCAGAATCCTCATCATCAGAAGTATCATCATACCAACATTCTTCTTCCGCCATCAAGACTTTACCTTCACTCTTGCGTTTTGCAAGTTGAGCCTTCTTTGAGTAGTAGTCAAAATCCCTGACTTTCGGTGCTCTACAATCTTTGACAAAATGGCCTGGTTTGCCACAGTTGAAACATACGTTTCCTTTCTCATCTGTCTTTTCTTTCTCATAACTCTTCCTCTCCGGCCTTCTCTCATAATCCTTTGGCTTGTACTTGTCTCTTTTGTAGTTATCGAACTTGGGTTTCGAATAGAACTTCTTCTTCCCATAACGTTTGTGAATCGAACTAGACAAAAGAGCAAGCTTGTCGGCAACTCGCTTCAAATCAACATCGGACTCAGAACTTTCATCTTCAAGGGATTCTGAATCAGAATCAGACAACTCGGTGACTAAAGCCTTTGAATGGCTTTTCTTCTTGGAACTAGCACTAGGGAGCACACTCTTCTTCTTTTCAGTCAACAGGGCCAAAGAATCAGAAATACTCTTCTGCTTCATCACAATATCTTTGACTTTCACTTCATGTTGACTAAGAATGGAATACAAGTCATGCAAGTCTTCTTCCGCCAAGTTCTTGTTCATTTGAAGATTAACGGAGTAGTGATCCCATTATGGATTGAGATTCTTCAAGAACTTGAAGTTTATCTCAGAAGTAGACTTTTGCATCCCATTTCTCCTCAAATCATTCAGAATGATGTTGAACCGACTGTAAGAATCTGCAAGTGTTTCTCCCTCTAAAGCTTTAAACCCTTCATAAGCTCCGATTGCTTGGTTTAGCTTAGCTTGGATTGATCTTTCCGTCCCTTGAAACTGTTTCTCCAACTCATCCCACAACTCTTTCGCAGTATTTCTACTATCAACACGATTAAACAAATCGTTCGGAATCGCCATCGTGAGTAAAGTAAGAGCTTTGTCATCAAGTTCAGCTCTTATCTTTTCTAGCTCATTGGAATGCCTAAAGAGTTTGAACACACGCCTTGGTTCAATCGCGGGAGTAGTGGCAGTCTCGGGTGTACCCGGAATGTCAATGTAGGGCTTAATCGGACCTTCTTGAATGCTCACCATAAGTGTCTTATCGATGTTGTTGAGAAATTGAATCATTCTAACACGCCATTGCGGATATTCGCCTATCTGAAGAACCGGAGGCTTTGACTTCGAACCCATACTCAAAAGATCTCTAGACATCTTCGTAGAACTTGAAATTGATCGGTAATTCACTGAAACTGGTAGATTTCTTCCGAACTTCTGGAGGTATACTAATCTGAGAATCTGTGGCTAATCTGAACACTTCAAATTCAAGTGAATTTCCAGCTCTGATACCACTTGTTGTTCCTGATTCAAGTTCTAATCAACATGCAATCAAGTAGAGAATGATTTGAAAGCCATATGTCATTGATTCTTGATGAATTGATTACACACACTATCCACACCAAGAACACACACACTTAAGAACTATAACTCTCAATTCACTCTCAATTTACACAATGATACGTATGCATGTTCTAACTACCAAACTAACTCACTATGGGTATTTATACCCAAACACTCAAACCCCCAAGGTTTACAAGAATTACACAAACTACCCTATTATTACAAAACTATTACAAGTAAAGTAATAAAGCACTAAAACAATGAAGCTTTGACTTTCTTTTAACAACTTTGACTTTGCCTTTGACTTCAACATTAGCACAATCTTGTGATCTCGGATACAATCCGATTTTGCATCCAACATCTCTTTTCTTTCCCGGTGAGGACTACCTGACTTACGATAAGCATTAGCATTACCAGGCATATCAACACGCATGTAATTATCAAACAAAGAACATATATGATTTTTGAAAGCTGTAAGATTATCAGAATTCGGTGAGCGATTAAAGTGTACAGATTTCGAGTTCATGTTTGAATTACAACTAGGTGGGTTGTAGCCAAGACCAGTATGATAATGACCACCCCATTTAGGGAAAGCATTAAAAGAGTTCTTCTTCTTCCGATATCTCCTTCTTCGTGGCTTCACATTCGCAGTTCCATCACCTGTCCTCGCATCTGCATGAAAAGCAAGTTGTGAGTTGGGTGACGGCTTAACTAGAATGGATTGACCACCTTTGAAATTTGCGGTGTTTTGACAAACTGATTTTAACATTTTCAAAGGTTGTTTGGGTTTGGAGTTCTCACCCACATCAAATGAACTAGAATGAAAGTCTAGTCCCTTAATGGGTTTTACCAAGCTACTTGTATCTGTAGATTTTGAATTCTGTGTCTGTGTTACTGTAGGTGTGTGCGGCTTAACTGACTTCCCTTTGTCAGTACCAGCACATGTTCTACCTTCAGTGTTTATCATAGACACTGATGCAAGTGGCTTAGGAGAACTGATTTGCTTTACAGCAGGTGCCTTTGGCAAAACAGGTTTTCTTGGAATATATCCTGAAGGAGGATCATCAGCGTCCAAAAACACCTTCACATCATACACAACGTTAGGATCTAATACGAGTTTAGGCTTGGTTGACCTAAAGTCTGGTATGATTGGTGAGCTGCAGGTACAAGAATCCCAAGAGTCATATTCTTCTAAGAAAGACACCTGTCTTTTCAACTGATTGATTTGACAACATTGATTTACGAAAGTTTGACCAAACAACTGTTCCTTTTCATAAAAGAAGTCCTTTTCCAATGTGATATTTATAAATTGGACAACTAGTTGTGTTTGGAGATCTGCAAATTTGTTTTTAAAACATGAGCAAGTAAACTTTGCGTTCTCACATTGGGTTGACATACTTATCCTTTCGGCATTTGCCTCATGATAACTATGTTCCAATGATTTAATCTGGATGTCTTTTTCAGAAAGAATCGACTCAAAGTTCTTTATCTTATGGCGACAGGCATCAAGTTCTAAGGCTTTGGACCTAAGATGGAACATCTCTTTTTCTATACACACAGGGGCAGGAGGCTGAGTTGCGGAAACATCCAAAGGTTGGATAACATCAGCATCCTCGGATGTATCTATCTCCCTAGTGTCATAGCTAAAGTTTAAATCCTCATAGTTGATGGGTGGCATTGCTACCTTAGGTGTCCTAGCTTTGATGCCTTCCCAGCTAGTGAAAGTATTCTCTGGATTACTAGCAGGGGTAAAGATGGGACCATTAGCAACAGGACTGGAAGGTGGACTACTGGTTGAACTATTGGCAGGACTAAAGACACTGCTTTTCCATCTATTATCTCAGTAAAGGTCACAGTTTGCATCACATAGTTATCATTGTCTTGTCCTTTGACTGACCTAGGTTCTGGTTTGGAAGCACTCATACTGTCAAAGTTGTATAGATGTGCAGGTGCTTTTTCAAGAATGCTTTTCTCTGAATGTCCCAACCCAGGTTTGGCTTGATAAAAGGGATGTTGAGTAGTTTGCTTGGTAAGCAGACTCAAGGTATGTTCAGATTGTCCTCTCTTTAGATTATTTTCCTCAAGCTCTTCTATTTTTATAAACAATTTTGTTCTTTCCACAGAAAGAATGTGAAATTTGAGCTTGAGTTCTTCACGACTACTTTCAATTTTGTCGTGAGATTTTTGAAGATCAAGGAGCTTGGTTTCGAGGATAGATTCTCTAATCCCAGACTCAAGCTCCATTCTATTAAAATTCTCGGTGAGGTCCTCTAAACTACTTTTATACACAGCACTCTCTATTCTGAATCTCGCGACGAGAGCTCTTTCCATTTGGAGTTGGCTCTCAAGTCTTAGAGTTTCAGACTTAGACAGATCATTAGGTTTTGACAATAATGAACAAGAATGTACCTCAGCTTCTTCATCTGTTGAGTCATTTGGGGAACCGGATATGCACGGTTCCTCAAAGTCAGCCATGAGGCAGAGTCCTTGCACGGCAGATGGGCCTTCATCATCTGAGTCTTCTGGCTCCATGATCCAGTCTTCCTCATCAGCTAACAGCACCTTACCTTGCTCTTTCTTCTTCATCACGGCAGCCTTCTTCTCAAAGTAGGCAGAGTCTTTGAATTTCTTCTTGCAGTTAGATGCATAGTGACCCGGGTCACCACAGTTGTAGCAGGTGGGAACCCGAGTAGGGTTTCTGTTCTGATTGGCTGCGGGTGGAGCTTCTAGAGCTGGTAGCTTGTTCTGTTGTGGAGGTTCAGTTCCACCGGTGTTGTTGTGCTGACGACCATCATCATTTGTTTTGTGGTTCTGATTGTTGTAGTTAGAACCAGATTGGTCGTTCCACCTTTGATTGTAACTACCTCCCTGATAACCTCTGTTTCCGTGGTAGTTGTTGGAGTTGTAGTCCTGATCCCTTTGCTGTTGCTGGTTGTTGTTGTTGTAGCTTTGTCTTTGATCTTGATAAGATCCTTGATTGTTGTACCCAGACCTATCACGATGTTGATAGTTGTTTGTTCTTCCTTGATCATTTCTTTGGAAGCTTTCTCTGGACTGGTACCCGCCTTGGCTGGACTGACCTCCCACAAACTGAGGTCCTTGTCTGAATCTATTGAAGCGTTGGGGATTTCCCCGAAATTTGGCCATCAAGGCGAATGAGTTCTCCAGCTGAAACATCTCCTCTTCGGTAAGTCCATCATCAAGAACTACAGGTTCTTCAACGGTGTAGTTTTCATGAGAGGACGATCCTCTATTTGACATCAAGGCCAGAGTAGGAGGATCGATTTTCTTTTCAGTTTTACCGAATAAGGTTTCTTCATGAGGTAGCATCATGCTATATAGATCATGAAGTCCAAGTTGGCCAAGATTCTGGCTCACTTGGATGTTGATTGTGACAGATTGCCAAAGTTTGTTCAGTCTTTTGAGGAATTTTACATTCACCTCGTACTTGTTCTTCTCTAAGCCAAGTCTCCGCAGATCGTTTACACAGATATTCAAACGATTGTAGGTTTCAGTCAGCGTCTCTCCCTCGCGAGCACAGAAGCTTTCATACGCATTCATAGCGTTCTCCTTTTGGCCTTCTAGTGCCTTGTCACCACCCTGCATTTGCTGTTCAATGCCCAACCACATTGCTCTGGCATCTTTGCAGCTGTCCACCCTCGCGAACATGTCATTAGGTAGAGCCATGGTGAGTAAAGTGAGAGCACGTTTATCAATGGCTGCACGAGCACATTGTTCATGAGAGAACATGTCGTAAGGTTTTTCAACCTCATATGCAGGTAGATAGGGAGTGACATCAGTTCTGGCTACTTCAGCTACAGTAACCGTCGGTCTGATTGGTCCCTCAGTGATAGAGACCATCAGTTTGTCATCCAGTAGATCAAGAAAGTTAATCATTCGGCGTTTCCATTGCTGGTATTCGCCGACGACTAATACTGGAGGTCGGGTTTCAGAACCGATACTGATTATTTCTTTTGACATTGTGTCCTCGGAAATAGGATCTTTTTTGAGTAGTTGGTGTTTTCAGATTGGACAGAGCTTCCGCGCTTAAAGCACTTCCCTTTATAGAAATTCGAAAATTTCAAAAAGAAAGGCCAAGGCGGGAAAAATAGCAAGTCCCGATTCGGGAAAATGCAAGTCCCAATTCGGGGGTCTGAGCCTAGTTCCCGATTCGGGAAATGAGAGTCCCGATTCGGGATATCAAATTTCCAATTCGGGAAAAGGCAAAGATCCGATTCGGGAGAGGCTCAAAATATCAATTCAGGAATTTATGATTTCCAATTCGGGAAATCAATTGTTCCGAATCGGGACACTTGTGTCCAATTCGGGAATTGATTATCCGATTCGGGAAATCAGAAACAGCCTCAGAATTCTGTCCACTACAAGCAATCACAAGACGTAATGACGCTCAAATAGCGGTAATCAAGCATATGAATGTACAAATATAGAACACGACAAAGCATATAACAAAAGTTGTCAGTTACTTGATTATTGAAAACGTTAACTAGCGACCCATATTTATAGAGTCGAAGTTACATAAAGCACCCCTAGAGTCTATGACTCTTTTAAGAGGCGCACAAAGTATTGTTCAAATTCTAACTATTACAAACTGTCAAAAGACGCCCCTGACTTCTTTACAACTAAACTAGTCAGGTTCTAACACATTCATATTATAACGTTTTTCCTCAAAAATAAGTTAGGCCTTGACCACATTGGAGCATTAAGGAGGTCCCTTCCCCTTGTTCTTACCGGAAGAACCTGCAACTAAAGAGTAAACCACATCGGGTTAAGTTTTACGCTTAGTGAGCACAAACTGTTAGGGTAAAAATCTACAATCGCACGACAACCGACTATAATCGTAAGACAAATGATAAAACAATAATCCTGTATTAAGATAAGGTCCTGAGATAAAACCTAAAGAAACCATCGAACAAAGATCACTAAACATCGAACAGATACAACGAATAGGACGAACGATGCCTATTATGTCGTACGACGGTACTAACGAATAAACATACGAAGTTTATATCTTTGATGCAGGAAAGCTGATTATCATTTCTAACAATTGTCCACCTTTGAGGAAATCTGAGATTGAGTACTATGCTATGATCGTTGGAGTACATCATTACAATGGACATGTCTTAAGTTATATATCGTTCGATGGAAACCGACGACATCAAGAGATCGACCGTTACAAGCAAGATTCTCGTAGCAGTTACAATCTGGACAATAACTCTCAGTAATACCGTTGGACAGTTATAAACCAAGCATTAATGACAATATCGTTGGACAGTTACGATTCGAACATTGATGAACAACAGTACCGTTGGACGGTTACTCTCAAGCTACTATATAAGAAAAATTAAGTCAACATTTGAAGACACGAAGTTCATACGAAGCTTACAAGTTCTGTACTAGAAATTCTGTGATCATCAGTTGTAATTTACATTCGATTTCATTGTTGTTTCCTTTGTAATCGTACGACCGGAGCTGTAAACTTGAAGGACATCACCCCTGTTTGGTGATCATAGTGTACTGTCGACTTATCCTTAAGTCGACCGCAGGTTTTTTCCTCTGTCGTGAGGTTTTTCCTGCGTCATCAAATTCTTTGTCTTATTTTACTTTTATCGCACTTCTTACTGAGTGTAATTTCTTTCTCTCGACGGTTAAGCCTCACACAAATTTTCTTGTAAAGGCCCAAAATGCCAAAATACTAGAATCATTCATGAAATTAAAATTTAGCGAGTTCAAACCATAAACATATCATAATCTCAACCAAAGCCATACCGGTTAAATAGGGTTCCAATCCATCCCAAAACAAGTTAAGTGACAAGCATAAACATCCCAATGTTTTACTGCGGATAAACTCTACAGCTGAGAATTATTGGAAGGACTCTAACTAGCTAGACGACTCCTCTAGCTATTCGCTCGCCTTTCCCTTGCCTTTATCATTTCTAGCTAACACTTGCTTACCTGAAAAAGGTTTGGGTGAAAAAGAAATAGGTTAGACCTAATGGTCTAGTGAGTTCCCAATAAACAATTGATAAACAATTGATAAACAAATTTACATTTACAAAGCATTTCAATAGACCAATTATGAGCTCATAACTTCTCAAATTACTTTAGAGATCGCCATTCAAGGTAGGACATTCCCCCATCGCCTCCCCTTCGCGATGAAACATTATCCACTCCAATGGAGCACCCCTAGATCATATAAACTCCTCCATGATCTAGACATTCATATTCCTTCCCAAGAGGTCACACTACCTCAAGGTACTCTACCTTGAAGGCTCACTCAAGTACTTTGAACATTTAAACACATAAACATCATTTCAAGGATTTCCCAAACATATTATAATAACATTGCATCATTTCACATTTCAAAGGCAAGTTTCATTCGTGTAAGCATTCTCAAAATCAGTAAATAGTGATAGAGAACTCACCTCGCGTGCGACCACAAGCTAATCCCTTGTATACGTCTATTTGATCCAAACCGAAATCTGAATTGAGGGGTGAATGAGGTGTTAAAACTCCCTTAAACAATCCTAACATTCACCTATTAACATCTTAAGAAGGACCCTTAAGCTTAACTTTGAATCCTACGCAAAACGGAGAATTTTGGAAAAACCCACCAAAATCTGGCAGTACAAACGGCGGGTCGTGACCCGCGGCTTGACCCGTGGATGCCTGCAGGTCACGCCTGCTGCATCACAGCTCCGAAATCAGCCCCAATTTTCCTAATTCTCAATTCTATAAGTTCCCAAAGATCCAAGATAGTTGATATGCTTACTTTTCACCATTCCTACTTAGTTTTTAACACTTTCTAATTCTTTTCCCAAAGCACCAATCAACCCACAATGATCAATGGACCATCTAATTGGGGTTTTCATAGAAACTTTAATCAATTTGGCTTCCAACAATCAATTGAATCACTAAAACTCTTGACTTCAAGAATTTATGAATGGGAGGAATTAATCCCCAAAATTTCTAGATGGTTCAACCCTTAAGGTTTAATACCTTTAGTTAGAACATCAAAACTTCTATCAATAGAAATGGTGGTAATTCCACAATCAAAAACTAAATGAGTTAGGAAGAAGATGATTACCTTTGAAGAAACCCTCTTTGATCCCAATGACTCTCAATGAACTTCTCTCCCAAGCTTTCCAAATTCGTTTCTTCCAATTCCTTCCTTACTTTGATTAACACTAACTCTTAAATTTTGGGTCTTGAAGCCCTAGGCTTCCTTTTTGGGCTTAAGCTACAAGTTGGGCCTTAGAAATGGGTTCTAAATTATTGGGCTCCAAGTTTGGGTCGTTACATTTCTTACGACATCGACTTGTGTAATTTTTTACATAAACAGTTTGGCGCCCACCGTGGGGCTCCGTTTTGAGAAAAAATTCATTTGGTGAAAAGTGCGCCTTAGTACTAACCTTTTCTTCGAGTTCTCTTTGAGCTATTTGTGCAGGATAATGGATAACGGATTCATAACATCTCTACAACAACAATTGCAACAAGCTAATGAAGAAATCCAACGTCTTCGAGCTTCGCAAGTTCCATCGATGCCCATTCCTCCTCCTTATCCACCTCAACACCTGAGGCCGCCACTTCGACCATAGTTCAATGCTTCAGTACCTCTATCAATTGTAAACCAGCAGTATAATAACGTACGGCCGCCAATGCCTCAAGGTCCACCACCAATACCTCAAGGCCCGCCACCTATGCCTCAAGGTCCACCTCCCATGCCTCAAGTCCCACCCGCGTTCACGTTCGGACCCTTTAACAACATGTCTCAACAAATTCCTATCCCTGGTCACATACCCACAACTGCTAGTTCCACCGTTCATACGACGATACCACCCAGCACAAGAATCTCTTCTGGTTTTATCCCAACAATTCCAATAACCATTGAAGATCCTCTAAACGTACGATTGAAATCCCTACAGGAATAGAATCAAAAGTTATTCGCATTACTTACGAAGTTACCTGGAGCAGCAGTGCCCGTCGAGGTCGAACCCAAGACTGGATTCCAAGCATCACCATTCGTTGACAAAATATCTCTCATCGACGTACCCAAGAAATATACGATTCCAGCCTTCGCAACAAAATATTCTGGAGTCACCAACCCCGTCGAGCATGTCGCACAATATAAGCAACTCATGTGGACAGTTCCTATACCGGCGCAATTCCAAGAAGTCTGCATGTGCAAGAGCTTTGGGTCAACCCTAACAGAAGCAACATTACAATGGCTTATCAACTTAAAGTCGAAGAGTATTGGATCCTTCGCAGAATTGGTAAACCAATTCACTCGACAGTTTGCTAGCAGTCGTAAGATGGAGAAACAGACCAGCGACCTATACTATGTCGTACAAAAGCCTGGAGAAACAATTCGCGATTACTTCAACAGATTCAACGTGGCAATGATCGAAGTAAAGAATTGTGACGTGAAGACTGCAATCGAGGCATATAAACGAGGGCTAGAAGATTCCTCTGGACTATATCTAGAATTGATGAAATATCTGCCGGAAAACTTCGACGACGTATGAGCTAGAACACTGGCTTTCATGAGAATAGAGGACGATGCTCTCTTTCGACGAAAGCATTCCGCCGAAAAGAAACCTCTTGGTGCTCAAAAACATGATTTTAAGCACAAAAAAGTGAACAAGATTGGAAACCCTCGACATGAGTCAAAAGCTCGACCAAGCAAAGGTACTGTTAAAATACGATATCCAGAGTTATCTACTTACAATTTTGAAGGTACATCAAAAGACTTGGTGGATTCACTACGAAAGATCGATGGAAACGTACGTTGGCCAAAGAAGTCTGACAAACCAAGCAATGACAAAGATCAAAACAAATGGTGCGACTTCCACGAGGATCATGGCCATACGACGGATGAATGCATCAACCCTAAGAAGGAGATTTCATATTTGAAATCTAAGGGACATCTAAAAGGTGTCATTCCAGAAGAACAAGGACGACCAGCATCTCCAGCTCATACTAAAGTTGTAAACTGCATCACTGGAGGATCAGAAGTATGCAGACTTACATATTCTGCTGCCAAAAGACATGCACGAGATGGTCCAGACGAACGTCCTATCCCCGAAGAAGTCAAATCGAAGGTGGAAAAAGAGCTCGATGCAATGACAATAACGTTCGACAAAGACGATACACAAGGGGTCCATCATAAGCATCATGACGCTCTAGTCATACAATTGACGATCGGAAACTGTTCGACTAAGAGAATATTGATCGATGGAGGCAGTTCAGCTAACATTATTTTTGCAGATACTCTTAAAGTAATGGGAATCGAGCGATCAGAAATTGTACGACGAAGTACTACCTTGATCGGATTCAATGGAGACCCAATGAACACTCTCGGAGAAATTATTTTACCTGTCTTCGCCAAAGGCATCAACAAGCAAACGAAGTTCAATGTTGTAGATTGTCAATCGGCCTATAATGTTATTCTTGGAAGACCATGGATCCATGAGATGAAAGCAGTCCATTCGACGTACCATCAGAAGATCAAGTTTCCTTCTCCATGGGGAATTCAAGAAATTGCTAGTGAAAACAAGGTCGCACGAGAATGCTACAAGATTACGATGAAGACAAAGCCGCAAGACATCTAGCAATTACAGAGCCAGGATGGGAAGAAATCGAACGATGATCTTCGATTAGAAGAAGTCGTACTCGATCCTGAACATCCTGATCGAAAGGTCTTCGTAGGAGCCTCGCTCCCCCCTGACATAAAAAATACGATTATATATTTTTTGCAAGAACATTCAGACTGTTTTGCATGGTCGCACGAAGATATGGTTGGAATATATTCCAACGTTATATCACATAAGCTGAACGTGGATCCTACTTTCAAGCCAATCAAGCAGAAACGTCGCAAGTTTGCGCCTGAACGAAATAAAGTAATCAATGACGAAGTCGACAATCTGCTCAAAACTGGAAAAATCCGAGAAGTCAAATATCCAGAATGGTTAGCCAACGTGGTCGTCGTACAGAAGAAGAATGGAAAGTGGCGAGTCTGCATCGACTTCAAAGACTTAAACAAAGCTTGTCCGAAAGATCCTTTCCCGTTACCTCACATCGATGCTATGGTCGACGCAACAGCAGGACATGAATTGTTGACATTCATGGACGCATATTCGGGATATAACCAAATCCTGATGCACACGGATGACCAAGAAAAAACCGCATTCATGACAGACAAAGGCATATACTGTTAAAAAGTTATGCCATTTGGTCTTAAAAATGCAGGTTCGACGTATCAAAGGCTGGTTAATATGATGTTTAAAGAACATCTTGGTCGAACGATGGAGGTTTATATCGATGACATGCTCGTAAAATCAGAACATTCGATTGATCATGTAGCACATTTAAAGCAATCGTTCGACATCCTACGACAATACAAGATGAAGCTCAATCCAACAAAATGTTCCTTCGGAGTACGTACAGGGAAATTCTTGGGATACTTGGTGACCCAACGGGGAATCGAAGCAAGTCCAGAGCAAGTGAAAGCTATCATTGAGATATAGTCTCCGAGGAATATCAAAGAGGTCCAGAAGTTAACAGGACGCGTGGCAGCCTTAACCAGATTTATCTCACGATCATCGGATAAGTGCCATTTGTTCTACAATGTCCTACGGAAGAATCAGGGCTTCTTATGGACAGACGAACATGAGAAGGCTCTACAAGAACTGAAGCAGTACATGACATCGCCACCCCTGTTGACAAAACCAGTCGAAGGTGAAAGCTTGTAGTTGTATTTGGCGGTAAGCAAAAATGCGACGAGCGCAGTACTCGTGCGGGAGGAAGATCAGCAACAACGACCGATTTATTATGTTAGCAAGTCCTTCCTTGACGCAGAAACCAGATACACGTCCATGGAGAAATTGCTATTAGGTCTCATTACTGCAGCAAAGAAGCTAAGGCATTACTTCGAGTCGCATCATATTATTGTCGTGACCAATTATCCACTCAAGACGGTACTTCGAAAGCCAGAACTGATAGGACGTCTAGCTAAGTGGAGCATCTATCTTAGTGGATTCGACATTGAGTTCAAACCCAAGACAGCAATTAAATCGCAAGTACTGGCAGACTTTGTAGCAGAATTCTCTCCAGGATTGGAACCAACGAGTGCGACGAAATTGTGATGATTTCAGACAACAAACCCTGGATACTCTACGTTGATGGCTCTTCGAACATACGAGGGTGTGGACTAGGTATTGTCTTAAAATCATCACGGGGGGAAACATAGTATACTCCATACGATGCGAATTCAAAGCCATGAACAACGAAGCAGAATATGAAGCTTTGATCGCAGGATTGGATATTGCTCTTAGACTGGGGGCAAAACAGTTACACGTTCGAAGTGATTCTCTGTTGGTGGTCAACCAAGTAAATGGAGATTTTCAAGCAAAAGATTCAAAGATGATGAGTTATCTCAAAGCTGTTAAAGATCGAGTCGCACGATTCGAACACTTTTTGATTGAACAAATACCAAGAGATCTAAACATGCAAGCTGACGCATTAGCTAATTTGGGATCTGCATTCCACGATCCATCTATGGAGAATATCCCAATACTTCATCTGATGATGCCAACAATTGAAACAAAAGACGAAGTACAGATGAACAAAGAAATTTATAATTGGTCGCTCGACGTATGGAATTATCTCAAGCACGACCTACTCCCTGAAGATAGAGTAGAAGCCCGAAAGACAAGGTCCAAAGCTTCAAGATATACGATTCTTGAAGACCAACTCTAACGAAGATCCACGACTGGACTTCTTTTACGATGTGTCACAAATAAGACACAAATCAATCAAATTCTCCAAGAAATGCACGATGGAGAATGTGGGAATCATGCAGGGGGCAGAAGTCTTGCTAATCGAATCTCACGACAAGGCTACTACTGGCCTACCTTACGAGAGGATGCAATAAGGTACGTCCAACGATGCGACGCATGTCAAAAGCACTCGGGTATGGTCCATCGACCATCGGAACCCTTGCATTCTGTTCTAATTTCATGGCCATTCATGCGATGGGGAATGGATATCGTGGGAAAATTACCCCCAGCTCCTGGACAAAAAGGATATCTACTTGTGCTTACCGACTATTTCTCAAAGTGGATAGAAGCTGATGCTTTTTCGCAAGTCAGAGATAAAGAAGTCATATCTTTCATCCAAAAGAACATTATTTACAGATTTGGAGTACCGGCCGAGATTATGTGCGACAACGGTTCACAGTTTATAAGTGATAAAACTCGTACGTTCTGTGAAAAACGAGGGATCAAGCTAGTCACTTCTACTCCAAGATACCCTCAGTCCAACTGATTGGCTGAATCAAGCAACAAAGTCATCATCAATTCGATTCGAAAAAGATTGAAAGGGGAAAAAGGCAAATGGGTAGAAGAACTACCATCAGTTTATGGGCAAATTGCACGACACCAAGAGCATCAACAGGACAAACTCCATATTTTTTAGTATATGGATGTGAAGCAGTCTTGCCAATCGAAGCCCAAGTACCAATTGCCAGAAATCGTACGTTTGACCAAAATGCCATAAGTTTATCTTATGATCTGGATGCTCTAGAAGAACTTCGAGAAAAAGCATTACGACGTCGCTCTCGTCACCACCCTTTGACGTCCTGTACGTACGATCCGTCACACTATAACTCAGGAAGTGTGAGATCAATTCAGTTGACTCCTCGGTGGTTTCGAACGTAAAATTGACAGCTGCAAAATGAAAAACATACGATTAATACATGGAGATAAACAAAAAATACAATAAAGAAAGACCAACACCTACGTTACCATTTGAGTTCCATTCAGGAACAACCCAATATGCATCAATGACCGAAGACGTCTGGACGAAGACGTAACGAGATTTCTACCCTCGATCATTCACTTGCGTGCGATGAACAAGCATGGTGTCATTCCTACCCTTAGGAAACAACCCATAACGGTTGTAGGGCAGTCTCGTCACGTTGTAGGCAGAGAGAAGGTCGTCGACTGAGAACGCACGACGACCCCAATCCTTGGTCACCCGTTCAATCACCAGGATGACGCGCCAGAATTGGGGCATCAGTTGCCCCGGAGACAAGTTAAATCGGGTCATGAAAGCCCGAGAGAGTGGAGAATACGACCATCGAAAACCGATCTTGAACGGATACTCGTACAGGGCAAAAAACCCCGACGGAGTATCCGCTGGCCGAATTTCTCCGGCCACCCTAATCTGAGCACCCTCCGGCAACCCGGCAAGCTCTCTTAACTCCATAACTTCAAGGCTCTCCGAGATCGAACTACTAACTTCGCTCGACATGATTACCTCTAGACGACCTAAACTATTTCTTAAGCGAAGAAATATAAGAACTTCTAACCCTCTATTACTCTTATATGCTATTGATTTCAGAGGCATGAACAAGGAAGAAAGAGGTACCTTATATGCCTAGTCGCACGAAATCTTTGCCGAACTTAAAGTCGGATTACGATTCGATCTCACGAATCGGTTGAAAATTAAGAAGATTTTGTAAAATCTTTCTTTAATCTAAACCCATGTATTTATAGTAATAATTCTGTGATAAGTCATCAAAAAACCACCAGGCCACGCGTCGCCAGATAGCCGTTGACGGACACGTATCACACAACGGCTATATGACGTCACCCTCGCTAACGTTCATTCGACCGTTAATCAACGGATTTTTACTCTTTGTCCAGCGAATTAAAGATTTAGATAAAATTAGAATTATTTTCTAAATCTTGGGGGCAAATTGCTAGGGTAAAAATCTACAATCGCACGACAACCGACTATAATCGTAAGACAAATGATAAAACAATAATCCTGTATTAAGATAAGGTCCTGAGATAAAACCTAAAGGAACCATCGAACAAAGATCACTAAAAATCGAACAGATACAACGAATAGGACGAACGATGCCTATTATGTCGTACGACGGTACTAACGAATAAACATACGAAGTTTATATCTTTGATGCAGGAAACCTGATTATCATTTCTAACAATTGTCCACCTTTGAGGAAATCTGAGATTGAGTACTATGCTATGATCGTTGGAGTACATCATTACAATGGACATGTCTTAAGTTATATATCGTTCGATGGAAACCGACGACATGAAGAGATCGACCGTTACAAGCAAGATTCTCACAGCAGTTACAATCTGGACAATAAGTCTCAGCAATACCGTTGGACAATTATAAACCAAGCATTAATGACAATACCGTTGGACAGTTACGATTCGAACATTGATGAACAACAGTACCGTTGGACGGTTACTCTCAAGCTACTATATAAGAAGAATTAAGTCAACATTTGAAGACACGAAGTTCATACGAAGCTTACGAGTTCTGTACTAGAAATTCTGTGATCATCAGTTGTAATTTACATTCGATTTCATTATTGTTTCCTTTGTAATCGTACGAACGGAGCTTTAAACTTGAAGGACATCACCTCTGTTTGGTGATCATAGTGTATTGTCGACTTATCCTTAAGTCGACCGCAGGTTTTTTCCTCTGTCGTGAGGTTTTTTCTGCGTCATCAAATTCTTTGTCTTATTTTACTTTTATCGCACTTCTTACTGAGTGTAATTTCTTTCATTACGAAAGATATCACCCCTTATTGATATAAATAGTGCATCGTCGACTATTTCTTACTCGGCCGCGGTTTTTACCCTCGATGGGGTTTTCCGCATCACCAAAATCTCGTGTCTTTTTCCTTCTTTGTCTTGTGCACTATTTATTGAAGTTTCCTTTCTCTCGTCGGGATAACAATCATAAGCGAACCTTAATTCGTCCGTAGATGCGATTTTTAGCATTAACAGTTTGGCGCCATCCGTGGGACCCCACCTTGAGAAAAAAATTCAATAATTACGTGCACTTCTACTAATATTTTTCTCCATGTTTTTGCTTCTACAGGAAATTGACATGTGCATGCATCGTCGAGACTTTGAAAGAAGATTTGAAATTCAAACAGACTTTGAAATTCAAATCTGGGGGCTAACTGTTGTGGTCAAATTCTAACGCTCGACCGACAAAATTATAAGATCAAATATTACAGGATCAGTCTTGTATTTAGACAAGGTTTTTAAGAGCAAATACAGCAGAAACAATCGTCTTACGATTTAGTCGTTCGTCTTACGATGATGTCGTACGACCGTCTTAAGATGTCGTACGACCGTCTTAAGATTTCGTAAGATCGCGATTATCTAACCTGTAATTGCCGTTTTAATGTCTGTTTAATGCAGGATTAAAGAGATGTAACCGACGACCGTGATTAAAAGCACAATTAATGCATAACTACCGTTACAACCGTTACAATTATTGTCATCAAGAGCATTAAATGTCAAGCGGTTACAACTTACAACCTTTGCACTATATAAAGGGCACCCCGGCTCATTTGGAAGACCCCCGACAACCGATTCATCCGAATTCATCTTACTTTATCTCTCGAATTCATTCATACTTTACAATTTACATACGACATATGTACTTACGACGCACGTTACTTTCGCGTGACTTATGTTTACCTTTTCATTGTAAACGTAAGATAAGCTATTGTACTACGAAGGATATCACCCCTTATTGGTATAAATAGTGCATCGTCGACTATTTCTTAGTCGGCCGCGGTTTTTACCCTCGATGGGGTTTTCCGCGTCACCAAAATCTCGTGTCTTTTTCCTTCTTTGTCTTGTGCACTATTTATTGAAGTTTCCTTTCTCTCGTCGGGATAACAATCATAAGCGAACCTTAATTCGTCCGTAGATGCGATTTTTAGCATTAACACAAACCACACTATATATAAGCCACATATCACATAATCACATACGAAAACAAGAATTGGTCATGCAACACATAAATGTCCTTACGACTCTCTACCATCAAGGACCGTAGACTCTGGTACCAGGCTACCGCACCACCGATACCTACGGTGGCCACCACCACTACAATGGGCACGGCCAAAGATACATGCCAGTCTCATATAATCCACAACACGTATATGCGCAATTAGCATACATAGCTACACATAGAGGGTTAATGTACTCACATGTCTCAATAACACATGCTCGAACCACCACAAGTAAGTATCAATCACCTATAACACATACACATGCATACACACATCAAAACTCAACCCCAAATGAGTTTGAAAACACAACACATCCCTTTAACCGAAAATACCTAGCTATGCTATCCCAATTTTTCCCAAATTTCACGGAACATCATGTACTAACATCCCTTAAGGGTGTATGTTCGTCTAATTTCAGGACCCCCTGTTCTTTTATGATTTTAATTATTATTTGAACGGACGGAGCCATAAACAGATGTGCAAAAGAAATAAAACAAGTAACCTTCGGTCCAAGTATAAACCTCCAATAACTGTCGTTTTTCTAAAAACAAGTAATAAAATGGTACAAGTACCAGATATCGATCCCACAGGGAAGCGGTGAAAACAATCTTTCGAGATTCAGTTTTTGTGAAAGTTAACTTCAAATGGGGTTTGGATGAAAAAGTATTTGATTAGTTGGTTGATTATGAGCTACTTTAAGAGAACAATTGTAAAAAGGAGCCAGGGATGTAAAGTCTTTTAGTTGGAATAAATATAGGTAAATTGGATAATAAGTAGTTTAGTAATCTCAATTATGCAGAAATGATATCCAAGTAACTTCTGAAAAGTTATCACATTTTCATATAGCCCAATTATTTATCGATGAGTTTAGATGCAATCTTTAATGAAATGTTAAAACATATTAAAAATCAACACTTACGTAACCTCTGAAAGATTAACACATTTTCATGCATCTGACTCATCGTTAAATAATTAGTTATAATCTTTAATGGGATACTAGATCTGATACCAACTTCAGGAATAGTGCCAATTGTAGCCCCTTAAGAGACTAACACATTTTCATGTCCTTGGATTATTACTAGTTAACTATTAGACATACTCTTTAATGAAATGTTAAAGACGTGAGATAATAGCAACGAGTGTTGTCACCCACTCATATATCCCCAAAATAACATTTTAGTAACTTCTGAAAAGATACCGCATTTTCGTACATCTGGTTAACCGGTAAGAATCCAAGGACAATCTTTAATGAGGCATTTAAACTTGAAGTGGTAAAAATTGATTTTATATAAAAGACTTTTTTCTTTACCAAAGATTCATTCCAAATTGAACCTTACACCCCAAGCTATGAAATTAGCTTATCATGCTTGGATGTGTTTTACGACTATTTTTTTTAAACTAATAATTAATTAAACAAGAAAACGTTAGTACCACAAGAATAATTATAAAATGCAGTAATTAAAACAGTTGATAAGATGCAGTTACTGGAATTGACCAGTGAAAATTAAAACAGTTGATATAAAACTAAACTGAAAAAGTGACCAGTTAATACTACGAGCCAATATTAAAAGCGATTATGTAAAAACCAATGGTTAGTTAAAATGAAAACAACTTATCTTGGATGCATCTATTATATATATGTCTATAATACGACTATAAGTATATATATATATATATATATATATATAAGTAACCAAATTGATGACAAATTCGCACGACACCATTGTAACCAAAAAGAGTACGTAGATTATAATTCCAAAGTTCACCAAAACACTTGACAATACTTTTGGGCAAACGGACGAGTTTCAAAATAACCCGAAAGCCAAATTACCAAGTGTTCAAAAAGGTGTGTTCGGCCTCACCGTGAGGAAACCCGAACCTAAAACAGAAATAGTCGCTAAATTCAAGAAAAGATTCACACCACACTTGGGTTCGGCTAGGAAGCTAGCATCCGAATCCAACAAAAAGATGATGAGGTTGTGTATCTTGGGGAAGAAGAGTGGTTGTTTTTGCTAGCTACATATACACATATATATAAGGTAGTTCTTCATGGATCAATGGGCCAAAAAAATCAACCATAACATAAGGAATGCAAATTCACAACTGGGCTTCACTTCTTCCAGCATCCAACCGGCCCAACAGCATCCGGCCCAAATTCCTATCCACAGCAGCAGCCCAAAAAAAATGAAGAGTGTAGCCCAACGTCAAAAGAAATCCCAGTGATCCATGAGTGGTACGCTGAAAATATGAGATGTAAACGTAAGTTTTGTGATCTTAACGTGCATGAAATCATGTATATTTATAACTGACCGATATATACAAAAGATAGGATTTAAACGAGAAACAATTAACAATTTGATGTACTAATTACAAAATAAATAATAAAGTAGGTTCAAAAAGGGTTAAAATGCTTACCTTATCACATCCCTAAACTTGAAATTTTGCTTGTCCTCAAGCAATGAAAAGGATTCTAAGTTGTAACCAAGTCATGCTTGTGAGTGAGAGAAGGAAAATATATTGCCACTTATTGTGTTCAAAGCTGAGAGAGGGGAAAATCACCAAAAAAGAAATTGTTTACAAGGCACAAATCTTGGCATTTTGACATCTGTTATCAAGGATGGATGAGTGTCACAATTATGGCCTACCATTACAGTTCTTCAGTCCATGCCACTGAATTTGCATAGAGGTTGGTTCATCACTGTGTTTAGGGTAGATTTGGGGTTCAATATTTGTATCATTAGTGCATTCATACACTTAACTTTCTGTTTTGATTGTCCTTTCACGATGAGGTAATGTATTCATCTCATATTGAGGTAAGGTATGCATTTCTGACTTCTCTTATGTACCTCTGTGGTTTGTTGTAAAAGGGAAGGAGGTGATGGTGACATAGAAAATGGTGGTGACATTTTCCCACATCCCTAAACTTAAGGTTTTGCTTGTCCTCAAGCAAGAGGATAAGGGGGGGTAATGTGGCCAAAAATTTGAGGGGTGATTGTATGGATGAGTGGCAACTGTGGTTTTTGAACTCAAGGGTTTAGAACTAATTCTAAGTGTAGCAGTGCATGACTGTATTTCTTGCAAAGGTGGCAGTTATGGGACCATCATCATATGAACTTGAATGGGGAATGTCTTGGAAGCTATGATATGTGCAAAAACAGGATAAAAACAGTATAGTTGTAAGTGTAAAAAGTTCTCCTAGCTTTGAGTAGCCAAAGTGTGTATGCAGATTCCATCAATCTCTCACAAGGTGGTCAAGAGTGGTTGAGACTGGAATGCAAGGAATTCAAGTAGTGAAAGGTGCATGCATGTGCAAAAGCTAGTAGACAACAGGGTGATGCTATGTTTAAACATTTAACATTGTTCCTTGTTTGGGATGCCAAACATGGTCACATCCCTAAACTTAATTGGAGTGCAAAGGTTAAAGAAATAGATTAGAAACTAACAGTGTGCTGAAAAGAAAAATATAATCAGGGGTCAGAAAGAATGTTGTGCCTTAGTTGAATTCCTAACTGTGAATATCTGGTCCATTTTCCAGATGAGAGACTAATGCTACTGGTATTTCAGTATTAATGCAATATAAAGGAGGTTAAGTTCCATTAATCAGAAGTGTAAAGTGTATGCAAAAAAAAAATGCTCAAGAATTAATAAACAGAAGTGAGATAGAGAAATGAAGGTGAGTGAGATAGCAAACCCCAGCCTATTGTTTGAAAATAGGAGGTTGGTGAAGAGGCTCCATAGGTGGCAATGTGGGGTAGGGGGCAGTCCATACAGCAGGCTTCTGTTTTGAGCCCGAATGGTGTCTCTCCATATCCTATCCCTGTGACAATCATATTCTCTAAGCTGGAAGATGACTTTTGTGATCCAAGTAAGTTGTGTTTGGTGATTATGCATCAATCTCAGCATCTCTCTATTATCCTGCAACTGAGTTTGAGTGTTAGCTAAAACTTGCTCATTTAGAGCATATACAGTGGTGGCAATTGATTCAAGACTAGCACTCATTGGCTCATCCTCTAGGGTGCTGCTAGCTTCAAACTTGTTTGAAGATGCTAGCAACCTGTTGATTCCTTTTTCATCAATGGCCATTTTGCCATTGAAAAAGATGTCCGTAGGGATGACCAAGACATTAGAGGCTGCCAACAATTGGTGGATAATAGTGGGATAACACAGCTTCCTAGTGATCTTGTTAGAACTCAATTTGATGTTAGAAGATATCAATCTGCCTACATCAAACCTGTATCCCTTAAGGATGCAATAGAGAATTAACACTCTATCTAATCCTAGTGCAGAGATATGGTTGTTTGGAAACAACGTGCATTTGACAAATTGTGTCCATACATTAGCCTCAGCATTGAGGCTTTTGATTTTAAGATGTCTAGTGCCACCTTTCAAATACCATCCAGATCCTGGAATGGTGAGTGTGATGAGAATGTCATCTAAATCTTCCTGTCTTAAATGCATGCTGAGGTTTTGGAGCATAGAGTTAGGACATGGTGAGGTGCTTAACAGTTTATAGATATTGACAGGGAATAATCAACAAGTGTTCCTCTTACAGGTACTTGTTCAGTGTCCCTTATGGACACTTCAGTATAAAATTCCCTAACCCAACTGAGGTTATAACCTGTGGGTACAGCACATAAGACATCCCAATTGTGGATGTTTATCACCTTCCTAAGTTGTTCTACTTGAGAAACAGATTCCTCAAGGAACCCTTTAGGAGGTTGTCCTACCCTATGCTTAAAGGTTTGAAACCTGGCTCTAGCAAGATCATTGCTAAATAGGTGCATGTGATTTACCTGCTCTGGATTGAGCCTAGAGGTGCTTGGATTGTGGGATTGATGAGGAACTCCAATCCTGCTAGAGGTCTGCCCTTGAGACCATGGTCCTGGGTGCGGTTTGGATGCATGCAGATGAGGTGGGGGTGATAGTCCGCTAGGGGGTGCAAGTGGTATTTTGGCAGAAGCTGGTCGTCTGGCATACACTTTCTTGATGGGTGGGAGGGGGTTTAATCTAGGCTGGTGTGTGATGGGTATGGCAGTTTGAAGAGTGGGAGTAGTCTGAGTGGCAGTGGATTGAGTTGTGATAGGAGGTCTCATTGAGATGGGGTTAGCATAATGGATGCTTGGGATGGAGTGGTGAGATTGTGGTGGTATGCAGGGCACCGGTTCTCCTTGAGAGTTGAGTATCATAACAGGGTTTTGTAGGTAAGGGCCAAAGACAGGGTAATGATACCCCGGAGGAGGTTGCAGTTGAGCCAAAGCTAAAGGAGGTGGTGTGATGTGATTACGAGCAAGCCCCATTGCAAGATTGCGGTTGGCTTCCTCGATAAGCATGGCCAAAAGTCCATTTTCATCTCTGGTTGGACCCATGGGCTCGACTGGGGTCATATTGAGATCGATTGTTGGTCGATTAGGGTTATCAGGAAGGGTATCCCCCGTTGGACTACGATAAACTGCTTTACCTTTATCAGCCGTCGTGGGTTTGGGGATCATGGAAGCAGCCTCTGCTAACGCATCCATGGCTGCCACATCCGGGTCGGGATGAGTTCCACTTCCTCAGAGTTGGCCCTGGAAGCTCGATCGGAAACCGACATGCCAGAGGTAGTCGGATGTACCATCGTTTGCGTCACCGATCGTGTTTTCCGGCGGAAGTTGCGTTTGCGTTTGTCGGAATTTCGTCTTTGCTTCATGGTTTTTGGTAAGATCGGAATCTTCATGGTGGCTTTTATAGAAGAGTGATTTAGGCTAAGTGATTTTCGCACGAGGGAAATGGGTGTCCGTATCTGCCGCCGGATTTTTGACGAACGATTCGTCTGCTGGACTGACAGGGTACAGTCGTCAGAGCAGGGTACGTTGAAGGTACGAGGTTGAGGGTGTCAGGCCGATGGTACGAGGACTGTCGGCGGTGGTGGTCGGTTCGCCGGAAAATGCAGAGGGTGAAGAAGAGAGAAGGAGGCGGCGATGAGATGATGGTTATCAGTCTGACTCTTCAGTTACCTTGCATGTCTGCATATACTCCCGCCTCCTTTTGATTTGAGTGTGTCAGTGCATTAATTGCACTGAATAAAAAAAATTTGTTTTGTAAAAAAAAATCCTGCTTTGGTTAGATAAGGGTTCAGCCCAAATCTTGGTTACATAAGGGAGTATTGGGCCGAAAATTTTGAGGCTGTTTTTGATGATTGGGCCAAAGGAATTAAGAGAAAAATTAAAAGACCTTGTAGGTGGATAGGATTATAAGATTAACAAATAAGGTAAGTAAAAATTGAGATGGAATGAACTATATAGTTTTGGACATAAAAAGTAGTATGTGTTTTTAACAGGAGTTCTGAACCAATGTGATTAGTTTTACTGGTGAGTAAAAATGTTTAACCCTTTGGCCATTGACTTTGAAAGTTGTACCCTTTTCAGGGTCGATTAATTCAATGGCTCCATAAGGATAAATCTTTGTGATCTTGAAAGGTCCGGTCCACCTAGAATTTAATTTTCCTGGGAACAATTTCAATCTGGAATTAAATAGGAGTACCAGCTGGCCTTCTGTGAGTTCCTTAGGAATAATTCTTTTATCATGCCATTTTTTTGTTTGTTCTTTGTAAAGCTTAGCATTCTCATAAGAATTGTTCCTAAGTTCCTCTAACTCACAAATTTGTAAAAATCTTTTCTTTCCAGCCTCATCAGTACTCATGTTCAATTCCTTGGTAGCCCAATAGGCTTTATGTTCCAATTCTAGGGGTAGATGACAGGCTTTCCCATAAACCAATTTATACGGGGACATCCCTATAGGAGTCTTATAGGCAGTCCTATAAGCCCACAGGGCATCATCTAGTTTGTATGCCCAATCCTTCCTGTGTGGTTTAACCACCTTAGTAAGGATTCCTTTTATCTCTCTATTAGAGAGTTCGGCTAATCCATTGGTTTGGGGGTGGTAAGCTGTGGCTACCCTGTGCCTAATGCCATATTTTTCCAAGACTTCTTCCAATATTTTATTTATAAAATGGGTACCCTCATCACTGATCAGGGCACGTGGGGTACCAAATCTTGAAAAAATGTGCTTTTGTAGAAATTTAATTACTGTTTTTGCGTCATTGGAATGGCAAGCCATAGCTTCCACTCATTTAGACACATAGTCTACAGCTACCCAAATATAAGAGCAATTATTTGAAATGGGAAAAGGTCCCATAAAATCAATACCCCAAACGTCAAACAACTCTATTTCTAGAATTCCGTTTAAAGGCATTTCATTTCTGTGGGAAATATTCCCACTTCTCTGACACTCATTACAGCTTTTTGCAAAACTATAAGAGTCCTGATGTAAAGTAGGCCAGAAAAAACCTGACTGCAAAATTTTTGCAGCTGTCCTACTTCCACTGAAGTGACCTCCACAGGGTCCGGAATGACAATGGTGGATAATTTGAGTGGTCTCCTCTTTAGGGACACATCTCCTGATCATCTGATCTGCACAAATTTTAAATAAAAATGGGTCATCCCATAAATATTTCTTTGAATCAAAAATTAATTTTCTTCGTGTATGTTTATCTAGCTCCTTAGGAATAATCCCACAAGCTAAATAATTGACAATATCAGCAAACCAAGGTACTGACAATTGTTTTACAACAAAAATCTTTTCATCTGGAAATGTCTCACAGATGTCAGTACCAGGTTCTGGATTGTCCTGCTTTTCTAATCTGGATAGATGATCAGCAACTTGGTTATTTATGCCTTTTCTATCAACAATCTCCAAATCAAACTCTTGTAAAAACAAAATCCACCTTATTAGTCTAGGTTTTGCATCCTTTTTAGAAATGAGATACTTAATGGCACCATGATCAGTGTGAATTATAACCTTGGTTCCCATTAAGTAAGATCTGAATTTTTCAAAAGCGAAAACCACAGCTAATAATTCTTTCTCAGTGGTGGTGTAATTGATTTGAGCATTATTGAGAGTTTTACTGGCATAATAAATGGAATGAAAAATCTTTCTTTCCTCTGTCCTAATACTGCTCCGACTGCCCAATCACTAGCATCACACATAACCTCAAAAGGTTTTGACCAGTCAGGTGTGACTACTACAGGGGTAGTGACCAATGCCTTTTTCAAAATATTAAAAGCGGTTCTGCATTCTTCATTAAAATCAAATGCATGGTCTTGTTGCAGCAATAAACAAAGAGGTTTTGAAATTTTAGAAAAATCTTTTATAAATCGTCTGTAAAATCCTGCATGTCCAAGGAAACTTCTGATTCCCTTGACTGTAGTTGGTTCTGGTAATTTTTCAATTACCTCCAACTTTGCTTTATCTACCTCTATGCCTCTTTTGGATATGAGATGCCCTAACACAATGCCCTCTTTAACCATAAAGTGGCATTTTTCCCAGTTTAAAACCAAATCAGTTTCTTCACATCTTTTAAGAATCTTTTCCAGGTTTTTCAAACAATCATCATATGAAGTCCCATATACAGAAAAATCATCCATGAAAACTTCCATGGAGTTTTCTAACATGTCAGAAAAAATAGACATCATACATCTCTGGAAAGTGGCAGGTGCATTGCATAATCCAAAAGGCATTCTCCTAAAAGCAAATGTACCATAAGGACAAGTAAAGGTGGTTTTTTCCTGGTCATCAGGTGCTATGGCAATTTGATTGTAACCAGAATAACCATCTAAAAAGCAGTAAAACTCCTTATCGGCTAACCTATCTAACATTTGGTCAATGAAAGGTAAAGGACAGTGATCCTTCTGAGTGGCCTTGTTGAGTCTTCTGTAATCCATACAGATTCTCCAACCTGTGACTGTCCTGGTGGTATGAGTTCATTTTTGTCATTTGTGATTACAGTTACCCCACCCTTTTTAGGTACACACTGTACAGGACTGACACATGTGCTACTGGCAATAGGATAAATGATACCAGCATCTAACCATTTCAGAATTTCCTTTTTGACAACATCTTTCATTACTGGATTGAGTCTCCTTTGAGGTTCAACAGAGTTGAAATTCTTATTTTCTAAGATGATCTTATGCTGACAAATTGTAGGGCTTATGCCCTTTAAATCAGCAATGGTCCATCCTATGGCCTTGGTATGAAGTTTAAGCATCTGGACTAATCTTTCTTCCTGATCTACCTCTAAGGAAGATGAAATTCTTTGGGGAACAAGAAGAGGATGTACTCTCATGAGGTGATGCTGTATTGTGATGATACTTTGAAGATGGTGATGGACAATTTGAATCTTAGGCTACAAATGGACAGTCACAATGTACATGATATTTCTGCTGCAAACAAAGTTCTAATCAGACATTTTGTAAGTGAAATTGATAGAAGATTGAGGCTCAGAGTTGACATCAGATTTGCAGAGATCAAATTCAAGCTTAGGAAGCCAACTGTTAAGCTGTCTTGAGAGTTGTTTGATAATTCTTTTTGTCCCTTCTTCTTTTATAAAAGGGGGAGATTGTTAATGTAAAGTTTATATAAGAAGTTGAGGGACTTGAAGTGTAATTTTCTATTTCCTAGGGTTGGGGTATAAATACCCCAATGCCTTTGTATTGTATTTGGACGTATCATTTGGAATGACATAGACTTGTGACTTTCTCTCTACATCTTTCTACATCTTTCTCTCTCTACATTTTCTCTTTCATGTTCATACACTTTCTATCACAATCTTGATGAGATTGTGTTAGATTTGGATTCATTTACACTTACAATAATTGTTAATGTAAAGTTTATATAAGAAGTTGAGGGACTTGAAGTGTAATTTTCTATTTCCTAGGGTTGGGGTATAAATACCCCAATGCCTTTGTATTGTATTTGGACGTATCATTTGGAATGACATAGACTTGTGACTTTCTCTCTACATCTTTCTACATCTTTCTCTCTCTACATTTTCTCTTTCATGTTCATACACTTTCTATCACAATCTTGATGAGATTGTGTTAGATTTGGATTCATTTACACTTACAATTGGTATCAGAGCTGGATCTACTACATTTTTGATGAAGATTCTCATGGATTGAAGCAAAGAGTTGAAGATTTGAAGCTTTGAAGATAGTCATCAATGGAGGTTCATGAAGACTTGAAGAGTTTTTGAGTTGTTTGGTGATTTTTTCATGAATTCATGTCTGAATTCATGAATTAGAGTGATGTTTGAGTGTTTTTGCATAGGATTTAGATAGGATTTGAGGTAAAATTGAAGGTTTTAGCTAGATTTTTGAGAAAAAGTTGAGAAAAAGTTCATCTTCATATGTCTCGAGTCTAGTGTATCTTCATATGTCTCGAGTCTTTTGTATGTTCATATGTCTCGAGACTCATCTCGAGACTACGTGAAGGCATCTCGAGTCGTGATTGGTTAAGTCACGAGATAAGTCTCGAGTTGGGTTGTTAGAGTACAAGACAAGGAAGGCAATTCGAGTGTTTGTCGTTTTGTGACACGTGAAAATACTCGAGACATCATCTCGAGTGATACTGTTCATCACTCGAGACAACTTCGCAAGGGTTGATCCTATCACGAGACAATACACTCGAGACAGTATCTCGAGCATTACTGTTCATCACTCGAGACATTATCTCGAGCATTACTGTTCATCACTCGAGACATTATCTCGAGCATTACTGTTCAACACTCGAGACAGTATCTCGAGTTGGAAGTGTAGATTACTCGAGACAGTATCTCGAGTCTCTGACAACATCTCGAGTGTCACTATTCACACTCGAAACATCTACAAGGTTGAGAATCTGAGAAAAGTAGTAGAAAAGATCCTGAATTACAACATGAATCCAATCAACAAAAGAGAAGATTTGGCAATGGGGTCTGACTCTAAAGCACCAGTATTGTTTAAAGATGAGTATGAGCTATGGGTGGCAAGATTCAGACTATTCATAAAGAGAAAAGACAAAGGCAATCTGATTTTAAAATCAATTGACTATGGAGCAAAACCATTGCCTATGCATACTGTTAATGGAACGAGAGTAGTAAAAGAGGTTGAAGAGATGGATGAGGCAGATAAAACCCAATACTTGATAGATCTGGAAGCACAAAATTGTTTGATTCAAGCAATCCCGAATGACATATACAGAAAACTTGATAGCTATGATGATTCAGCAAAGTCTATCTGGGATCAGTTAGAAAAGATAATGCTCGGATCTAAAGTGGGAAATCAGTTGAGGATAACTACTCTAATGGACAAGTATGAAAACTTCAAGATGAAGGATGGTGAATCTCTGGAAGATGCTTATGACAGATTTGTTATACTAATGAATGACATGAAGAAGAACAGAATTCCTAGATCAGAGATGGACTTTAGTGTGAAGTTCATAAATAATCTGTCTTTAGAATGGAAGCCTGTAACACCCATAATTTTCGGGCTTTAGAACTTTTAAGAAAATATGAAAAATGGGACTTTTGATCAAAACTTATATTTCATAGTCTTGTTGGATGGGAAATTGAAATACGAATCCAACGGTTCTTCCGGAATCGAAATCGGAGCTATAACGAAGAAGTTATGGCCGAAATAAGAGTGCACAGGTGCTAGCGACCGCTAGGCCTCACCCTAGCGATCGCTAGCGATCAAAATCAACTTTCTGTTTGTCTTTCTAAGGCTAGCGATCGCTAGCTAAGACACCTAGCGATCGCTAGGTGTCTGGCAGTCCGAATCGGGTTAAAAACCCCTCTTTCTTCATTTGAGCATATCTCTCTCATCCGGACTCCGTTTCTCCCGATTCTTTTTGCTATCTTCTCGGTTTTTTGAGCTCTTCAAGACTACATCAATGGATTTCAAGCATTTGGGAGTTATAAAACGTTGGTGTAAGTAATCTCTTCATCTCATTCGAGTTTAAGCTTCGATTTGGGGGTTTTTCATCTCCAAACCTTTTCTCCCATATTTGGCTTAGATCTAGTATTGTTTTAGGTGGAATTCATGTTTTGAGAAGTGTTGGAGGCTAGATCTACTAGTTTGAAGGGTGGAGGCTTCCATGGCTTCATCTTCTCCACCTCTCACAACCTCAAACCACCATTGTTGCAAAGTGTTCTTCATCTAGGGTTTATTCAAGATTTGGCTAGGTAAGCTTCATCTAAACCATTTGAGGTTGGATAATCTATGCGATAAGAGTTATGAAACTAACCTAAGGTTCGATTTACTTGATTTAGGTTTGTGCTCGTATTTGACCTAATCTTGGGATTTGGGGGTTTTTATCACAAAACCCTAAGGTGAGTTGCTAAAAACTATTTTGTTAAAACTGAGAGCACATCATTTTGATGGAGTCTATTCCTTGCTTTATTATGTGGATATATGTGAACTTGGTATAGATTACTTCTCATGTTTAGTTGAGGATACTCATGGTATGTATGAAGTGCTATACTAGTATGAATGCTTTGGATGGTGTGACTCTTTGTATGAGATGAAATTATCGTATGCTATTTCGTATGTGTTAAACCTACGGGTTGTATGATAAATGTACTTATACGAAATGTACGACATGATACATGACTTGGGATTATGTAAGAAGGGATTTGATATCCGTGCGAGTTGGCACATATGAAATGAGTAAAGGGCTTGAGACCCTCGATTTATGCCTATGATAGGTGGAAATGAATGTATGAGTCTTTTGAGACGGTACGTATATGCCTCTGATGGTGTCATGATAGATATGACATCGGGGTTGTTTATAACTGAATGTATGAGTCTTTTAAGACGGTACGTATATGCCTCTGATGGTGTCATGATAGATATGACATCGGGGTTGTTTGTAACTGAATGTATGAGTCTTTTGAGACGGTACGTATATGCCTCTGATGGTGTCATGATAGATATGACATCGGGGTTGTTTGTAATTAAATAACATGGACGAACCAACGCAGTATTTCCTCACCGAACAGTCTTGGGAGGTTCTGAAATAGGAATGCCCCTATGTCGCCGGCCCTCGGGTTGCTCCTTGGTGCGCGGGCCTCTGATGGTGTCATGGTAGATATGGCATCGAGGTGTTCGGAAGTAACGAATGATGGCGTACTGGTTGGGGGAAATGGGTCGCTCCCATTGTTTCCGAAGATAATAATAAACCGGTTTAATATGTCACTTGCATTGCTAATATGATCGTGTATACCTCACATGCTTTATACACCCTACGCGCATGATATTACTTGTACAACTCACTAGGCTCCTTTAGCCTAACACTTGTTTGGTGTCGATGTGTCTCTCAGGTACTAGGGGTGCCGCTCCCAAGTAGGCTTCGGGCTTGAGTGAGTTTGGGGGAAAGATGAGAGGCCGGTCCCTTAGGCCGCGAGACTTTGGTTGACGAAAACCCTCTTGTAGTCTTCCTCCTAGACGGAGTTAGACTAGTTGGTTATTGTAGTTCTTTACTTGATTTCAAATGTTGTAATTATTACATACTTATACCCCATTTTGGGAAGAGCTCACGCTATGGCGTTACCTTTTGTATACCACCTTTTGTGCAAATGAAAGTTTTTGTTCGCCCTGATTTTTAGGGTGTTACAAGTTGGTATCAGAGCTTTAGTTTAAGCGAACTAGGTATTGACCGTAGTGTACCTAGACTTAAACTTAGTGCACTAATAGACATGTCACCTACCATGGGTAAAGTCTTAGGTGGGGAGAGCGTTAGGAATACGAAATACATGGATCGAGGACTTGCGTCAATAGAGGCAGGGAATCTCGTGTACGGTCTATTCATAAATCACTTAGCTACTGAGTTATGAATGTATCGTCATTTGAGTATTCTTGGTTACTATCGATGCAATGATTGATAAATGTTGGTACGTATGATAGTCTATTCTTATTTTCTTGATTTCCTTGTGATAGGATAATTGCTCGGTCGTAAAGGGCCCTAATTATGATAAGTCTTTATTTAAAGGTCATGTTTTGATGATTGACTTAAAGGTGATTTGAGTACCTTGACTCGAGTGTGAATTAGTGGTAAGATTTATCAATTGGGCTTGGAAGGCATGTTTGGGAAAGTGTATACCCCGGAATATCGTGTGGATATTGGAAGTGTGGAAAATAGATATAGCTTACTTGTCAAAGCGATAATGAGAAATTATGTAGTATGTCATGCAAGAAGGTTATGAAGATCAAGACCTAAGACCGACTCGAATATGAAGAAGGTTATTATTAGGAATAGGAATATTCCTTCATGTTAGGATGTGTTTGGTTTGTTGAGGCAAATAGTCGATTTATACATGAGTCCTACTTCTAGAAATCCCTCGCTCTTAGAGTTGTCGTATTAAGCATCTAGATTTAAAAGAGGAGGATCGTAGGAGGAATTGAATAGCTTTAACCTAAGATCGAATGTCGAGATAAAATAGGTTGACTCGTAATCGACCGGAGGTCGAGCGGTTAGTTGAGAAAGGCCCATACCTTGAAATAGTATGAGGTAAGAACATGTGGAGACACCCTACGCAATATCGAGGGTAGAAGTATAAGATCCAGTCTAAGAGATGAATCTATCAATGTAAGACTTGGAATGTGTTATCTAGCACGATATAAAGGACTCGCCCTTTAGATGAGATCGCTTAGATGATTGTGAAACATTGATGGTAATGTATGAGGAATGTAGGTGGATGACTTCGGCGGAATAGGTAGCCTACAAATTTTGCAGTGTTTTTACACAAAGTGGTCGTTTTATCACGTGAATATTTCCAAATTGATTTGCAAAATGGCGTATGTGCCAAAACAATGTTCTTCCAAAATTTTGTGTGTTCCGTAAAGTTATTTTCTAAACAAACGATAGTCGAGTGTTACCGGGTGCTATGTTGAATGGATTTTGATATAATAATCAAATATGAGATTTTCGAGATGACTTGATTTACAAGAATTATAAATACATTTTCACATGGGTTATAGCTTAAACGAGAATTATAAAAGTGTGGACCCATTTGGGTA
The DNA here is from genome assembly GCA_030169165.1 of Centaurea solstitialis. NCBI lineage: Eukaryota > Viridiplantae > Streptophyta > Magnoliopsida > Asterales > Asteraceae > Centaurea > Centaurea solstitialis. Next base: position 79,145,514 of record CM058040.1, on the reverse strand, counting down.
ACTGTTTTGCTAAACTGTGTTGGGACTTTTGGGTCAAATGACCTAGTGGGTTACATCCACATTAATGGAGTGAACAATATAAAATTATTTTAAGACCGTCAATTTTGGGTCTATTGAGTTTAGAGCTAGTGCTCGGTTTTGATTATAAGAACTCGGGGAACGAGTCTCGAAACCTTAAATAGCTCGATTATGAGCCTTGATTTTTAAAGGGTTCGGTTTTGAATTTGATTTCTAAAATAGCTTGATTATGAGCTTTGATTTTAAAGGAGTCGGTTATGAACTTGGTTTCTAGAATAGCTCGGTTGTGAGCTTGGATTTCTAAACAGCTCAGTTACGAGCTTTGATTTTAATAGTTTGACTATAAGCTTCGATTTTAAATAGCTCAGTTATGAGCTTTGGATTCTAAAATAACGAAGTAGTAAGCTTGGATTATTATTTGCACGGCGATGAACTTTAGGACTTTGTTGCGTTTGATGCTTTTACGCTTAAGTCAATCGTGGTTGTTGGGACTACCAGGTGTCGCAAGGTTTTGTTGGGAACCCGTGTCGCACGACGGTTAGCTGGTTAGTGGTCACTAAGAGGGCTAAACCTGAGAGGTCCACTATGGTTGACAGTCATGTTATGGACCTCTTATTATGAGGGTCGATTTTCGATGAGTAGCCTTAAGTGTGCAGATTCGAGTTGGATTTTGTTAAGTAGCCCGAATATTGTTGAGCTCTATGAGTGCGACTCATAGGTGTCTGGCACGAACTTAGAGGTCTCTTGGTAAGACTAGTTGGGGGCCATAGTAAACACTTAGAGCTTTGTGGGTTGAAGTGTTGTACGATTAATATGATATGAGTTATGTATTCTATGCGCCTTCACACTCTCCGAGAACACGGGTCATGCCGTTGTTGACAAGCCTTTTGTGTAAAATACATGTGTACTTGTATCCCATTGCATGCTTTCGATAAATGTTTACCATGCATAATTTTGAAGTTATCGAATTTCTTGATGTACTAAAATTTTGGTTGAAGATCGATGTCCATGTGCGGACCGATTGCATGCTATCCTTCAATGTGTTACATGAATTAATTTGGTTCTACCTTTTATGAGCATGCCATTATATAGTGGAGTGACACTTGGAAAATTGAACGGAGTAGTGTTGTGCGCGTTGTGGATCGAAACTAGATTACATAGGGATTTAGTTTGTATCTCCTTTACGAGTGTGTTGTTTTGGAGCACCGTGTTGCCCATGATCACGGAAGAAGGGTGGTCCGATGGGAGACCCTCATCTAAAGGGAAATCCGTTATTATCTAGGTAAGAACATTGTAAGTGGATAGGTCTAAGTATGAACAATTGGTTAGCACCACCTAAGTGGATGTACGATGTGCATACCGACTATTACAAGAAGAAGTCCTATAAGTGGTTAAAGCGTGTTTCTAAGAAATTGTAGCGAACCGACTAGAACGAGACTTGTTCGGGTGGATTAAGTGACCATGTTTTGGAGGTCTTCGTGAGGTGATACTTGCCTCGTTATGAGTGGCTTAGAAGAAACAATAATGATTGCGTGTACTAAGTGGATTTCCAAATTGTGATTATAGAGGACGTAGTAGGACGGTGATTGCGTGAGTGGACAAATAGTTGAATTGTGTAGCTAAGAATCGAGAAAACGTTAACATTGGTACAAGAGTGGTGATACTGTAAGTTGCTAAGGGCATTTCATGCCGTGTGAGAGGTGCAAAATACCAATATGTTAAATTGCCGTAGAGAGGTAAGCCTTTTAAGAGTGTAAAGTGATCTTGAAAACGTTGCTTATAATTGATCTGTGAGGAGTAGGAGTGTTATGTTTGGGATAATGGCGCTACATGCCAAACTAAGCGAGAAATTTATCGTATGACGATAAGTGTTAATGTAGCCAAGTGGTGGCTCGTGTTGATTAGATTAAGACAAGTTTATGAAGGAGTTATCACTCGGAATGTTTTACCTAAATCAACTAAGGCGACATGTACGCCTTCTTTTCAGATGATAGGATGTTGGAAAAGTTGTGGTAGTACGGATTTGAGAATGTAAGATTCTAGTGGTATCGAGAGAATTGCTAAATGAAGAAGTGTACTTTCCTTATGGTATCCATAGGCGAGTAGATGAAATTTTCGAGTTTCTTGGAGAAGTAATGACGACGGCTAGACACCGTTAGTGAGTGTGTGGAGACATTCCTTGGTAGTAAAGTAACTATTAGTCGAGTGATCGACTTTAATAGGAGGCAAATGATGTATGGTACCTTGAACCATAGAATTTAGTCGATTTGAATTGGTTAAACTATACAAAGAGCTAAGGTTGCGTATTCTAGTGATATTATCCTTATAAACGCGTTATGTTTCGAAGGATAGACGTAAAGTAGTAGCTTGTGGTGTTTTGATGAACCACTTTTAAACGAGACCACCATATCAGTGATCGTGTTGTGAACGTAACCAAGTCCAATGGTGATTTAACTGACTGGTATAAAGAGAGCATAATGTCTTATCATTGCAAAGCGCCTGAGCAAAGTGGTCCTTTGTGGTTCGAAAGAGATTAGCAATTTCGAGGACGAAATTTTATTTAGGTGGGGAGGATTGTAACACCCGTAATTTTCGGGCTTTAGAACTTTTAAGAAAATATGAAAAATGGGACTTTTGATCAAAACTTATATTTCATAGTCTTGTTGGATGGGAAATTGAAATACGAATCCAACGGTTCTTCCGGAATCGAAATCGGAGCTATAACGAAGAAGTTATGGCCGAAATAAGAGTGCACAGGTGCTAGCGACCGCTAGGCCTCACCCTAGCGATCGCTAGCGATCAAAATCAACTTTCTGTTTGTCTTTCTAAGGCTAGCGATCGCTAGCTAAGACACCTAGCGATCGCTAGGTGTCTGGCAGTCCGAATCGGGTTAAAAACCCCTCTTTCTTCATTTGAGCATATCTCTCTCATCCGGACTCCGTTTCTCCCGATTCTTTTTGCTATCTTCTCGGTTTTTTGAGCTCTTCAAGACTACATCAATGGATTTCAAGCATTTGGGAGTTATAAAACGTTGGTGTAAGTAATCTCTTCATCTCATTCGAGTTTAAGCTTCGATTTGGGGGTTTTTCATCTCCAAACCTTTTCTCCCATATTTGGCTTAGATCTAGTATTGTTTTAGGTGGAATTCATGTTTTGAGAAGTGTTGGAGGCTAGATCTACTAGTTTGAAGGGTGGAGGCTTCCATGGCTTCATCTTCTCCACCTCTCACAACCTCAAACCACCATTGTTGCAAAGTGTTCTTCATCTAGGGTTTATTCAAGATTTGGCTAGGTAAGCTTCATCTAAACCATTTGAGGTTGGATAATCTATGCGATAAGAGTTATGAAACTAACCTAAGGTTCGATTTACTTGATTTAGGTTTGTGCTCGTATTTGACCTAATCTTGGGATTTGGGGGTTTTTATCACAAAACCCTAAGGTGAGTTGCTAAAAACTATTTTGTTAAAACTGAGAGCACATCATTTTGATGGAGTCTATTCCTTGCTTTATTATGTGGATATATGTGAACTTGGTATAGATTACTTCTCATGTTTAGTTGAGGATACTCATGGTATGTATGAAGTGCTATACTAGTATGAATGCTTTGGATGGTGTGACTCTTTGTATGAGATGAAATTATCGTATGCTATTTCGTATGTGTTAAACCTACGGGTTGTATGATAAATGTACTTATACGAAATGTACGACATGATACATGACTTGGGATTATGTAAGAAGGGATTTGATATCCGTGCGAGTTGGCACATATGAAATGAGTAAAGGGCTTGAGACCCTCGATTTATGCCTATGATAGGTGGAAATGAATGTATGAGTCTTTTGAGACGGTACGTATATGCCTCTGATGGTGTCATGATAGATATGACATCGGGGTTGTTTATAACTGAATGTATGAGTCTTTTAAGACGGTACGTATATGCCTCTGATGGTGTCATGATAGATATGACATCGGGGTTGTTTGTAACTGAATGTATGAGTCTTTTGAGACGGTACGTATATGCCTCTGATGGTGTCATGATAGATATGACATCGGGGTTGTTTGTAATTAAATAACATGGACGAACCAACGCAGTATTTCCTCACCGAACAGTCTTGGGAGGTTCTGAAATAGGAATGCCCCTATGTCGCCGGCCCTCGGGTTGCTCCTTGGTGCGCGGGCCTCTGATGGTGTCATGGTAGATATGGCATCGAGGTGTTCGGAAGTAACGAATGATGGCGTACTGGTTGGGGGAAATGGGTCGCTCCCATTGTTTCCGAAGATAATAATAAACCGGTTTAATATGTCAATTGCATTGCTAATATGATCGTGTATACCTCACATGCTTTATACACCCTACGCGCATGATATTACTTGTACAACTCACTAGGCTCCTTTAGCCTAACACTTTTTGGTGTCGATGTGTCTCTCAGGTACTAGGGGTGCCGCTCCCAAGTAGGCTTCGGGCTTGAGTGAGTTTGGGGGAAAGATGAGAGGCCGGTCCCTTAGGCCGCGAGACTTTGGTTGACGAAAACCCTCTTGTAGTCTTCCTCCTAGACGGAGTTAGACTAGTTGGTTATTGTAGTTCTTTACTTGATTTCAAATGTTGTAATTATTACATACTTATACCCCATTTTGGGAAGAGCTCACGCTATGGCGTTACCTTTTGTATACCACCTTTTGTGCAAATGAAAGTTTTTGTTCGCCCTGATTTTTAGACTAGTTACTTATATAGACAAATATGCTACAAAAGGAGTTGAAGAAGAAAAAGAAGCTGTTGAGGTTGCGGATGAGAAGAAGAAAAATGAGAATATTACATGTTTTAAATGTGGAAAGAAAGGTCATGTAGCAAGAATTTGTCCAGCAAAGATGTCCAAAGTTGAGATTCTCAGAAAGAAGCTAGAATTGGCAGAAAAGCAGGAGCAAGGGTTGGTGCTAATGGCAGATGATGAAGAATGGCTGGATGTGTCTGATACTGAAGATCAGGCTCAAATGTGTTTCATGGGATTGCTGGAAGAAGAGTCTGATGAAGAGGAAGCAGAAGTTTCGGATCCACTCATGGTAAATGATTCTAAATTTATTGAGTATAAAAATAAACTGCTAGAAATGACAAATCCAATCCACATGAAAAATCAAGAAATGGAAGTTGTCATTTCTAAGCAGAATCAAGAAATTACTGACTTAACTCAACAAAGAGATAGTCTTTCCTCTACTGTTGAAAAACTGAATGAGTCAGTAACTGAACTTGAGGATCTGAAACAACAGAATAAAATTTTGAAGTCAGAAATTGATTTTCTAACTCTCAGTTTAACTTCGGAAAAAGATAATGTTACTTCTTTAAACAAAACAATTTCTGAATTGAATTTTAAACTTTACAAGATTGGTCAGTCTGAGCATACATTTTTTCTAAACAAACCTTATGCAGATAGAGATTTATTTTCCAAAGAAGGTCTTGGCTTTAAAAATCCTCAATATTTGAAAAATGCCTTAGAAGAAAAACCTGCATTTTACAATCTCACAGATTTACGAATGAGTGCTAGATTTCCAATCTTGAAAGGTTTTGAAATGAAAGAAGAATTTTCTGAGATGCAAGAAATAAAGAAGCATGATCCATTATATCATGGTGACAAATATCATAGAGTTAAATTTGTTTATAGTTCTGAAAATTTGAGAATTAAGTCACCTAATACAGTGAATTCTTCAGAAATGCTTTTACAGTCAGAATCACAATGTGAATATGATGGTATATTAAAGCCATATGTTCCGACACTAGAACTTGAAGATAAGATTTCCGAGTTAGAAAGAAAAATTAAAGAGTTATCAGAACAAAATGAAATTCTTCTTTCTAAAAATAAGAATTTTTTAACTTGGAATTCTTTAGAAACTGATTCAAAAGATTTGGTATCTGAAATACTAAATGATTTAGTGTCTTCAGTGTCAAATTCCATTTTTGACATACCAGATTCTCAAAGTGATTCTGCATCAAAGGATTCATCTATAACTCAGAAGTCATTTTCAAAATTATATTCTGATGGTTTAGATGATGTTCAAGAAGAGATTTTTAGAGTTGTCACATCTGATGGATATGTGGAATATAAGGAAGCATCAGCTATATCATCAACTGATGTTGTCAAACCATATCAGTTGGAATCAGATGATGATACACAGCCTGTTATTTTTGAAACATCTAAACCTCAGAATACAAGTACATCTCAAATCACAAATGGATCATCTTCTACTATTTCTCTGATCAGCTCAGATAATTCTGATTCCAATGAAATTGTTTGTTTAAACAAGAAACATGAATCTTACAAGAAACAGGTTGAGAATACTATAAATCAACTGAGAGTAGAGCTTGCGCGTCAAAAATGTGACTCAAAATTTTGGTTAAGCAAATGTACTTCTTTAACAAAAAGCCATGACAGATTAGTTGAAAGACTGTCTGTTTATGAAGAAGGATTACATTATGCTGGTAAAAGTCAAAAGATAGAGTCTCCTGCTGTAACTGAAAGTTATCTCAAGTCAATAAGATTTACTCAGGGGGTTAAGTCAATGCTGCGTCATTTTCAAAAGCAACTTGATTTGAAAAAGAACATTATCTCTGTTAACACTCCTGAGAAATCTAAGCCATGTTTTACACAAAGTCAGACTTCTCACACTAAGCCTAAGCCATTTGATATTTGTGCTAATGTATCTGCAGAACGTGTAGTTCATGCATCGAAGAAAAGACAGAAGAAGAAGCCAAGGAGTCAATCTAGAAAGGATAGTTCTAGTATGCAGTTTTCATCTAATGTTGTTACTCCTAACAATAGACGGAGTCATTTCCTTTTCAATAAGAGTCATGTACCTTTTCATACTACTATGATCAATAAAAAGGCTACAGTGATTTCGTCAACTTCTTCAAATTCTCAACATATGGATGAAACTCATACTAAGTTCATTAATTCTTCTGATCTTCATTCTTCTGTCTCTAGCTTCGTTCCATTTCAAAAATCCATAGTGCGTAAAGGAATCAAATATTTTTGGGATTCAATTTCAAAAGTGTATAAGAATTCTTCAGTTCCAGGACCCATTTTTAAATGGGTTCCTAAATCTACTTGATTGTAATTATTGCAGGCCAGTCATAAGTGGTACCTTGATTCCGGGTGCTCCAAACATATGACTGGAAGGAAAGAGATCCTGTCCAATTATACAGAAGAATATGGAGGATCTGTAAAGTTTGGTAATAATGAATTAGCTCCAGTAGTTGGTCATGGTGACATTGTATGCAAAGATATTACTATTCAGAATGTGGCTCATGTTGTTGGTCTAAATCATAATCTCTTCAGTATTGGCAAATTTTGTGATAAAGACTTGGAGGTATACTTTAAGAAAAGACGTTGTGTTGTCAGAACTGAAGCAGGTAGAGAGTTGTTAGTTGGTTCTCGACGAACAAATCTCTACACAATTAGACTACAACATAAGTTACAATCTATGTCCCCTTGCTTTCTTACCAGATCCTCTTTAAGACAAGCAGTTTTATGGCATAAACGATTATCTCATTTGAATTTCAGATACATTGACAAAATTGTTAAACATCAACTTGTATCTGGAATTCCAATGATTAAATTTGAACAAGAGGAAATGTGCCCTGGATGTGAAAAAGGCAAGATGAAACGTGTATCTCATCCTCCCAAACCTGAACAAGGATCAAAATCTCCTTTGAGTTTGTTGCATATGGATTTGTGTGGCCCTATGAAGTTTCAGAGTTTGGCTGGTCGTAAATATATTCTGGTTATTGTTGATGATTTTTCAAGATATACTTGGACAAAGTTTTTAAAATCTAAGGATGAAACTTCTTCTCTTATTATCAATTTCATTAAAGCTGTTCAAGTACAACTTAACCTTCCAGTCCAAACTGTTCGAACTGATAATGGGACGGAGTTCAAAAATATCATTCTTAAAACTTTTTATAATACTTTTGGTATTACTCAAACATTTTCTGCTGCACGAACTCCGGAACAGAATGGGGTAGTTGAACGGCGAAATCGTACTCTTGTTGAAGCTGCTAGATCTATGCTTGCTGAAAGTCAACTACCTCAATACTTGTGGGCTGAAGCGGTTAATACTGCTTGTTACACACAAAATCGTTCAATAATTCATAGGAGATTTGGAAAAACCCCTTATCATATTTTGTTTGGTCGTGTACCTTCAGTTGGACACTTTAAAGTGTTTGGTTGCAAGTGTTTTGTTTTAAATGAATCTGAAAATAGGGGTAAGTTTGGACCTAAGTCGGATGAGTTAATTTTTGTTGGATATTCTGAGTCCTCAATCGCATACAGGGTACTTAATAAACAGAAAAGGGTGGTATCTGAAAGCATCAATGTTCGCTTTGACCCAATTACTGAATTATCCTCTGATTGTTCATCTTCTTCGAGTACTAATCATGTTGTGAATGCAGAATCTTCAAGTCAAGATCAGTGTGTAACTCCTGAGTCGTCTCAAGCTTCTTATCTTGATTTTCTGTTTCAATCTGTTTATGATGATTTTTCTCATGCTACTTCTTCATCTACAGGTTCTGCACTTGATTCGCTATCTCTTCCATCCTCGTCTAATGTAGAGTTATCCTCTACCTCTCAGAATGAGCCTGATTTATCCGAGGCAGTTGACACACAATCTTCTAATACTTCGTCCTTGGATATTCCTGATTCTGCTTCAACATCTATTCAGGCTACTTCTGATGTTCAAGATATACCTTCTGCTTCATCTACTGAACCTCATGTTACTAACCCCTCTGAAAATCCTTCTGAACCTTCTACCACTGTACCTGTTGACATCATTGAACCTTCAACAGTAAATGATCAGACTCCTTTACCTCACACTGTCAAATGGACTCGCAGTCATCCAATTGAACTGATTATTGGAGATCCTACATCCACAGTCAAGACACGAGCTGCATCAGCTAATGAATGCAATTTTTCAGTCTTTTTGACTGATACTGAACCAACCCGAGTTTCGGATGCATTACAAGATTCTGATTGGGTAACTGCCATGCAAGAAGAGCTAAACCAATTTTCAGCACTTAAAGTGTGACGATTAGTGAAGAGACCTCAAGACAAGTCCATTATTGACACCAAATGGTTGTTTAAGAACAAGAAAGATGAGCATGGTACGATTGTTAGGAACAAAGCTCGACTTGTTGCGAAAGGTTACCGACAACAAGAAGGCATTGATTATGATCAGACATTTGCTCCAGTTGCTCGTCTTGAGGCTATTCGTATGTTTCTGGCCTATGCAGCATACAAAGACTTCACGGTGTTTCAAATGGATGTTAAAACTGCATTTCTTTATGGACATCTAAAAGAAGAAGTATATGTTACTCAACCGGAGGGGTTTGTAGATCCAGATCATCCAGATTATGTTTATGTACTTGATAAAGCTCTTTATGGGTTGAAACAGGCTCCAAGGGCTTGGTATGAAGAGCTATCAACATATCTTCTCTCCAAAGGGTTTAAGAAAGGTTCAGTCGATTCAACCTTATTCATTATGAAAGAAGGAGATCATATTGTGGTCATTCAGGTATATGTGGATGATATTATTTTTGGCTCTACCAGTAAGGATTTGTGCAAGAAATTTGAAACCATCATGACCCAAGAGTTTGAAATGAGTATGATGGGTGAGATAAATTTCTTTCTTGGTTTGCAAGTGAAGCAATTTACTGATGGCATCTTCATAAATCAGTCCAAATATATCTTTGATTTGTTGAAGAAGTATGACATGTCATCGTGCAATTCCATTGGTACTCCAATGGCAACGGGGAATAAGATTGGACCTGATCATGAAGGAAAGGATGTGGATCTTCGCACTTATCGAGGAATGGTTGGCTCATTAATGTATCTGACAGCAAGTCGTCCAGATATCATGTTTGCTACATGTGTGTGTGCTCGATATCAAGCAAAACCAAAAGAATCTCATCTAGCTGCAGTCAAAAGGATTTTCAGATATCTAAAAGGAACTCCATATTACGGGTTATGGTATCCAAAAGGTCTAGGTTTTGAGCTTCAGGCATATTCTGATGCAGACTACGGTGGTTGTAATATGGACAGAAAGAGCACATCCGGGCATATTCAGTTACTCGGCAACAAGTTGGTGTCTTGGGCATCAAAGAAGCAACAGTGTGTTTCCACATCCACAGCTGAATCTGAATATGTTGCTACTGCAAGTTGCTGTTCTCAGGTACTATGGATGCAGACACAGTTGCGGGATTATGGATTTGTTTACAAGAAGATTCCTATATACTGTGATTCAAAGAGTGCGATTGCTATCTCTGCAAATCCTGTTCAACACTCCCAAACGAAGCATATTGATATCAGGTATCATTTTTTGAAAGACAATGTGGAAAAAGAGAATATTGAACTATATTTTGTAAATACTGAATATCAGCTAGCAGATCTATTTACCAAGGCTTTAGATGAGAAGCGCTTCAAGTTTCTAATCTCCAGACTTGGTATGATTGATAAAAAGATTTAAATATCAGATATTGGGTAATTATTTATATACGGATTACATTGCTATACACTTAGTGGTCTAACTGTATATTCTTGTAGTCCGTATATCTATAATTACTTGTTTCTTTCTGATTTTAATTCTATTTTTCAGTTAGTTCTCTTTTTCTTCAGTGTTTTAGTGCATATATTTTTGTCTACTAATCGGTGTTTCAAGTGCTTGCAACAGTTCAGGGGGAGTATCTCAGACAATCATACTGGTAATTGTTTCATTCTTTCAGATGGTTCAGGTATGCTCAGGTATAGGGGGAGTAATGGTCAAGGGGGAGTGTTTGACGTAATTGCATGTCTCGAGTGTCTATCTCGAGATGGTCATGTATCGGGTTAGCATCTCGAGTCTTTAATTCGAGATTGTTATGGATGTCTTTGTCTCGAGTCCATCTCGAGTATTCAACTCGAGTGTATTCCGAGATGTGTATCTCGAGTATGTATCTCGAGTGTATTTCGAGTACGTATCTCGAGTGTGTGTCATGTGAGACGTCTATTTCGAGTGTCATGCGAGTATAAGTCACGTGCGTGCCTGTCTCGAGTCCATCTCGAGTGCAGATCATGTGAGTATCATGTGCGTTTGTGTCTCGAGTCTATCTCGGGTGTTACATAAGATTTAGGGGGATGCTTATCACGAGTATCTATCTCGAGTCCTATCTCGAGTATCCACGTGTCATCGTCTGAGTCGAATCTCGAGTGTATATGTGTCATAATAAGGGATCTCGAGTCTATTTCGAGTCCTTTCCGTGTCTAAATGACTATCTCGAGTCTATCTCGAGATCTTTGAGTGTCCATGATCCCATCTCGAGTCTATCTCGAGTCTATCTCGAGCCTATCTCGAGTCTATCTCGAGACCTTTCCGTGTCAATTCTTATCTCGAGTCGTTCTGTATTCACGCGGTCTCGAGTCTGACAAGCCAATAAGCGTATGACACGTGGCACTCTCTTTATTTTCAAATCTGTTCCTATATATACTTCATTCATATCCACGATCCAACCTTTCTGGATCATTCTTGTTCGTGCGAAGATTGTTGAAGCCGAAGATTGTTGAAGCCAAAGACTTAGTATTTGTTTCTCGTATTTCGCTATTAGTGTGTGTACTTGTAACCGTTTTCCCGAGTCTCTACAATTCCTATAGGTATTCACTCATAATCATATACCGATTAGGATAGTAGATACATTGTTTTTGTAAACACTAATCTTTAACACGGGGTTCAAATAACTTGGGTTTGTATTCATTCATGAACAATTTTAAAACATAAGTGTGAATGATTCATTGTTCGAATCATATGGACTTGGATGGACTATTACGTTGATTACACATGACCTTCAACTCAATGGATATTATTGAACTCATTAAAGTGTATAATGGACAATATTAGGGTAGGACCGTTATCAATTTCTATCTTACATGATCCAAAATCGAATAAACTGAACAAAATAAAAGTGTTAAAAATGCATCTTTTCTGAGTTCATAATATGTCATTCATGGTCATATATTTTATTTTCAAAAAGTTCAAGTTCCACACTTAATGGATTTTTGGTTCAAATCCATTTTATTTCCAATTAACAAAAATAAATAAAGTGATAATGTTTTCTTTAAAGATCTAATCCTTTGTCACTGTATCAGATATGGCAGACTACGTTTTTCCTGACACTGAGTCATTGGAAATCCCACGTATCATATCCGAACGCACCTCCATGCATCAACCTCAACTAGATGCTGATCGACAACTCTTGCAAGCTGCTCTCTTTCTTGAAGAAAAACCGAACAATGTGGTTTATTCGGTGCATGCAAAGACTAAAGCTCCGGTGATAGCTGAAATACTGAAGAGTCATCCGCTATTTTCTAAATCCAAATTTCTTTGAGTCAATCAATCAAAGGGTCAATCGGTTCACTGACATAATATGGAAACTTAAGCTAGAAAATATTTGTCTCACAGATCAAGTAGTGACTCATGAGAAATCAACATCTTCACAACAAGCTGAACTTCTTATTAAAGTTACTAATCTTGAAGATTCACTTTCGAAAGAAAGAAGTCTGATTACAAGTTTGAAAAAGGATTTGCAAAATGAGCATGATCAAATGTTGAAACATTCTTTTGGAAATGCTCAAAATTTAAAACTTGTAACTTCTTTGAGAAAAGAGAATGATTGTTTGAAAAAGAAAGTTCTTGAACTTGATGAAGATAAGAAGGTTTTCGAAAACAAGCTTATATCTTCTCAATCACGAGTAATGGAACTTTCAAAGCAAGTAACTGATTTTGAACAAATTGTGATCATTGAGCGAAGTAACTTTGAGAAAGAAAGAAAAGTTTTTGAAGAAGAGAGAAATGTTTTTGTAAATGAGAGAAAATCTTTTGAATTAAAAAGTGAAAATTTTTCACAGAAGATATCTGATTTAGAAAGAAAGATTGTCCTAGATAGGAAGGAGTTTGAGAGATGGATGAGGCAGAGAAAACCCAATACTTGATAGATCTGGAAGCACAAAATTGTTTGATTCAAGCAATCCCGAATGACATATACAGAAAACTTGATAGCTATGATGATTCAGCAAAATCTATCTGGGATCAGTTAGAAAAGATAATGCTCGGATCTAAAGTGGGAAATCAGTTGAGGATAACTACTCTAATGGACAAGTATGAAAACTTCAAGATGAAGGATGGTGAATCTCTGGAAGATGCTTATGACAGATTTGTTATACTAATGAATGACATGAAGAAGAACAGAATTCCTAGATCAGAGATGGACTTTAGTGTGAAGTTCATAAATAATTTGTCTTTAGAATGGAAGCCATTTACCAGATTTGTAAAGCAACACAAAGCTCTAAATGAGCTCAAAGTATATGAAGTATATGAGAACTTGAAGCTGTTTGAGGAAGAAGTTGAAGAAGCTGTGTTGGAAAAACAGAAGAAAGAAAAAGCTGAACAAGAATCGCTTGCACTACTAACTGAAAGAAAGAAAGGAAAGAGAGTTATCAAGAAGGGTAAGGCAAATGTGTTTGAAGTAGATGATGATGAGGATGAAGAAGAAAGTGAGGATGAAGAACGAGACTTGATGTTTCAAAGTTTGTTAACTTTGACAGAAGCATACAAAAAGAAATACTATAATAGATCAGGTTCTAATAACAGAAAGGGTGCATTCAGAGGAAGGAGTTTAATTAGAAGTGGTAATCAAAATCAAGGTCAAATGTATGCTCCAAGAACTCAAGGTACTTATATAGACAAATATGCTACAAAAGGAGTTGAAGAAGAAAAAGAAGCTGTTGAGGTTGCGGATGAGAAGAAGAAAAATGAGAATATTACATGTTTTAAATGTGGAAAGAAAGGTCATGTAGCAAGAATTTGTCCAGCAAAGATGTCCAAAGTTGAGATTCTCAGAAAGAAGCTAGAATTGGCAGAAAAGCAGGAGCAAGGGTTGGTGCTAATGGCAGATGATGAAGAATGGCTGGATGTGTCTGATACTGAAGATCAGGCTCAAATGTGTTTCATGGGATTGCTGGAAGAAGAGTCTGATGAAGAGGAAGCAGAAGTTTCGGATCCACTCATGGTAAATGATTCTAAATTTATTGAGTATAAAAATAAACTGCTAGAAATGACAAATCCAATCCACATGAAAAATCAAGAAATGGAAGTTGTCATTTCTAAGCAGAATCAAGAAATTACTGACTTAACTCAACAAAGAGATAGTCTTTCCTCTACTGTTGAAAAACTGAATGAGTCAGTAACTGAACTTGAGGATCTGAAACAACAGAATAAAATTTTGAAGTCAGAAATTGATTTTCTAACTCTCAGTTTAACTTCGGAAAAAGATAATGTTACTTCTTTAAACAAAACAATTTCTGAATTGAATTTTAAACTTTACAAGATTGGTCAGTCTGAGCATACATTTTTTCTAAACAAACCTTATGCAGATAGAGATTTATTTTCCAAAGAAGGTCTTGGCTTTAAAAATCCTCAATATTTGAAAAAGGCCTTAGAAGAAAAACCTGCATTTTACAATCTCACAGATTTACGAATGAGTGCTAGATTTCCAATCTTGAAAGGTTTTGAAATGAAAGAAGAATTTTCTGAGATGCAAGAAATAAAGAAGCATGATCCATTATATCATGGTGACAAATATCATAGAGTTAAATTTGTTTATAGTTCTGAAAATTTGAGAATTAAGTCACCTAATACAGTGAATTCTTCTGAAATGCTTTTACAGTCAGAATCACAATGTGAATATGATGGTATATTAAAGCCATATGTTCCGACACTAGAACTTGAAGATAAGATTTCCGAGTTAGAAAGAAAAATTAAAGAGTTATCAGAACAAAATGAAATTCTTCTATCTAAAAATAAGAATTTTTTAACTTGGAATTCTTCAGAAACTGATTCAAAAGATTTGGTATCTGAAATACTAAATGATTTAGTGTCTTCAGTGTCAAATTCCATTTTTGACATACCAGATTCTCAAAGTGATTCTGCATCAAAGGATTCATCTATAACTCAGAAGTCATTTTCAAAATTATATTCTGATGGTTTAGATGATGTTCAAGAAGAGATTTTTAGAGTTGTCACATCTGATGGATATGTGGAATATAAGGAAGCATCAGCTATATCATCAACTGATGTTGTCAAACCATATCAGTTGGAATCAGATGATGATACACAACCTGTTATTTCTGAAACATCTAAACCTCAGAATACAAGTACATCTCAAATCACAAATGGATCATCTTCTACTATTTCTCTGATCAGCTCAGATAATTCTGATTCCAATGAAATTGTTTGTTTAAACAAGAAACATGAATCTTACAAGAAACAGGTTGAGAATACTATAAATCAACTGAGAGTAGAGCTTGCGCGTCAAAAATGTGACTCAAAATTTTGGTTAAGCAAATGTACTTCTTTAACAAAAAGCCATGACAGATTAGTTGAAAGACTGTCTGTTTATGAAGAAGGATTACATTATGCTGGTAAAAGTCAAAAGATAGAGTCTCCTGCTGTAACTGAAAGTTATCTCAAGTCAATAAGATTTACTCAGGGGGTTAAGTCAATGCTGCGTCATTTTCAAAAGCAACTTGATTTGAAAAAGAACATTATCTCTTTTAACACTCCTGAGAAATCTAAGCCATGTTTTACACAAAGTCAGACTTCTCACACTAAGCCTAAGCCATTTGATATTTGTGCTAATGTATCTGCAGAACGTGTAGTTCATGCATCGAAGAAAAGACAGAAGAAGAAGCCAAGGAGTCAATCTAGAAAGGATAGTTCTAGTATGCAGTTTTCATCTAATGTTGTTACTCCTAACAATAGACGGAGTCATTTCCTTTTCAATAAGAGTCATGTACCTTTTCATACTACTATGATCAATAAAAAGGCTACAGTGATTTCGTCAACTTCTTCAAATTCTCAACATATGGATGAAACTCATACTAAGTTCATTAATTCTTCTGATCTTCATTCTTCTGTCTCTAGCTTCGTTCCATTTCGAAAATCCATAGTGCGTAAAGGAATCAAATATTTTTGGGATTCAATTTCAAAAGTGTATAAGAATTCTTCAGTTCCAGGACCCATTTTTAAATGGGTTCCTAAATCTACTTGATTGTAATTATTGCAGGCCAGTCATAAGTGGTACCTTGATTCCGGGTGCTCCAAACATATGACTGGAAGGAAAGAGATCCTGTCCAATTATACAGAAGAATATGGAGGATCTGTAAAGTTTGGTAATAATGAATTAGCTCCAGTAGTTGGTCATGGTGACATTGTATGCAAAGATATTACTATTCAGAATGTGGCTCATGTTGTTGGTCTAAATCATAATCTCTTCAGTATTGGCAAATTTTGTGATAAAGACTTGGAGGTATACTTTAAGAAAAGACGTTGTGTTGTCAGAACTGAAGCAGGTAGAGAGTTGTTAGTTGGTTCTCGACGAACAAATCTCTACACAATTAGACTACAACATAAGTTACAATCTATGTCCCCTTGCTTTCTTACCAGATCCTCTTTAAGACAAGCAGTTTTATGGCATAAACGATTATCTCATTTGAATTTCAGATACATTGACAAAATTGTTAAACATCAACTTGTATCTGGAATTCCAATGATTAAATTTGAACAAGAGGAAATGTGCCCTGGATGTGAAAAAGGCAAGATGAAACGTGTATCTCATCCTCCCAAACCTGAACAAGGATCAAAATCTCCTTTGAGTTTGTTGCATATGGATTTGTGTGGCCCTATGAAGTTTCAGAGTTTGGCTGGTCGTAAATATATTCTGGTTATTGTTGATGATTTTTCAAGATATACTTGGACAAAGTTTTTAAAATCTAAGGATGAAACTTCTTCTCTTATTATCAATTTCATTAAAGCTGTTCAAGTACAACTTAACCTTCCAGTCCAAACTGTTCGAACTGATAATGGGACGGAGTTCAAAAATATCATTCTTAAAACTTTTTATAATACTTTTGGTATTACTCAAACATTTTCTGCTGCACGAACTCCGGAACAGAATGGGGTAGTTGAACGGCGAAATCGTACTCTTGTTGAAGCTGCTAGATCTATGCTTGCTGAAAGTCAACTACCTCAATACTTGTGGGCTGAAGCGGTTAATACTGCTTGTTACACACAAAATCGTTCAATAATTCATAGGAGATTTGGAAAAACCCCTTATCATATTTTGTTTGGTCGTGTACCTTCAGTTGGACACTTTAAAGTGTTTGGTTGCAAGTGTTTTGTTTTAAATGAATCTGAAAATAGGGGTAAGTTTGGACCTAAGTCGGATGAGTTAATTTTTGTTGGATATTCTGAGTCCTCAATCGCATACAGGGTACTTAATAAACAGAAAAGGGTGGTATCTGAAAGCATCAATGTTCGCTTTGACCCAATTACTGAATTATCCTCTGATTGTTCATCTTCTTCGAGTACTAATCATGTTGTGAATGCAGAATCTTCAAGTCAAGATCAGTGTGTAACTCCTGAGTCGTCTCAAGCTTCTTATCTTGATTTTCTGTTTCAATCTGTTTATGATGATTTTTCTCATGCTACTTCTTCATCTACAGGTTCTGCACTTGATTCGCTATCTCTTCCATCCTCGTCTAATGTAGAGTTATCCTCTACCTCTCAGAATGAGCCTGATTTATCCGAGGCAGTTGACACACAATCTTCTAATACTTCGTCCTTGGATATTCCTGATTCTGCTTCAACATCTATTCAGGCTACTTCTGATGTTCAAGATATACCTTCTGCTTCATCTACTGAACCTCATGTTACTAACCCCTCTGAAAATCCTTCTGAACCTTCTACCACTGTACCTGTTGACATCATTGAACCTTCAACAGTAAATGATCAGACTCCTTTACCTCACACTGTCAAATGGACTCGCAGTCATCCAATTGAACTGATTATTGGAGATCCTACATCCACAGTCAAGACACGAGCTGCATCAGCTAATGAATGCAATTTTTCAGTCTTTTTGACTGATACTGAACCAACCCGAGTTTCGGATGCATTACAAGATTCTGATTGGGTAACTGCCATGCAAGAAGAGCTAAACCAATTTTCAGCACTTAAAGTGTGGCGATTAGTGAAGAGACCTCAAGACAAGTCCATTATTGACACCAAATGGTTGTTTAAGAACAAGAAAGATGAGCATGGTACGATTGTTAGGAACAAAGCTCGACTTGTTGCGAAAGGTTACCGACAACAAGAAGGCATTGATTATGATCAGACATTTGCTCCAGTTGCTCGTCTTGAGGCTATTCGTATGTTTCTGGCCTATGCAGCATACAAAGACTTCACGGTGTTTCAAATGGATGTTAAAACTGCATTTCTTTATGGACATCTAAAAGAAGAAGTATATGTTACTCAACCGGAGGGGTTTGTAGATCCAGATCATCCAGATTATGTTTATGTACTTGATAAAGCTCTTTATGGGTTGAAACAGGCTCCAAGGGCTTGGTATGAAGAGCTATCAACATATCTTCTCTCCAAAGGGTTTAAGAAAGGTTCAGTCGATTCAACCTTATTCATTATGAAAGAAGGAGATCATATTGTGGTCATTCAGGTATATGTGGATGATATTATTTTTGGCTCTACAAGTAAGGATTTGTGCAAGAAATTTGAAACCATCATGACCCAAGAGTTTAAAATGAGTATGATGGGTGAGATAAATTTCTTTCTTGGTTTGCAAGTGAAGCAATTTACTGATGGCATCTTCATAAATCAGTCCAAATATATCTTTGATTTGTTGAAGAAGTATGACATGTCATCGTGCAATTCCATTGGTACTCCAATGGCAACGGGGAATAAGATTGGACCTGATCATGAAGGAAAGGATGTGGATCTTCGCACTTATCGAGGAATGGTTGGCTCATTAATGTATCTGACAGCAAGTCGTCCAGATATCATGTTTGCTACATGTGTGTGTGCTCGATATCAAGCAAAACCAAAAGAATCTCATCTAGCTGCAGTCAAAAGGATTTTCAGATATCTAAAAGGAACTCCATATTACGGGTTATGGTATCCAAAAGGTCTAGGTTTTGAGCTTCAGGCATATTCTGATGCAGACTACGGTGGTTGTAATATGGACAGAAAGAGCACATCCGGGCATATTCAGTTACTCGGCAACAAGTTGGTGTCTTGGGCATCAAAGAAGCAACAGTGTGTTTCCACATCCACAGCTGAATCTGAATATGTTGCTGCTGCAAGTTGCTGTTCTCAGGTACTATGGATGCAGACACAGTTGCGGGATTATGGATTTGTTTACAAGAAGATTCCTATATACTGTGATTCAAAGAGTGCGATTGCTATCTCTGCAAATCCTGTTCAACACTCCAAAACGAAGCATATTGATATCAGGTATCATTTTTTGAAAGACAATGTGGAAAAAGAGAATATTGAACTATATTTTGTAAATACTGAATATCAGCTAGCAGATCTATTTACCAAGGCTTTAGATGAGAAGCGCTTCAAGTTTCTAATCTCCAGACTTGGTATGATTGATAAAAAGATTTAAATATCAGATATTGGGTAATTATTTATATACGGATTACATTGCTATACACTTAGTGGTCTAACTGTATATTCTTGTAGTCCGTATATCTATAATTACTTGTTTCTTTCTGATTTTAATTCTATTTTTCAGTTAGTTCTCTTTTTCTTCAGTGTTTTAGTGCATATATTTTTGTCTACTAATCGGTGTTTCAAGTGCTTGCAACAGTTCAGGGGGAGTATCTCAGACAATCATACTGGTAATTGTTTCATTCTTTCAGATGGTTCAGGTATGCTCAGGTATAGGGGAAGAAAGCAAGTATTAAGGGGGAGCTAAAGAGAGATCAAAGTTTAAATCTTTTGAATCTAAGGTTGAAAAGCCTTTAGATTTAAAGATTGAGTTCGAGTTATGAAGGTTGATGAAAGAATGGTTTGATTTGCTGATGTTGAGAAAGTGATTTGAAGAGTTTGAAGATATGATGGATTTATATTGAGAAGGTGAAGAGCTTAGTACACGTAGTGTCAAAGCTCAGAACCTAAATATCCTTGACCATTGGCTTTGGTTACCTCAAGAAGGGTTTCTGAATTTGACCTCAAGAGGGAATTCTGGGTTTGATGAAGACTGCTTCAAGTTGAAGAGTGTTGATTCAAAGATGTTATTTGAAAAAAGGGGAGATTGTTATGTGTTGAGCTTATCTGGTTGATTGTGATGATCTGATTTCAAGATTGAAGATTTTGTTCTGAAGATGATGCTTGCATAAATGGGGAGATTGTTTGTTGTATGACTTTTGTAATTGGAAAAAGTTTGTTTAACTTGAAGATAGAAGATCGTTAAAGCTGAAGCTCATTTTGAAGAGTGATCTCGAATACAAAGGGGGAGATTGTTAGTGCAAATATTATTGTATCCGAGATCACAAGATGAGGAAATAATATTGAAGTCAAACAAAGTCAAAGGATGAAAGTCAAAGAAGAAAGTCAAGCATCAAAGTCAAAGAAGGAAGCTTTATTGTCAAAGTCAAAGGTTTAATTAGAGGAGTCAAAGTCTTGTAATTAGAGTGTTTGTCTAATTAGTCTTTGATATAAATAGAAGGAGTTAATGAGTAATTAGTAGGGAGCTTTATTGTAATATTCATTAGTGAGATCTAGAGAGAGATTCTAGAGAGAGAATCTAAAGAGAGAAAGTAGATATTGAATATCTTGTATCAATTTGTTCATGGAATGAAGAATTCTATTGTTTGATCCATTGTTATTGCACTTACAGACAGGCAATTTTCCTGAATCTCCCAAAAAGGCATACTTTAAGTTAGATGGAAGTTGTTTTAGTTCTAAGTCTGGTGCAACTTCTAAGGATGGGACAAGAGTTTTCCTATCCTCATTCTCTAAAACTTCAAATGCAGCAGTTACTAAGGGTACTTCCTCACTCTCATCTTCTGCCTCATCATCAGTGTCTGCATCCCACAAGATTTCTTCTAAAGTCTTTTCTTCACACCAGGTTTCTATCTCACTTAAGGTGGAACACTCTTCTCTCTCATCAGGGTATTTGAGAGAATCTAACACATTAAAAGTCACCCTTTGGTCATGGACTCTCATGGTTAATTCACCCTTCTGGACATCTATCAGTGTTCTTCCTATTGCTAGAAAAGGTCTTCCTAAAATGATAGGGACTTCTTGATCTACTTCACAATCTAAGATGATAAAGTCTGCAGGAAAAATAAATTTATCTACTTGCACCAAAACATCCTCAATCTTGCCTTTAGGCCAAACTATGGACTTATCAGCTAATTGAATAGATATAGTGGTGGGTCTTGCTTCACCTATTCCTAGGGTAGTAAAGACAGACAAAGGCATAAGGTTGATGCCTGCTCCTAAATCACATAGGGCTCTCCTAATGGTCTTTCCTCCTATGGAACAAGGGATTGTAAAACTTCCTGGGTCTTTCATCTTAGGGGGGATTTTTTTGGTTAACAGAGCACTACAACCCTCAGTCAGAGCTACAGTCTCATACTCAGTCAGCCTTTTCTTTTTGTTCAAAATATCTTTTAATAACGTTGTGTAATTTGGCATCCTTTCAATTGCTTCCAACAAAGGTATGTTGATATGCAATTGTTTGAAAACATCAAGAAATTGTTTAAATTGAGCTTCCTCTCTCTGATTCCTTAACCTTTGAGGGTATGGAATATAAAGAGGGACTGGAGTAGGAGTAGTAGTCTTCTGAGGTGTAGGTGATGGTGATGGTGAAGGTGTGACAGAGACAGGCTTCATCACAGTGGTGGATAAAGTGGTGTTTGTCTCCTTGGGAAGTGTGTCACTAATTATCTTGGGACTGTCACCAGATTGTGACACATCCTTACTGGTGTTTTCCTGAGGTTTCCACACTGTTCTTTGGGGTCCTGTAGATGTTACAGGAGACAAAAGTGGAAAGTCAGGGACAGGTGAGGTGAAATCTGACTCTATTGTGGTAGTAGAGTCATGTCTTGTCAGTGTAGAAGATGATGCAAAGTCCTTTTTAGGACTTCCATCCTTCTTTTCAGACTTATTCAAGTCTTTTCCACTTCTTAAAGTCATAGCTTTAACCTGTTCTTTTCCTGGTCTTTGAGGAATCTCAGTGTCACTAGGTAAAGAGCCAGCCGACCTATTCCTAATTTCTAGAGCCATCTGACCTACTTGGGTCTCAAGGTTTTTGATGGATGCTTGGGTTTGAGAAATAAACCCTTTCATCATGGCCTCTAGTGAAGGCTCAACCTGTTGGTTTTGCCTTGGTGGATATCTAGGAGAGGTGGTTTGTTGGTGATTTTGTGAGTGGTTGTGTGAAGTGTGTTGGAATCTAGGTGGTTCCTCATCTTGAAAATGGACACGCTTTTGATTTTGAAAATGTGACTGTCCTTGATTTTGAAAATTGGACTGTCTTTGTTGTTGAGGATATTGGTTAGTCTGACCTTGTATCCTAGGCAACTGTGGGTTAAGAGAGGGGCTGTTCCATTTTAGATGTGGATGATCTCTCCATCCAGGATTGTAGGTTGGTGAAAAAGGTCCAGTTTTGTCATTATTACCAATGTAATTGACTTTCTCCGGATTTCCAGGACAATTATCAAAAAGATGATTTCCACCACAATATGCACATTGGACAGGTAGCTCTGATGGTTCAGGGGTGTTGATACTAGACACCACTTGCTTGTTAGTAGTGAGATTCTTAAGCATCACTGCCATATCACGTACTTGACTAGCAAGTGTTGAATAATTACCATCATCCTTGGTACCAGGTAGTTGTAAAGGTTTTGCACGAGAGTCTGCCAGTGTCCATTGTTGTTTGAAATCTTTTCAAGAATATTGTATCCTTCATTATAAGAACTAGCAGTAAAAGCTCCTCCTGCAGTAGCATCAAGCATTTGTCTGGCTGGGTAATTCAAGCCATTATAAAATGTCTCTAGCTGAATGCAGTAGGGAATGCCATGGTGGGGGCATTTTCTCAACAATTCCTTAAATCTTTCCCATGCTGTGGGAACTGCTTCATCATCATCTTGTCTGAAAGTACAGATCTCATTTCTAGACTGAGCATTTCTTAATGGTGGAAAATATTTTTTTCAAAAACACTTCAGCCATTTGGTCCCATGTAAAAATAGAGTTTGGTTTTAAAGAAGTGTACCATGCTCTGGCATGATGACTTAATGAAAAAGGAAAAAGTTTTAATTTTAAAGCGTCATCAGAAATTCCTCGTAGTCTAAATGATCCTGCAATTTCCAAGAAAGATCTGAGATGAGCATGTGGGTCTTCCTTTGACAATCCTGCAAATTGACCATTATTCTGTAACATCTGAAACATCACAGTTTTTAGCTCAAAATGCGGACATTGCATGTTGGATCACGTATTCCTGTTTGCAATTGATGTACAATAGGAATAGCATAATCCATCATACTGTTATCTTTGGAATTTGCCAGACGAAAGATGTGTTGTTCTGCATCTTCAATATGCTGATTATTATTAAGAGGTGGTGGAGGATTTCGTAAAATACCATTAACTGGATTTTCTTGCTGAACTTGTGGTCCAGGTTCCTGAATGATAGGTACAGGACCAGCATGTGGTTCTGCCACATGTGGTTGGATGTCTTGCAGCCGATTTCTACCATTACCTCCAGGAGGCGGTGGTAGAGGTGGAGGTAGACCATCATTGTTGTACCTCCCATCAGGTGGGTTTCCAGGAAATGGCAGTTCTTCTAAAAACACATTTTCTTCTTCCATTGTAGACGAAGTAGAAGCTTGCAAATTTCTTTGCTCCTTTTTACGACGTCTAAAGGTTCTTTCGATATCGGGGTCTAGATTGAAAAATTCCCCACGTGATTTTCTTTGCATAAACTAAAAAAATTAAAATCTCTTTTTTTTTCGAAAATATATAATTATATATAAATTCTTTTTTTTTTCTTTTCTCAAAAAGGTGGTAGAAAAATTAACTCTCTAAAACTAAAATTGAAAAATTGTTTTGTTGCTTCCCCGGCAGCGGCGCCAAAAACTTGTTCGTCTAATTTCAGGACCCCCTGTTCTTTTATGATTTTAATTATTATTTGAACGGACGGAGCCAGAAACAGATGTGCAAAAGAAATAAAACAAGTAACCTGCGGTCCAAGTATAAACCTCCAATTACTGTCGTTTTTTCTAAAAACAAGTAATAAAATGGTACAAGTACCAGATATCGATCCCACAGGGAAGCGGTGAAAACAATCTTTCGAGATTCAGTTTTTGTGAAAGTTAACTTCAAATGGGGTTTGGATGAAAAAGTATTTGATTGGTTGGTTGATTATGAGCTACTTTAAGAGAACAATTGTAAAAAGGAGCCAGGGGTGTAAAGTCTTTTAGTTGGAATAAAAATAGGTAAATTGGATAATAAGTAGTTTAGTAATCTCAATTATGCAGAAATGATATCCAAGTAACTTCTGAAAAGTTATCACATTTTCATATAGCCCAATTATTTATCGATGAGTTTAGATGCAATCTTTAATGAAATGTTAAAACATATTAAAAATCAACACTTACGTAACCTCTGAAAGATTAACACATTTTCATGCATCTGACTCATCGTTAAATAATTAGTTATAATCTTTAATGGGATACTAGATCTGATACCAACTTCAGGAATGGTGCCAATTGTAGCCCCTTAAGAGACTAACACATTTTCATGTCCTTGGATTATTACTAGTTAACTATTAGACATACTCTTTAATGAAATGTTAAAGACGTGAGATAATAGCAACGAGTGTTGTCACCCACTCATATATCCCCAAAATAACATTTTAGTAACTTCTGAAAAGATACCGCATTTTCGTACATCTGGTTAACCGGTAAGAATCCAAGGACAATCTTTAATGAGGCATTTAAACTTGAAGTGGTAAAAATTGATTTTATATAAAAGACTTTTTTCTTTACCAAAGATTCATTCCAAATTGAACCTTACACCCCAAGCTATGAAATTAGCTTATCATGCTTGGATGTGTTTTACGACTATTTTTTTTTAAACTAATAATTAATTAAACAAGAAAACGTTAGTACCACAAGAATAATTATAAAATGCAGTAATTAAAACAGTTGATAAGATGCAGTTACTGGAATTGACCAGTGAAAATTAAAACAGTTGATATAAAACTAAACTGAAAAAGTGACTAGTTAATACTACGAGCCAATATTAAAAGCGATTATGTAAAAACCAATGGTTAGTTAAAATGAAAACAACTTATCTTGGATACATCTATTATATATATGTCTATAATACGACTATAAGTATATATATATATATATATATATATTTTTATATATAAGTAACCAAATTGATGAGGAATTCGCAAGACACCATTGTAACCAAAAAGAGTACGTAGATTATAATTCCAAAGTTCACCAAAACACTTGACAATACTTTCGGGCAAACGGACGAGTTTCAAAATAACCCGAAAGCCAAATTACCAAGTGTTCAAAAAGGTGTGTTCGGCCTCACCGTGAGGAAACCCGAACCTAAAACAGAAATGGTCGCTAAATTCAAGAAAAGATTCACACCACACTTGGGTTCGGCTAGGAAGCTAGCATCCGAATCCAACAAAAAGATGATGAGGTTGTGTATCTTGGGGAAGAAGAGTGGTTGTTTTTGCTAGCTACATATACACGTATATATAAGGTAGTTGTTCATGGATCAATGGGCCAAAAAAATCAACCATAACATAAGGAATGCAAATTCACAACTGGGCTTCACTTCTTCCAGCATCCAACCGGCCCAACAGTATGCGGCCCAAATTCATATCCACAGCAGCAGCCCAAAAAAAAATGAAGAGTGTAGCCCAACGTCAAAAAAAATCCCAGTGATCCATGAGTGGTACGCTGAAAATATGAGATGTAAACGTAAGTTTTGTGATCTTAACGTGCATGAAATCATGTATATTTATAACTGACCGATATATACAAAAGATAGGATTTAAACGAGAAACAATTAACAATTTGATGTACTAATTACAAAATAAATAATAAAGTAGGTTCAAAAAGGGTTAAAATGCTTACCCTATCAGTGTATAACCCAGGAAACCCCAAATGAGCCCCACCGGGAAAAGTCCAAAATCAAGATTGAGAGATCTCGCGTTCGCGAGATCCGGGTTTTGCGATCGCGAGCCAAAGATTGAATAAGACAACCCGACCAACCACAAAACTCGCGGCGCAAGATCCATGTCTCGCGGCGCGAGGACTGCCTAGAAGGCCAAAATCGACTTCAAAACGGGATTTCGTCCCAAAGTCGAGATTCCTACCCTTAGCACCGATTTCCGCAACAAATAAACCAATTGATGCTTATAAAAGCATCCCCAAACATATAGCAACGATCTAGCATCGATTTAACATCTAAAGGCTATCAATTCGACCAAGGTTTCATCAACCCTATCCGAAAGAACCCTAGCTTATAAATAACCCAAAACACAACAATAACTAGGATTAAGGCTCATTCCTTTCGTTGATAGCACCACCAATACGTGAATTGAATGAAAGCTACACCAAAAGATGAATCTCCTCATTCAATTGCAAACCACCACCACCAAGCCCTCATCTCTTCTCTCCAAATCGTCTCCAGGAAGATCAAATGAGAGAGTTAGGGTTTTAACCCCTTTTTATACAAGTCACTACTCACCTCCCACTTTGAGGAATGACCCCAAGACCCCCAAGGTTCTATAATTCACGCAAACCACTTACAAGTTAGCATAACATAACACTAATGTTGTTAGAACATAACTTAGGAAACGGGGCATTACACATCTGGGTTCCAATAAGAACCTGTGATTGGATAAGAACCTTTGTCCCACAATGGAGGTTCATGCAAAAATCCCAAGAAGAACCTCGTGAATAACCTCCATTGTGGATGCTCTAAGATATTCCTATAAATAAATATCTAGAGATAACACACACACACACACACACACATATATATATATATTGTTAAAAAAACAAATTCTGAAAATGCCTTAGTGATTAGGGTGTAAATAGGTCGGGTTGGTGGAGTTTGGGTTCAACCCATTTATTAATTAGGTTGAAAATCTCAACCCAACCCAACATGTTTAATTAAATGGGTTGAGATTTTCAAACCAACCCAACTTGTTGGGTTGATGGGTTGCTAGCGGGTTGACCTGTTTATGGTTATCTCAACCCAACCAATTAAATAAATGGGTTAAACTTGGGTTGACTTATTTAATTTAAACTTTAATCTACGTAGTTCAATGAAGAATCAAAATAAATTGTTCAAAGTTTTAATAACACACAAACGAAATACAAAATAAATTGTTCAAAGTTTCAATGAAACACAACCCAACCAAATGAAAAATAAAATGTTCAAAGTTTCAATAAACACAATCCAAGAGTTAGTGAGTAACTAAGGTTTAAACAAATATGTGTATTTGACTATTTGTTTATCGATGGTCGATGACATAGGCTAAAGCATAATTGTTTTAATTTTTAATTTTTTGTTATTTAATTTTTAATTGTAAACTTATTATTCTAAGTAAATATCAACTAAAATTACATAATATATTAAATGAGTTGAAATCAAGTTGTAAATGGGTTGGGTTCGGGTTGTAAACATGTCAGAAATTTCAATCCAACCCAAACGCAATAAATAAATGGGTTAGGCGGGTTGACCCATTTATCTTAAATGGGTTGAAAATCTCAACTTAACCTGCTACTATTGGGTTGGGTTGGCGGGTTGGGTCACTTTTTGACAGCCTTATTAGTGACCGTGTGTATTTAAAAAATTACCTCTTAAAATCTTTTAAGTTTGAAAATTAAAAGATTTGTAGACTTAAAATTTTCTGTTTTATTTTTAAAAAATATCAAAAAACCTCTTGCTATCCTTTGAGATTTTAAGAGACGTATTATTCACCTCTTATTTTTTTAAATGTTAAATCAGACTTTAGATTTCAGATAGTGGCTAACAATTATTGTAGTTTTTGGGTTATCAAATGATACATCGTAAGATACACTTGTGGTTTACAATTATAGCTTTTATACCTGTTTATTATTTATTCATTTTCAATGAATTTACACGGAAGTTGTAAATCGTTAAAATTTAAACACATACTTCAATTTGGTATTTGTAATAAATGGTCATGAATGAGCTTTAATTTTAGTTCTTGCAAAGCCATTGTTGAATGTGGAAAGATATTAGGCCATCCGCGGCCGAGCTGCAAGGGTGGCTGCACCGGCCCCTTGCAGCCGGTAACACCGCCGTGCCTCACCTGTGAGGTGGCTGTGAGGATTGCGAGCGGTGAGAGCCCACCGTTCACACATTTTCCTTAACACACACACATCTATATACATACAGAGCATATATATATATACATATATTTTATTATTTAAATAATACAGGTGTATGACCTGTACGGCTGTGGATGAAATGGTAAGGTAGTGGTAAGGTGATGGTGAAGCTGATATGGCGCTGAGGTGGCAGCCTGTGCAGGTGGTATCACCTGCACGGCTGCGGATGGCCTTAGACTTGTAAGACAATATATTTTTGTAATTTTTTTGAAAGGGTATCCGAGGCTTTGCTCTAACTAATCTCGACAAGGTTCATCGCCAGCAAAGCATGCTGCCGTGAGTTAATCCCCAGTGGCCACAATCTAGGGTAGAAGGGTTAACTAGTCACTTTCCCCACAAACCTTAACCAGTACGCCATAGCCTTATGGTTTATATTTTTGAATTTTGTCATGAGTATTCAATCATCCTCAACTTTGAACCTTTAGGGGGTGTTTGTTTTTTCCACTTATCACTTTTTCAGCACTTTTTTGGGAGAGAATCACTTATTCGGTCAGTGGTTTTCCCATTCAGACTGTTTGTTTTTTATTTTTATTAAGTGCCATTTATCACTTTTTCACCACTTACTGAAAAAGTGATGGTAAAACCATTTTTTGTTCACTTTTTCACTTTTTCATTAAGCTCATTAAGTTTGTTTGGATTGTTTATTAAGCTTATTAAGCTTGTTTGGATTGTTCATTAAGCTCATTAAGCTTGTTTGGATTATTCATTAAGCTCATTAAGCTTGTTTGGATTATTCATTAAGCTCATTAAGCTTGTTTGGATTATTCATTAAGCTCATTAAGTTGCTGGATTGTTAAAGTTTACTATTGTACTTGATTGGGTTGACATATTTTAGTTGATTTTAGTTGATTTTAGTTCTTATGAATAATCAGATTCAGATGTTGGACAGTTTACAAAAATAAACAGTCTTGATAGATTTAGATTCAGTCTTCAGCACCACCACTTAACAATCAGAAGTGGAAACAGATTCAGTCTTCAGCACCACTTAAAAAACAAATAGCACCTTAGTGAATTCCATGTTTATCTAAATTGGATGTAAAGTTTAAATTACAGTCATAGTCATGCTATTGTGAAAATATATCTTGGGTTATCTTTTAAATTGCATAAACATGCTTTAGTTTCACATTCGAGATTGTAGTGTGTAGGAGAAATTCGTTTCTTACCCCACATTTTATATGGAAGGGTATAAGGGGCGTTTCTTGTCTATTTGCCATGTGTGTCATATTTGCAATCATTGTGCAAACTTACTTGGATGTTATAACTCTTTTTTGATGAGTATACATGCTTATTTAAAGAAGATGTTATAATTATGACATCTCAAACTGCTATTTGTTTTTGTTAACATTAATGTACATAAAAAACCATACAAGTCACTAGGTCTTTAGGTCTATTTCATTTTTTAAAGAATTAATACACTCCAATGCAAGAGAAAGCTTTGAGATCCAAAGTATGTCCGGAGGCACACTTTAGACTTGATCGCGATTTGAGTTTATTTATGTAATAATCTCAGTAAATTATTATGTTAGACTTTCTATTGCGATAATGATTGTACGATTGAAGTATTTTGGGAATTTTTTGGGTTGTTACATTATTCTGTTAAGATCATTGATCCTGTCCATACTAATAACGTGATGTATTGTTAGTTATCTAGTAGATCACGTTTAATCCAAATGTCCATCTCTAATTTCAAACACCATAACATCCTCAATGATTCTAAAGAACCTTTGTGTCTTGGTAGCTACCTCGTACCACAAATCTCATTAAGTCATGCAATATATTTATTTCATCTCTTATAATTCTTTAGTTTACACTTTACAACTCAGCTTTTGCTCATAAACTTACAAGTATTTGTTGACATGTGCAAGTCATGTGTTATTTTTAAAGATAAAATGACCTTTAAATGTCTTAAATGCATATGGTGTTTTTAAATACCACATTCATTGTCATAATTATTCATTGTATGTGCAGGCGACATACATCTTTTCGATTTGGGTCTTTCCAAATACATCCTACTCTATTTTCCAAATGCACCCTAGGCTATATTAATTATTAATTAATGATAGACTTTGACCATTATTCATTGGATAATTCTATGTGAACACTTTTTTACTTGCTTTTTATATTTTCAATATTATTAAATAACAATTGTGTAACTATAATTATATTATTATTGATTAGTTTATATTATTATAAGTGTTATATTATTATATATTATTGTTAGCATTATTATTATTACTACTACTATAACCATATGTTAATTGTAATTTATACATTTTGAGAAAATAACTAAACATTTTACATTATTTCGAAATACTTTTATCTGATGGTTTTAAAGGTCATTATTTGTTCTTTAAAACCATCAAAGAACTTTTCTATATATTCTACTAGATATATTAACTTTTTGTCTTAAAATGGATGTAGAAATTTTAACTTTAATAATTGTAATTATTATATATTTTTTATTAATTAAATAACAATCTTATTTCTTAATAACTAATAATTATCTTTGACAAATCCAAAATAGATTTTTGGGCAATTGTTATTTTAATATATTTTTCAAATTTTATTTGAAATAGAAAACTAAGAAAAAAGTATGCAAAATTTTACAAGTTTAGAGATTTAATTACGGTGAAATTTTTAACTACGTTGCCATCAAATTGTGTAGTACTTGGTATGAATAATTTTTTGTAATCTTCGGTTAAATCTATAAATTATAATAAGCAAATTGTGTTTAAATTTTTTGTAACATTGTCCACAATAATCTTTAACAATAAGCTTAAAGATTATTAGCTAATAATGAAGATAATAAGAACCCAAATATAAAAGAAATAAAAAAAATTGATTAATTTTATTGATATATATATATATAACATATTTATAAATTATATAATTTATATATATTAATAATAATATATTAAAAATAAATTATAGCATTAGTTTTATAAACTAGGGTGCATATGGCAACACCCTTCCGATTTTAAATGATAGAAATGTCATTTAATAACATTTAAAATTGTCATTTAATAATGTAGAGTAGGTTTTCTTTTAATAGTTTAGCCTCAGCAGTAGAGGCACAAGATTTGAACACGATTGATCTTATCCGCAACGGTAAGTATCACCCAATTTTACTTCTCTTATTATTCACCAATTCATGGGATTTGCATTGTTATTTTGATGAAAGTGTATTGGTTATTTTGTTTTGGGCAAATTGCGTCAAAAAGTAACGTACTTTACTCTAGTTTCTGTTTTGGGGAATGTACTTTTAAAATACCCATTTAAGAGTATATAACAAAACTTTACAACCATAAAGGGGAACCACTTACCAATATAGTAAGTCATTATTGATTTTTCAATTATTATATTATTTTAAAAATTATATATAAGCATTAATATTGTAATGTCTCTTAAATAATTTCCATATCATCCAAAGAAATTTCATATAAATAATGTTATCACCCACTCCAAGTCTTAATCCGTCTCTCTTCTACGATTATCGTTTTTTTAATTTAATTTATCCTCCTTAAAAAAATTCTTAAAAAAATTGTTTCCGATTTTGTTAGTTTGCTCCAAAAAACAAAGTTTGCGATTTTGTACGTTTGATACATTGAAGTTTTTCACCATCTCTTTGTGTTCATTCTTCTTGAAATAGACCAAAAAAGACAATGGTTGTTGATGAGAGATTGTTTGAGGAATGAAAATAATGGGTTTTGGAGTTTAGCAAGCGGGTTTTGATTTGATTTGTGTAAGGCTTAAAGGGAAAAGGAATATTTCAAGAAAAATAAAATAAATTAAAAAATAATAATCGTAGAAGAGAAACTGATTAAGACATGGAGTAAGTGATAAACATTATTTCTATGGAATTTCTTTAGAGGACATGTAAATTATTTAAGAGACATTTATAATTTTTAAAATAATATAATTATTGAAAAATCAATAATGACTTACTATATTGGTAAGCGGTTCCCCTTTTTGGTTGTAAAATTTTGTTATATACCCTTAAATGGGTAATTTAAAAGTACATTCCCCAAAACAGAAACTAGAGTAAAGTACGTTCCCTTTTAACGCAATTTACCCTTTTGTTTTGTATATAATATGTATTTGAACTTTTGTATACATACAATATCAGTTATTGAATTTACAAACTAACAATTTTAAAATAAAGTTGTTTATTTTCGTCTTAAAATCTAATCTAATAGCCATCCATAATAGGATTGTGTTCTGCAAAAACAAGTTATCTTATTTTTTGTATACTTGTATGGATGAATATAAGCTAGTTTATAATTCTATTTGAAGTAGCATTGAAGGAACTTGTGACCTTTTCGGTTATACTTCTTATTACTATTAATTAAAAATAAATATTGATTATTTATTAATATTAATAAATATTAATTTATCATAATCAAAATCAATTATTAATTAAATTAGATTTAAACATTATATATTGATTATAATTATTAATTATTTTTAAATATTATTAACTATGTCAATTATTATTTAATATGTTTAGTTAACAAAAAATAATATATCAATCTTTAAATAATTATGTAAGTTACATAGAGTTAAAGTTATATAGATAATTATAACATACTAATTTATAATTATATTCACTTAAAGTTACTAATTACTTAGGATACGTGAAGTTGATTAATTTTAAAGTTTTTATTTTTATTATATGCGATAATAACTTAAATCATGCCGTTCAAAAAAAATAATAATTTAAATCATAAATTAATGTAGATTTTTTCATAATGTATATATATATATATATATATCAATTGTATATTCTTTGATTAATATAATATATTTATTTAAACTTTTTACTATCTTATTTGTATAAATCAACATATTATATTATTAGAAATTTATTTTAATTACATTAATAGAAATTTGTCTTAATTATATTACAAAATATTTGTAATTGATTATTTATTTAAGATGACCTTTTTAGTCATGTAACATACTTATAAGCTAGTTTTTTCAAACATAATTTGTTCATTAATTAGTTTAGCAGTTACCAGTTAGCTTAGCTTATCAATCAACAACTAGTTTATTAGATAATTTGCCAAACAAAGCCTTGTTAGGGTAAAAATCTACGATCGCACGACAACCGACTATAATCGTAAGGCAAATGCTAGAACATTGATCCTTTATTAAGATAAGGTCCTGAGACAAAACCTAAAAGAACCATCGAACAAAGACCATTAAACATCGAACATATACATCGAATAAGTCGAACGATATCCACAATATCGTACGACAGTACTAACGAATAAATATACAAAGTTTATATGTTTGATGCAGGTAAGCTGATTATCATATCTAACAATTGTCCGCCTTTGAGGAAATCGGAAATTGAGTACTATGCTATGCTTGTTAAAGATCATCACTACATCGAACAAATCGTAAGTTATGTATCGTTCGACAGCATCAAAGATCGACCGTTACAAGCAAGATTCTCGCAACAGTTACAATCTGGACATTAACTCTCAACAATACCGTTGGACAGTTACTCTCCGAACATTAATTGAAGACAATAACGTTGGACGGTTACAATTCAATCATTGATGAGCCATAATACCGTTGGACCGTTATTATCAAGCCACTATATAAGAAGAATCAAGTCAGCATTGCAACAGACGAAGTCTATCTGAAGCTCACAAGTTCTATAATCATTATTCTAGAGAATCATCTGTAATTTACATTCGATTTCATAGTTCTCTCAGTTGTAATCGTACGATCAAAGCTGTATACTTGAAGGACATCACCCCTGATTGGTGATCATAGTGCTCCGTCGACTTATCTTTTAGGTCGACCGCAGGTTTTTTCCTCCGTCGTGAGGTTTTTCCTGCGTCATCAAATTATTTGTCTCATTTTACTTTTCCGCACTTATCATTGATTGTAATTTCTTTCTCTCGACGGTTAAGCCTCACACAAGTTTCTTTCGACATCGAGTTGTGTAATTTTTTACATAAACAGTTTGGCGCCCACCGTGGGGCTCCGTTTTGAGAAAAATTTCATTCGGTGAAAAGTGCGCCTTAGTACTAACCTTTTCTTTTAGTTCTCTTTGAGCTATTTGCGCAGGACAATGGATAACGGATTCATAGCGTCACTCCAACAACAATTGCAAGAGGCTAACAACGAAATTCAACGTCTTCGAGCTCTACCTGGACCATCGATGACAATCCCAATGTCTATCCCTCCACCATATCCTCCTCAACATTTAAGACCACCACCTCGACCACAGTTCAATGCCTCAATGCCATTTTCAACTGTGAACCAACAATACGACAACGTACGACCATCTTTACCACAGTTTATCCCACCAGTACCTCATGGCCCGCCACCTATGCCTCGAGGTCCACCTTCTATGCCTCAAGGAGCACCCATGTTCACGTTCGAGCCTTTTTCCCAACAAATTCCTATTCCTGGTCATATACCCACAGTTGCTAGTTCCACCATTCATACGACAATACCACCCAGTACCGGAATTTCTTCTAGCTGTATTCCAACAATCCCTATAAACGTTGAAGATCCTCTAAACGTACGACTGAAATCCCTGGAAGAACAAAACCAAAAATTGTTCGCGTTACTCACAAAGCTACCCGGAGCAGCAGTACCCGTCGAAGTCGAACCTAAAACTGGATTTCAGGCTTCACCGTTCGTTGATGAATTAGCTCTTGTTGACATTCCTAAGAAATATACTATACCAGCTTTCGCAACAAAATATTCTGGAATCACAGATCCGGTCGAACATATAGCACAGTACAAGCAACTTATGTGGACAGTTCCTATACCAGCGCAATATCAAGAAGTCTGCATGTGCAAAAGCTTTGGATCAACTTTAACAGGAGCAGCATTACAATGGCTTATTAACCTAAAGCCAAAAAGTATCGGATCGTTTGCAGAATTGGTGAACCAATTCACTCGACAATTTGCTAGCAGTCGTAAGATGGAAAAGCAGACCAGCGACCTGTACTATATCGTACAGAAATCTGGAGAAACAATCCGCGACTACTTCAACAGATTCAATGCAGCAATGATTGAAATAAAAAATTGCGACGTGAAAACAGCAATCGAGGCATACAAGCGTGGATTAGAAGATTCCTCTGGATTATATTTGGAATTAACGAAATATCCACCGGAAAACTTCGACGACGTACGAGCTAGAACACTAGCTTTCATGAGAATAGAAGATGATGCTCTCTTCC
This sequence comes from Centaurea solstitialis, assembly GCA_030169165.1. Lineage (NCBI taxonomy): Eukaryota > Viridiplantae > Streptophyta > Magnoliopsida > Asterales > Asteraceae > Centaurea > Centaurea solstitialis. The sequence continues at coordinate 79,109,969 of CM058040.1, read as the reverse complement.
GACGAAAGCATTCCGCAGAAAAGAAACCTCTTGGTGCTCAAAAACATGACTTTAAGCATAAAAGAGTAAACAAGATTGGAAATCCTCGATACGAATCGAAGACTCGACCAAGCAAAGGTACTGTTAAAATACGATATCCAGAGTTATCTACTTACAATTTTGCAGGTACATCAAAAGATTTGGTGGATTCATTACGAAAGATTGATGCAAACGTACGATGGCCGAAGAAATCAGATAAACCAAGCAAAGACAAAGATCAGAACAGATGGTGCGATTTCCACGACGATCATGGTCATACAACAGATGAATGCATCAGTTTAAAGAAGGAGATTTCATATTTGAAATCTAAGGGGCATCTAAAAGGCCTCATCCCAGAAGAACAAGGACGACCAGCGTCACCAGTTCATACAAAAGTCATAAACTGCATCACTGGAGGATCAGAAGTTTGTGGACTTACATATTCAGCTGCAAAGCGACATGCACGAGATGGTCCAAGCGAACATCCTATCCCCGGAGAAGCCAAATCAAAGACAGAAAAAGAGCTCGATGCAATGACAATCACGTTCGACCAAGACGATACACAGGGGGTCCATCATAAACATCATGACGCTCTAGTCATACAGTTGACAATCGGAAACTGTTCGACTAAGAGAATATTGATCGATGGAGGTAGTTCGGCTAACGTTATTTTTGCAGATACTCTTAAAGTCATGGGAATCGAACGGTCAGAAATCGTACGACGAAGTACTACTCTGATTGGATTCAATGGAGACCCGATGAACACTATCGGAGAAATCATCTTGCCTGTCTACGCCAAAGGCATCAACAAACAAACAAAGTTCAACGTTGTGGACTGCCAATCAGCTTACAATGTCATTCTTGGAAGACCCTGGATCCACGAGATGAAAGCAATTCCTTCGACATACCACCAGAAGATCAAATTTCCTTCTCCATGGGGAATTCAAGAAATTGCTAGTGAGAACAAAATCGCACGAGAATGTTACAAGATTACGATGAAGACAAAGTCGCAGGACATCTAGCAATTACAGAGCCAGGATGAGAGGAAATCGAACGATGACCTTCGGCTAGAAGAAGTCGTCCTTGATCCTGAACATCCTGATCGAAAAGTCTTCGTAGGAGCCTCGCTCCCCCCTGACATAAAAAATACGATTATATCTTTTTTGCAGGAACATTCAGACTGTTTTGCATGGTCGCACGAAGATATGGTCGGAATAGATCCAAGCATTATATCGCATAAATTGAACGTGGATCCTACGTTCAAACCCATTAAGCAGAAACGTCGCAAGTTCGCGCCCGAAAGAAATAAAGTGATCAACGACGAAGTTGACAATCTGCTTAAAACAGGGAAGATCCGAGAAGTCAAATATCCAGAATGGTTGGCTAATGTAGTCGTCGTACAAAAGAAGAACGGAAAATGGCGAGTCTGCATTGATTTCACGGATCTAAACAAAGCTTGTCCAAAAGATCCTTTTCCTTTACCTCATATCGACGCCATGGTCGACGCGACGGCAGGACATGAATTGTTGACATTCATGGATGCGTATTCAGGATACAACCAAATATTGATGCACACGGACGACCAGGAGAAGACTGCATTCATGACCGATAAAGGCATATACTGTTACAAAGTTATGCCATTCGGTCTCAAGAATGCAGGATCAACATATCAAAGATTGGTTAACATGATGTTCAAGGAACATCTTGGTCGAACAATGGAAGTTTATATCGACGACATGCTTGTGAAATCAGAACGTTCGATCGATCACGTTGCACATTTAAAGCAATCCTTCGATATCCTACGACAATACAAGATGAAGCTCAATCCAACAAAATGTTCCTTCGGAGTACGAGAAGGAAAATTCTTGGGGTACTTGGTCACGCAACGCGGAATCGAAGCAAGTCCAGAACAAGTCAAAGCTATCGTAGAGATACAATCTCCAAGGAATGTCAAAGAAGTCCAGAAGTTAACAGGACGAGTGGCAGCTTTAACCCGATTTATTTCACGATCATCGAATAAATGCCATTTGTTCTATAATGTCCTACGAAAGAATCAAGGCTTCTTATGGACAGACGAACATGAGAAAGCTTTGCAAGAACTGAAGCAATATATGACATCACCTCCACTGCTGACAAAACCAGTCGAAGGAGAAAGTCTACAGTTGTACTTGGCAGTGAGCAAAAATGCGACAAGTGCAGTACTTGTGCGAGAAGAAGATCAACGACAACAACCAATCTATTATGTCAGCAAATCTTTCCTCGACACAGAAACCAGGTACACATCCATGGAAAAATTGCTACTAGGTCTTATGACGGCAGCAAAGAAGCTAAGGCATTACTTCGAGTCACATCATATCATTGTTGTGACCAATTATCCACTCAAGACGGTGCTTCGAAAACCAGAACTGACAGGACGACTAGCCAAATGGAGCATTTATCTCAGTGGGTTCGACATTGAATTTAAACCCAAGACGGCCATCAAATCGCAAGTACTCGCAGATTTCGTGGCAGAGTTTTCTCCAGGATTGGAACCCACGACGTGCGACGAAGTTGTGATGATTTCAGACAACCAGCCTTGGATACTCTACGTTGATGGTTCCTCGAACGTACGAGGATGTGGATTAGGTGTTGTCTTAAAATCATCACAAGGGGGAAATATAGTATACTCCGTACGATGCGAATTCAAAGCCACAAACAATGAAGCAGAATATGAAGCTTTGATCGCAGGACTAGATATTGCTCTTAGACTGGGGGCAAAACAGTTGCACGTTCGAAGCGATTCTTTATTGGTCGTAAACCAAGTAAATGGGGATTTTCAAGCAAAAGACTCAAAAATGATGAGTTATCTCAAAGCCGTTAAAGATCGAATCGCACGATTTGAACAGTTCTTGATCGAGCAAATACCAAGAGATCTAAATATGCAAGCGGACGCACTGGCCAATCTGGGATCTGCATTTCATGATCCGTTCATGGAAAATATCCCAATACTTCATCTCACGACACCAACAATTGCGGTAAACGATGAAGTACAGATGAACGAGGAAATTTACAACTGGTCGCTCGACATATGGAACTACCTCAAGCACGACCAACTACCTGAAGATAAAATGGAAGCTCGAAAGACAAGATCGAAAGCTTCAAGATACACAATCTTTGAAGATCAACTTTATCGAAGATCCACGACAGGACTTCTTCTACGATGCGTTACAAATAAAGTACAAATCAATAAAATTCTCCAAGAGATGCACGACGGAGAATGTGGAAATCACGCAGGGGGCAGAAGTCTTGCTAGTCGAATCTCACGACAAGGTTACTATTGGCCTACTCTACGAGAAGATGCCATAACGTACGTCCAACGATGCGACGCATGTCAAAAACATTCGAGCATGGTCCATCGACCATCTGAACCTTTACATTCTGTTCTAGTTCCATGGCCCTTCATGCGATGGGGAATGGACATCGTGGGAAAATTACCTCCGGCCCCTGGACAAAAAGTCTATCTACTCGTACTCACCGATTACTTCTCGAAATGGATAGAAGCTGGTGCTTTCTCACAGGTCCGAGATAAAGAAGTCATATCTTTCATTCAGAAAAACATCATTTACAGATTCGGGGTACCAGCTGAAATCATGTGCGACAACGGCTCACAATTTATAAGTGATAAGACTCGTACGTTCTGTGAAAAGCGAGGAATCAAATTAATCACTTCAACTCCGAGATATCCACAATCTAACGGGTTAGCAGAGTCGAGCAACAAAGTCATCATCAATTCAATCCGAAAGAGGTTGAAAGGAGCAAAAGGAAAATGGGTAGAAGAATTGCCATCTGTCTTATGGGCTAATCGTACGACACCTAGAGCATCAACTGGACAAACTCCGTATTCTCTGGTATATGGATGCGAAGCAGTCTTGCCAATCGAAGCTCAAATACCAACTGCCAGAAGTCGCACGTATGATCAAAATGCAATAAATTTATCTTACGATCTTGACGCCTTAGAAGAAATCCGAGAAAAAGCACTACGAACGATGGCTGCACAGAAAGGAATTGTCGAAAGACACTTCAACAAAAAGGTAAAGGCAAAAATTTTTCAAGTTGGAGATTATGTCTTACGACATGTGTTTCAAAACACACAAGAGCCCAACGCTAGAAAACTTTCCATCAAATGGGAAGGACCTTACATAATTTCCAAAATCATCGGAAATGGAGCATATAGACTTACGACTATGGAAGGTATGGAAATCCCACGAAGCTGGAACGCCCATCACCTCAAAAGGTATTATTTCTAAACCTATTTACATACCATTTATTCCTTATCCATTACTGACTTAAGCATCGGAGCGCCGTTGGCTAAGCCAACGGCCACCCCTTAGTCATCCTTTTTCGCAGGTATCGCACGATAAATCGCATGGATCGCACGATTAACGCAAGTATCGCACGACTTAAATGCATGCTTATCGCAGGAATCGCACGACAAAAATCGCATGGATCGCAAGAAAATCGCTGTAACGCACGATTATATCGCAAGAGCGCAAGTCAATTCGCCAGTCGCACGAATACTCTCATGAGTACAAAAGAAACGTTTCTATAGTAAGTCTAAGGACTTTAAAACAAATGCATGCAAAAATAAAAGCTAAAACGCACGATACAGGCTAAAACGCACGATACAAGCTAAAACACACGATACGAGTTAAAACGCACGATATTCAAACAAAATTTCATTCATTAAACATTTTTTGCCTAAAAATGGCAAATTACAAAGAAAATTTTACGATTACAAAGATAAAAGCTATTCTAAAGGAGCGACAGAGGAAGATGGATCTACGACAGGAACCTCTTCAGTCCCCTGAGGATGTGCAGGAGCGGATCCAGAGGTTTCAGGAACCTCCTCCTCGACACCTGCATCCTTGACTTCAGCAGGCTTATCTTCAGCAACCGTTTCTTCGTCCAAATTCTTCAGATCTTCCTCGTCTAGGAGATCTTCGGAACCCATCGCCTGAATGAAAGATGCCACCTCGTCCTTCGCCATTTTAGACGTCACGGTCCCAGCAGCTACACGTCGCATGACCGCAGTACGTGCGACCACACGGACTAAAGCGGCATCATCTTCCAGCTCCTGGATCTTGGACGACAACGCTTCTTCTCTCTCAGCCTTCTCCCGTCGAACGACCAACAGCTCTTTCTCCAACTCCTTGGTGTGGTCCAAGGCCAACTTCAGCCGTTCCCGCTGTTGAACTTGGAATTGCTCGCTGAGCTCCAGCTTAGATTCCAAATCCCCAATCTGAACCGACTTGGCATTAACCTCGTCGGTCAGTTGGACCAGCTTCTTTTTGGCCTTGTCGGCCTCTTTCTTGGCCACCTTGGCATCATTCTGGTTCGACGCCAACTCCTCTTTGATCTTAGCCATCCGAGTATGGAGGCTAAGACTGGTTTGGAGAGCCTACAGGTACAAAAGAGAAAAGAAAGGATTAGAAGCTGTACAAGTAAACTGAAAGCAAAAAACGTACGACAGGGACTTACCAGGAAGGAGATACCCGCAATGGAGGCATCCAGGTCTTCGATGTCGGCCTCCTCCATGCGCGCCTTTTGAGCAGGGACGTGAAACTGCTCCAAGACTGGAAAAGTGGCCGCTGTCCTGATCACATCGTCCACCATGAAGTCGGAAGGAATCTGGATCGTCATGGTCGTAAGACCAGACCCCTCTTTTTCCTTGCCCTTGTCGACCTTCGACACAGGCTGGCTGGACGCACCTTCTCCCTTTGCAGGAGGGGCGAAGCTAAGAGGGATAGCTGCTATCCCGCCTTCAACCTTGCGTGCGGTATCCTTAGGCGGGGTATCCACAGAAACGTACGACGATCTCGTACGTTTAGCCACCAAACCTTCCTGGGCGGCAGCCTTCCTTTTAGCAGCACGAGCAGCTGCTTCCATCGTCGACGCCTTCTTAGAAGCTGAGCCTGCGCAGAAAAGAAGAGTTAGAATCAAATGAAACTAGTACAAACAAGAATATTAATGTCTGATATTTACCTTCCATATCCGTCTCCTCGATAATTTGTACTTCAGGCTCAATGTCGCTCTCCTCGCCGCCCTTCGACGTTCTATACGTGCGATCTGTCACACTATAACTCAGGAAGTGCGAGATCAGCTCGTTAGATTCTTCAGTCGTCTCAAACGTGAAGTTAACAACTGCAAGAAAACATGCGATTAGTCATCGAAATTGTGCAAAAGATGCATAAATAAGAGATGAATGCCTAAGTTACCATTTGAGTTCCACTCAGGAACAACCCAAGATTCATCGGAGACCGAAGACGTCTGGACGAAAACGTAACGAGACTTCCACCCTCGATCATTCACTTGCGTGCGATGAACAAGCATGGTGTCATTCCTACCCTTAGGAAACAACCCATAACGGTTGTAGGGCAGTCTCGTCACGTTATAAGCAGAAAGAAGGTCGTCCACAGAGAACGCACGACGACCCCAATCCTTGGTCACCCGTTCGATCACCAGGATGACTCGCCAGAATTGGGGCATCAGTTGCCCCGGAGATAAGTTGAAACGAGACATGAAGGCTCGAGAGAGTGGGGAATAAGGCCATCGAAATCCGATTTTAAACGGATATTCAAACAAGGCAAAGAACCCCGTCGGAGTATCCGCTGGCCTAATCTCTCCGGCCACCCTTACTTGAGCACCCTCTGGTAACCCAGCTAATTCTCTTAACTCTCCTACTTCTAAGCTCTCGGCAATCGAACTCTTAACTTCCGACGACATGATGAAATCTAGTCGGCTTAAACTATTTCTCAAACGTGTAAACCTAAGAACGTCTAAACCTCTATTACTCTTAGTTGCTATTGATTTCAGACGCATTAACTGAAAGAGAAAGAGGTACCTTATATGCCTAGTCGCATAAAATCCTTGCCGAAAATAAAGTCGGATTACGATTAAGAATCGATTTCGCGAATCGAGCAAGAATTGAAAAAGATTTTGTAAAATCTTTCTTTAATTTAAATCCTCATATTTATAGTAGCCAAATCATGGATGAGTCATCGAAAAGAAGCAGGACACGCATCGCTAATTAGCCGTTAGAAGACACGCGTCCAGAGTAACGGCTAGTTAACGGCTATAATTCCTAACGTTAATTCGACCTTTAAGCAACGTATTTTTACTTCTTGTCCAGCGAATTAAAGATTTAGATAAAATTAGAATTATTTTCTAAATCTTGGGGGCAAATTGTTAGGGTAAAAATCTACGATCGCACGACAACCGACTATAATCGTAAGGCAAATGCTAGAACATTGATCCTTTATTAAGATAAGGTCCTGAGACAAAACCTAAAAGAACCATCGAACAAAGACCATTAAACATCGAACATATACATCGAATAAGTCGAACGATATCCACAATATCGTACGACAGTACTAACGAATAAATATACAAAGTTTATATGTTTGATGCAGGTAAGCTGATTATCATATCTAACAATTGTCCGCCTTTGAGGAAATCGGAAATTGAGTACTATGCTATGCTTGTTAAAGATCATCACTACATCGAACAAATCGTAAGTTATGTATCGTTCGACAGCATCAAAGATCGACCGTTACAAGCAAGATTCTCGCAACAGTTACAATCTGGACATTAACTCTCAACAATACCGTTGGACAGTTACTCTCCGAACATTAATTGAAGACAATAACGTTGGACGGTTACAATTCAATCATTGATGAGCCATAATACCGTTGGACCGTTATTATCAAGCCACTATATAAGAAGAATCAAGTCAGCATTGCAACAGACGAAGTCTATCTGAAGCTCACAAGTTCTATAATCATTATTCTAGAGAATCATCTGTAATTTACATTCGATTTCATAGTTCTCTCAGTTGTAATCGTACGATCAAAGCTGTATACTTGAAGGACATCACCCCTGATTGGTGATCATAGTGCTCCGTCGACTTATCTTTTAGGTCGACCGCAGGTTTTTTCCTCCGTCGTGAGGTTTTTCCTGCGTCATCAAATTATTTGTCTCATTTTACTTTTCCGCACTTATCATTGATTGTAATTTCTTTCTCTCGACGGTTAAGCCTCACACAAGTTTCTTTCGACATCGAGTTGTGTAATTTTTTACATAAACAAGCCTCAAGACTATCATCATGCCAAACATTAACAAAAAGGCTCAAATTAACATAGTTTTTATTGTTTCATGGAGTATCTAAAAATCATTGGTAGCAATATTGGATTTGATAACAAACAAATATTTTAAAGGAAAATCAATTATTCTAATCATTTACTAAATTCACCTCCTAACAATTTTCTTTCGAAAATTACCAAACTAATCATTATCTTCGCCACTAGACCTCCGCCAGTGGGCAGTGGCAAAGGGGAGTTTTCTAGCGACCTCCGCGGCTCCGCCACCAACATGCATCGCTAATGGAGGAGATGGATTCTTTCTTTTTCTTATGATCTTGGTCTTTGACGGAATTTACAATCTTAAATATATACATTGCGGGCCATTGGCAAATATATGCATTAAAGTCTTTGGCGGATATATTATTTGTAAAAACTTAAATAGCATATCTTATTAATAAATATACGCATTGGGAGGCCAACAGAACATACAAATTTAATCCACCTCCGCCACTAGCGAATGTGCTCTTTGGCGAAGGTGGTCGGAAAACATAGATCCATCATTGGCAGAGGTCTCCAGGTGACGAATCACTTGATTAGTTTGGTAATATTGATATTAAAAAATAGTTAAAATAATTAATTTTTCTATTTTAAATATGTTACTAAAGTTCAAATTTTGTAATTAATTTCGTGGGGAAGTATCATCTTTTGTTTCATACTACCTCCGTCCCAAAATTATTGTCCAGTTTTGACTTTTAAAGGTCTTTCTTTGTCGACTTTGACCTTAAATATTTTTGTTTGTGTTATATAATACTTGATGAAAATTATACCAATGAAGATACATTAAAAACACAACCCATTCATATATTTTGCATCAAGTATTATATAACACAAACAAAAGTATTTAAGGTTAAAGTCGATAAAGACAGACTTTCAAAAGTCAAAACTGGACAATAATTTCAGGATGGAGGGAGTAATATTTTGACTGTTTCTAAATTTCCATTTGATTTAAATATATGTACGTTAATTTGATTAAAAAACATTAAAAATCAATTAAATAAGGTGGTGGTCCATGGAGAAAGAAGGCCGCTTTCTTTTGACACTTCTTGTTCGATTGGCAGTTGTCACAGTTACTTTCTTTTTTTTATTACCAGCTTCTGAACTTGCAAATGTTTCTGACCATGTCTCTTTAAATACAAATAAATTAAATATATTATATGGACAAAGTCTTAAAATTTACAGGATTTTATATACTAGTATGCGTCTTTTAAGTCTTGCATTTTAATCTTTTTATTAAATTATTGTAAACCTTTTGATTTAAATAACAGTAAAAGAATTTTATGGTCAGATTTTTATTGTTATTTTGAGAATATATTTTAAAAGACATGTTTTACGAATTTATGGTTGAATGTCTTTTGTGTTATGGAATATTATATTATGGTATGGATGTTAATCCCTTTATTAATGGTATGGATATATACCATATAGTGTATTATCTTTCTTAGAGGACAAGTAATGTATGTGTATATATAGATGTACCCTCTATTGAATAATAACACAAGCTTATTGGCTCTCATCTCTCTATATCTCTTTTTCTCTCGATCTCGTCTCTCTCGTCTCTCTCTATATTCTCGTTATTTTCATAACACGTTATCAGCACGAAGCTCTTGACGAAGACGGAATTGGCGACGGCAAAATCATCCAGCGAAGAAAATCCAGCAACATCTAAAAAACTAAAAGATTCATCCAACTATCGAGGGTTTTACCCTAAGAGGTCAGTTTTAACTTTATACCGCAAATTTGTTAATTTATAATCAATCTATTTCTATTTGTTCTCTTAACATCCCTATCAAGGGATATAGAATCGTTCGCAGGATTTATGTTTTATGATTTTATGACTTACAAATATTTATCGCGAAATTTTATGATTTATGATTTATGATCTAATGGTTTGTTAAACTGCAATTTCTCGGTTTTCACAAAAACCCTATCCGATGAATTTTGTTTCTGGTTCGACATCGCGGCGCGAGCCGCGAAAACCAACCAAATTTCACGACGCGAGCAGATCGTTCGAAACCCCCGTTTCTTATTCGATCTTCACGACGCGAAGTCCTTAATATCCCTACGCGAAAATACCCTTATTTCGAACAATAACTTACTTCGCGGCGCGAAAGGATGTTTCTCGCGACGCGAGATTCTTGCTGACTCAAAATAAATATTTGCTGATTTCTCAGACATCCTATATGAAGTTTTGACATTTTAAACTCTTGTATCGTATCATAGTTAATCATGTCAAACCTTGCAAAACTTGAGTTTTTGGTTTTGAATATTTCCGAAAAAAATTTTGTTTGTTCTTGGGTATTGGATGCCATATATAATACATCTAGATGCTAAGGACCTTGAAAAAAATTGAATACCTCACTATAAAAGATCCACTTATCCTCTTGAAAATTTTTAGAGATCGCTACGATCACCAAAGAACTGTGATAATGCCAAAAGCATGATATGAATGAGTTCATCTGAGGTTTCAAGATTTTAAATCTGAAAGCAAGTATATCTCAGCTATGTTTAGAATTACCTCTTAATTAACCATATATGGTGAAAAGATTACTGATGAGGAGATGTTAGAGAAAACATTCTCCACCTTTCACGCTTTTAATATGTTCTTGCAACAACAATATCGTGAAAGGGGATTTAAGAAATATTATTTAATTTCATATTTACCGGTTGCTAAGCAAAATAATGAACTCCTTATGAAAAACCATGAGACCCATCCTACTGGAACCACCACATTCCTAGAAGCGAATGTGACAACATATAATGATTAAAGAGGAAATAATGGACGTGGTCGGGGTCATGGTCGATTTCGTGGTCGTGGTCGCGGTCGCGATCAAGGAAGTGGTCGTAGAGGATATCATATAAATCCATTGGGCCCACACATGTCATACAACAAAGCATCTAGTGAGACTTTATCATAAATCACCCAATAATGAAAGAAAATGGGACAGAAGCGAATTTCGCTTATGAGCATAAAGAGGATGATAACCCCGATGGTCCTGAAGACCATAACAATACGACTAATTTGGATGTGTGGGATTTTCTAATAAACGAGTGATCACTATCCTAAGATCAATCCATATGTCAAATCTTTTCCTATTTTATACATTCTAATAATTCAAACATTCTGTCAAAATTTTATTCTTTTTGGTCTCTTGCAAAGAAAAAAAAATCTATAGTTGGCAATGATATCTTCAAATCAAATAAATCACAAGATATCTATTGGATTTTGTCAAACGGGTGTAAATAGCCTAAGGTTTGTAGGGATTCAAGCAATCCATGTGATTCCCCTACTTACCTGGAAATCCAAGAGTGTTGTTGTGATTACTGATAAAGATTGAAATGCCAAGTATATCATTATTAATAAAAGGAATGTTTGAAAATACCAATTTTTACTGCCATGATAATGAGATTTTGTTTTCATAAACTAAAATACTTTATCTCTCAAACTTTAGGCATTTATAATATTATGAGAATGTTTCCTATCTTTTAGAATATGGATTGTTTGAAAATTAATGATGAACACATATGTCTAGTGGATAGTGGATCAACACACACAGTCCTCAAGAAAAAGAGATATTTCTCTTATTTGACCACCCAAAAGGCAAATATTAGCACAACATCGGGTGTTGTAAACATAATTGGAGGTTTTTGATATATACATAATGGCGGAATTAATTAAGAATGCACTTATATCCCCCAAGTCTCGAAAAGGAATTAATTGATTTTTTTTAAAGATATCCGTAAGAATGGATAATAAGTTGAGACTACGAGTGAAGGACGTACTAAATACCTTCACATTATAAATATGATTTCAAGGAAGAAACATGTGTTGAATATTGCCTACCTTTTCTTCCTAAAGTAAGTGCAGTTGAATCATGTGGTCATAAACCAGAAGTTTATGAACCAAGAGAATTTTATGGCATGACCGGTTAGACCATCCCGGGTCAGTAATGATGCGAGAAAATAATAGAACAGTCATGTGGGCATCCTTTGGAGAACCAGAAGATTCTCCAAACTAGGGATATGACTTGTGTTGCGTGTTCAAAAGGAAAGTTAATTACTAACCCATCACCAGCCAAAATAGGGTTTTACTCCCTCAATTTTCTGGAAAGGATACAAGGGGGTATATGTGGGCCCATACATCCCCCTTGTGGACGATTTAGGTATTTTTACGATTTAATTGATGCATCAACCAAATGGTCACATGAGTGCTTATTATTAAGTCGCAACCTGGCGTTTGCATATTTATTTGCCCAATTAATACGATTGAGAGCACATTTTCCAGATTATCCTATAAAGGCAATTCGTTTAGATAATGCTGGTGAATTCACATCCCAAATATTTAATGATTATTGTATGTCTATTGGGATAAAAGTTGAGCATCCTGTAGCTCACATTCATACACAAAATGGGCTTGCTGAATCGCTTATTAAGCGACAACAAATGATAGGCAGACCAATGATTATGAAATCGAAACTACCAGTTTCCACCTGGGGCCATGCTATCTTACACACAGCAACATTAATTCGCATCAGGCCAACAAGTTATAATGCATCCTCCCATTTGAAAACGGTTTTTGGTCAGAAACCGAATATTTCCCATCTAAGAATTTTTGATTGTGCGATATATGTTCTAATTGTTCCACCACAACGCACAAAGATGGGACCTCAAATGAGGTTGAAAATATATGTTGGGAATGAATCAGCATCTATAATTACATATGTAGAGCCATTAAAGGGGGATTTATTTACTGCTCGATTTGCTGATTGCTAGAATTCCCAGCATTAGGGGGAGGAACTAAACAGCTGAAAAATCAAAATAAAATAAGTTGGGATGAATTATCTTATCTTGATCCTCAAACTAAACAATGTGAACTAAAAGTTCAAAAGATAATTCAGTTGCAAAGATTAGCAAATCAATTACCAGACACATTTACTGACCTAATGAAAGTGACAAAGTCACATGTACCAGCTGCTAATGCTCCAATTAAGATTAATGTCCTAGAAGGACAAAACAATAAGTCTAGAGCACGCCAGAAGCGTAGTAGACCACTCGGTTCCAAAGATAAAAATCCTCGAAAGAAAAAGGGAGCTAATAATCAAGATGGTCATATCGAGGTAAATGAAACGCCAAGAGAGTCTCCTGAAGAGACGCTAGACATGTTGGTTCCAGAAGAACCTCAGGTACCTGAAAATAAAGAGATCTCAAAAATTATAGCATGTCTAGAAAGTATGGAATCGAGACAAAACCGACGTCGATGATATTTTTATAATAAAGCGCTAAATGAAATTGAAAATAAAGAGGATCAAGAATCAAAATCTGTCAATGAATGCATGCACAGAAATAATTGGCCAAAATAGAAAGACGCAATACAGGCAGAATTAAACGGGAAGATTTCGGACCTGTTGTCCATACGCTTAAAACCTATCGGGTATTAATGGGTCTTTATATAAAGGCACAACGAAAAATAAAGCTGTTAGATATAAAATGGCACAAGGATTCTCACAAAGACCCAGAACTAATTATGAGGAGACTTATTCTCCAGTGGTGGATGCAACAACTTCCCGATATCTAATAAGTCTGGTAATACAAGAATGAATTTATATGCGTCTAATGGATGTCATGACAACGTATTTGTATATATTATTTGACACTGATATTTACATGAAAATCCCTGAAGGATTGAAACTGCCTAAATCATGTAAAGTAAGTTCTCGAGAACATTATTCAATTAAGTTAAATAGACCATTATATGGTTTGAAACAATCAGGGCATATGTGATATAATCGCCTCAGTGAATATTTATTGAAAGAAGGGTATAACGCTGATTATATATGCCCATGTATTTTCATAATAATGTTTGGATCTGAATATGTTATAGTTGTTGCATATGGGGATGATTTGAATATGAGAATATTTGAAATGAAAGATCTTGGAAAGACCAAGATTTGTCTTGGGTTACAGATCGAACACCTTAAAGATGGAATCCTTGTGCACTAAGAAACATATATAGAAAAGGTGTTGAAAAGGTTTTACATGGATAAATCACATACATTGAGCACCCCTATGGTTGTGAGGTCAATTGATGTTGAAAAGGACCCTTTTCGACCTCCAACTGCTGATGAAGATATCCTTGTTCCTGAAGTACCATATCTGAGTGCTATCCGAGCACTAATGTTTCTCGCTGGTCACACTAGACCCGATATCTCATTCTCTTTGAATTTATTAGCGAGATACAGTTCGTGTCCTACGAAGAGACACTAGAATGGAGTAAACAAATATTCCGATATCTTCAAGGTACGAAAGATTTGGGTTTATATTTTGCTAACCCATCAAAGGGGAGTTTATATGGTTTTCTGTCAGATCCTCATACCGGTCGCTCCCAAACCGGATATCTATTCACTATGGGTGGAACAACGATTTCATGGCGTTCCACAAAGCAGACTATGACAGCCACATCGTCCAATCATGCCGAGATCTTAGCTATCCCTGAAGCAAGTAGAGAATGTGTTTGGTTAAGAAACGTAATTCAACACATTCGTGGATCATGCGGTATCATTACAGATAAGGAGCCACCGACAGTATTGTATGAAGACAATGCGGCATGCATTGCCCAGCTCAAGGAAGGATATATCAAAGGAGACAGAACCAAGCATATACTTCTAAAGTTCTTTTTCACACATGATTTGTAGAAAAGCGGCGACATCATTAATCAGCAAGTTCGTTCGTGTGAGAACCTAGCTGATTTATTCACCAAGTCTCTTCCGAATTCGACGTTTCAGAGACTAGTTCATGACATTGGGATGCGCCGACTTAAAGATCTCAAGTGATGTGATTTTCAGGGGGAGAAAATACGCGTTGCACTCTTTTTCCCTCGATCATGGTTTTGTCCCACCGGGTTTTCCTAACAAGGTTTTTAATGAGGCAACAACCCCAAGCGTATTTGGAGTGACTATGTACTCTTTTTCCCTTCACTAAGTTTTTTTCCCACAAGGGTTTTACTTAGTAAGGTTTTTAACGAGGCATAGTACTCTTACTTGACATCCAAGGGGGAGTGTTATGGAATATTATATTATGGTATGGATGTCAATCCCTTTATTAATGGTATGATATATACCATATAGTGTATTATCTTTCTTAGAGGACAAGTAATGTATGTGTATATATAGATGTACCATCTATTGAATAATAACACAAGCTTATTGGCTCTCATCTCTCTATATCTCTTTTTCTCTCGATCTCGTCTCTCTCTATATTCTCGTTATTTTCATAACATTTTGCTATTTTTAAAGTTGTATTCATATCCCTTCTTAGGATTCTAATTAAGGAAGGCATTAGAGGAACCTGATCATAATAGTAATGATTGGATTGAAAATATTTGAACAATTTAATTGAAAATTAATAGTTGAAAATTTTCAATCCAACTTAATTAAGGGTGTAATCGAGTAGAGACAACTCGTAAGCTATTCGAGATCGACTCGGAGAAAACTCGAAATCGACTCGAAGTTAATGGAGCTCGAGCTTGAGCTTGAGCTACTCAAGTACCTTAACGAGCCGAGCTCGAGTATTGAATTACTCGGATTGACAGGCTCGCGAGCTTAATCGATCTCAAGTTTATAGGCTTGTAGTTTTTGCCCGACCCCTTCATCTTTATAACTATTACATTTTAAAGTATACTACAAAAATAAACCAATAAACTATTAAAACCTTTGCACATTGTGTTGTAAACCGATTGAATCTTAGACAATTTATGTTTTGTATCTTTGAAATTGTTGAAATTGCATCATTAAATCATAAAAAAAATATTCCGGCACTTAACCGAGTCGAGCCGAGTCAAGCTCGAGAGTGTCGAGTACTTTATCGAGCCGAGCTCGAGTTTGAAATTCTAAGCTCGATCGAGCTCGAGTCGAGTTTCGAGCTCGAGTAGTAGTGTCGAGTCGAGTTTCGAGCTTGGTGATACTCGGCTCGATTACACCCCTACCTAAGCGACCTTTTTGGATTGTGTTTAAATAAAGTAAAATCAACATTGGGAACATTAGAATTACAAGCGAGTAAAGGCAGGTATCCTACCAAATTTAATGGAATCGGAACCGGCGGTTCTTAAAATGTAGGAATCGGAACTGGTTACACTGGTTCTTTATATTTGGGAACCAATCTTGGAATCGTCGGTTCCGGTTCTGGTTCCGAAACCGGGTATCCGATATCTAATATTTTTAAATATTTATTTATCGTTTTATGCTATAAAAAGTAATTATTGGTTATTATACAGTTATAACGTAACAAAACAAATACTACAAACGATGAAAGTTTATGAGATAAACTAAAAACTAAAAAGTATATAAATAATTACGAATATTTTTTGAAATGAAAGGAAAGAAAACACAACTATAAGTTAGAAATAAAAAATATCAGAAAAAATAAAATAAATAAGTTGAGTGAAGAAAGTGATCGTAAGTGTATATGTATAATTAAGTGTGTAACCGTAAAAAATGAAATAATAATTTCAACTTTGTTCAACTAAACATAATAAACATAAAATTATTTTATTAAAATAAAGCGGAACCGGTTCCGACGGCTACCTGGAGGTTAGCGGTTCCAAAATAATGAGAATCGGAACAAAAATCGGTCTCAACCGGTTCCGTATTTTAGGAACCCGAACCTATAACATCGGTTCTGTATTTTGGGAACCGAAACCTATAACATCGGTTCCGGTTCAGAAACTGGCAATTTTGGAGTGGTTTCGGTTTCAAAGGTGGGTACTCGTTTTCGATGCTCACCCCTGATTAGAATAAAGGAAACCTTCATTTGAAGTATGATTATTCAAGAGATTATATGATTTCATCAAATGTTTAGGTTTACGTATACCTTTCCAGTAATGTTCTCTTATAAATTCTAGGGATAAGTACACCAAAATGTATCTAAGTTGTCCCCTTTTATCATTGTATGTACTCAACTTAAAAACTTATCATTGTATGTACTAAACCTGCTAAAATTGCCATTCTATGTACTAAACTACCATTTTATGTATCCATTTAATGTACTTAAAAACTTAACATTTAATGTATTGAACCTGTAAAAATGACAATCTTTTAAGTTGAGTACATACAATAGTAAGTTTTTAAGTTGAGTACATACAATGATAAAATGTGACAACTTGGATACATTTTGGTGTACTTAACCCTAACTTCTATTGCTTGTTGTTGCTGAGTTGTTTTTGTTGTAACATATACATATTCTATTCCAATAATTTCTCTTATAAACTTTCTTCGGGTTATCAGGTTGGTTGGGTTACTTTAAGTTTAATCCAATTTCAATCCAATAGATTCGATATCAGGTTAACTTTGTACCGAGGTATATGTCAAGTTATCTCAAGTTCACTTTTTTAAATTGGTTGGTTGGGTTGGTTGGTTATTTGAGTACCCCTAGGGGGACAAAAGAGTAGGACGAAAGGTAAAAACTATGTAAGTGATGGAGTAGAAATTTTAGCACTTATCAAATGATGAAGTGGGTAGAAGAAAGAGTAGGCTAAAAAGTAGGAGGAAATATAATTTCTAAAGATAGTTAAAATTATAAAGTATATATTCGTGTTGATGTGAAATTAAATGTCAATATTTTGTCAATATCTTTTTGATATTATTTACTAAACTCAATTTTATTATAATCAAAATGTTTTAGATTTAAAAATTAAATGTAACATATTTTAGTTTAAGTGACACCATTTTGGTGGATAAAGATAATGATAAATATTTTACTATGCTCAATGATTATTCCATGTGTATGATGTGTTTATTAGTTGGTTTTTAATATCATATATATCATTATGGAATTATACGTATTTTGTAATTACATGCGAACTTTAAATTGAAGAGACCATGCTTTAATAAGTAATACATATTACATAATAATTTAATTTTTTATGCTTTAACTTGAATATTTGATAATTTTTTAAGTTTAAAATGACCATTTGGACAGCAATAGATTTTATGAAATGTGTTTTTATCCTTTGAATTACAAGTATAACATCTTTTTTTACAATTTTGTTGGTCAACAAAGTCAACAAATTGCAAAATCAACAAATTAAAAACTATTATAAAAGATAAGAAAAGTATAAGCAGGTTTCATGAGCTCTGCGTATTATTTCAATATCAGCAAGTTGCCTAAACTTTATCCTTTTAGCTAAACATGGAAAAAGTTAAGAGAAAGAGCCATAGAATGCAACCAATTTATAGAACATGTGGTGAGTGTTTGTAGGTTAAAAAATGAATTGCACTTTTGAAAGTGAGGAATGAATAGGGTTGGATGCATCATGTCTTCTTGTGGATAAATTATTGATGCATATCTGGCTTTTATTCTCTCTTCTAAACTATGCATCACATAAACAAATACCTCTTTTTATATATCAAATTAATCATTTTTCATTTACTTATATATATGAAAAAGCATGAATGTAGCCCACTACAATATTCAGAACGATATTGTTTTGTATGATTGATTCTGTAATACAATTTTTGGCTGTGACTTAAAGTTGTGGACAAAGAAAGCACATGGTTATGCACGTTATTTCAAAAGGGTGACGAAAAAGGTGTCGTATCTATGTGACGAATGACAAAACAAGTTAGATTTGATATTTTGGACAATAAAGAGTAATCGCACTCAAGAGGGATACAATGCATTATGGGATTGAGATTGGTCCATAGCGACATTGCTCATTGTCCGCATGGGCTCGTTGTTGAATTTTTTTTGTTTAGCATTTCTTATTCATTTACTAGAATTTGTCCCTGAAGGCATGTATTGACTGGTTTGGTCTCACTCACGAATGTGCGTTATGTTTTTATGTTAAGTAAGGGTACGTTGTTTTTCATAATTTTATAAAACCCACAACTTGCAACTCACTTCAATCAACAACCGAATCTTTTGAATTGAGTTACAAAAATCCTCCTCAAAAGCCACTAAATTTTTTGATATTCAGATATAAATGCATCAATGGAAGTTCTAGAACTCTTCCAAAATAAAAATATTAAACCTTACTCCAAAATCGAAATCGAAATCAAAACCGAAACCGAACTCATTTGACACATTTTGCGATTTACAAACCATAAACCAAGATATAAGCTCAAACCTAAATTAAGATACAAGCTCAAAATCTAGATTGAGTTTCAAACTCAGTCCTAAAATCGATGCCGACACAAAAATAGTGGATGTGACTTTTATTTTACGAGGAGAAGTTGAGGTTAGGGAGCTGCAGACATTCATCCCAAGAGAAGAAGGTGGTGGTGTTGTTCATCGAAGTGCTCTGGTGGTGGTATCGAAGTGCTTCAAAGTGCAGGCTAGGCTCACGTATTTTTTGTCAAGGAATCATTGATATGTGAGCCCGTGACCACTGTAGAAAAGAAAGGCGATAATGAGTTGTGACGTTTTTCATCTGTTCCTATGTATATATTATAACAAATTATATGTTTAGTAGTAGTCCTTGTAATAAGGTGATATATTTAATTATTTATAGAATAATATGAGAAAAAGTGGAAAAAACACCAACATAACCCATTTAGTATGTTGATGGACCATGATTCACATGTCCCTTTGTCTAACGAACTTTTTTAATCATCGTTAGAGGCACAGGTCACCTTCGGTTGTTTTTGCAAAACCACAATGGTCATCTTGTAATTTTGAACTACATGGACGGAACTTGTAGTTTACTCTAATAGACATGAGATCATGTGAGAACTGTCATTTTTTTGTAAGCACTGAGAAGTGTGAGAATAAATTTTAAACAGTTGATCACTTATAGTCTAATACCCTCCCATGAATTGCGACTTAAAAGGATATTGATCCAATGCATCTCATCCTAATAACGTTCATTTCTTATCCAACGGTTAATAATCACTTCTCATCAAAACCCAATCTTACTCTCTAATAATTATATATAATTAAATTAGATTTATTATCATATACTTTCATGTAATAACTCCATTGGTTTTGAGACATATACTTAAACTATGCGTTAAAAAAATAATTAATTTCGGTATTAAACGTCAATTACCATCATTCATCATATTTCTAAAATGATTTAATTACGTAAATATCAAATTATGAATATGTAGCAAATTAGGCTTAATTTAAGTTATAATTGTGATGTTAAAATATATAGTATAATTTTATCTATTTACTTAAACTAATTTGCAGTGATAGTCTATTAATATAAAAAAGAAAAAAAAAATATCATTCCTTGTTGGTGGAATGTCACTGTCGATATTTTCCTTTGACATTAAAATACAATCATTAACTATATTCGATACACCAATATTTTGTAGCAGAAAATGTGAAATTCATTTTACTTATTTTGAATAGAATAAATCCTTAAGCAGAATTATAAACTTGGAAAAAATATTTATTTTTACGACAAGATGTATTTTTGATAAAATATTTAAGTTTAAATATTTTAAGCGATGCCGTTTCAAACCAAATGCATAAAAATGTTGGATGTAAACTAATTACATGGTCAATGTAGACTTTTTTTCCTTATATGATTCAAGTCTATCATTTGAATGGAATTCAACTTTCACTTGTGAAAAAGTTTATGAATTGTAATAAAAAAGACAGATAGCAAGACCCTCTTTTTATAAAACCTTTGTGAGGAGGTAAGTGAATAGTGTAAGAAATTGTTATAGGTGAGAATCATAAAAAATAATTTGGATATCGGATTTCCTTTAATCTTATGTCCGTTTATGAATTGTCGCTTTTCACTTGAATGATTATGTGCATTTATACAATAATGCCCTCAAATTTGAAGAGGCCGATTAACTTAAAATTTCCTTAAAATACAACAAATAAAGGATAATCATTTTATGCACATCATTACTTGAATTACCCCAAATTAAAATATAGATCTAACATCAATAACATACAGACCAAGCCTTATAACAAAACTAAGTCTAGGTCGGATGTTACTAATACCCAAGAATTGTCGCTATCTCCAAGGCGCAGAAGACATCAGCGAATAGCGATCTTTCACGTGTGTCTAACTAGCACTTACCTCATCACGATACTCTCACTAGCACCATATCCCAATAATGACCTGATGCACATGCCGACAAATAAAAGTGGTTAGACTTAATGCCTAGTGAGTCCAAGAGTTTTCATCATTTATATAAATCGATAAACTGAGATAATGTTATTTCAATCACGGTTTCCAAAATAATAAACTGAATGTAAAAGCAACATCTTTCTCAAAACACACCATTTTCGTGAACGAATATCATTAACCAAAAACATTCTTTTATCGTAAACCCAAAACCCAATACTCACCAAAACGTGAATAAAAAACAATACCAAATATTGAAAACATGCACCAAACTCCAACTCCCAACACATCCAAAATGGATAAGGTTTAATGCTCAAAACCTAAATCATGGATAACAATCTATACTCAAAATGTCACCGAAAACATGGATAATACATAACATCCAAAATAACACCTTTCGGTGTGATGGAAGAGACCCGATTTCCATAATCAATGATGAAACACAAAAGTAGGTCATCTGACATGTTGGAAAAGCAAAACATGGATTATAATCAATTGATATATCAAGCTTAAGTCCTCTAAGTTTATTGGTCGTGGAGTCTCATATCATATGAAATTAAGTTTATTGGTCGTGGAGTCTCGAAATGCATGATTAACTTGAAAACTTAACTTTGGTTGGGAGAAGTTATTTTCAAGGTCAAATCATATCATATTATATTTTGAAAGTGTTCCAAAACAACAAGATGCTTTTACCAAATCATTTATATAACCAAATACCCTAATACGAATTAACATTAAATAATCTCCGTTTGTACAAGAAATCACCAAAAGAACACATTCTTGAGGTTTATTCACTAAAAAGTCCAAAAATCTAAATATAGTAATTTTATAATCCAAGTTTACCGAATGCAATTTTGTCAAATACTCAACACATTTGATAATAATCAAGTAAAACATATTAATATTTCAAATTACACATTTTGCCATGCATAACGTTTTCACAAAGCAACTTGAACTCATCTTGCTAAATTTAGGCTAAATCTAGGTTTTACCCCAAACCTTGAACTTCCCTTGTAGAAAACTTAAGATCTACGAGAAATATCCCAAACCCTATTTCCACCATTTCTCAAAATAGCTTCTCCATATTAAGGAACACAAAATCTAAGACAAAGAAGGGAGAAAAGGAGTGGAGATGAATAACACCTTAAACCTTAGCTTAAAATATTGAGAGAGATGAGGAGATTACCATACCAAGAGTTCTTGATCCACCAAATACTTCCAACTCCTTGATATAGTCTTGAATGTCTTGGAAAATCAAGAAGATAGCAAAAAGAATCGTCTCAATCGGAGTAGAAATGAAGGAGATATGAAGAAATGAAGATAACCCTAAAAATCCTGTATTTCCGTAGACTCAGCGTTGCCGACATATACTGAGACTTAAGCTGTATCGTAAGTATTGCAAGTTTTATTCCTTGAAACTAAGCCTCCATCGGTAGTTGTCTCGAGAGTTAATTAGTGCCATAACTCTCGCGAACTTTGAAACTTACTTGATTGCCCAACTAACTTGATAACTCTCGGTGGTCACTGATATGACTATAACTTATTTGTTTTAACTCCGATTTTTCTCCGAAATGAATCATCGAACTCCTTGTTGAAATCTCTATTCAACTAGAATATAAAATTTATAATTTGATCCCCAAATCTAAATTCTTCTATTTCTCTCAAAACACCAATTTCGTCAAAACTTTAAACTATATTTATCCAAAAATTCAGGTGTTATATCATCTCATTAATATTGCTCTTCAATTAGGATTGATTCAAATTTGGAGATCCATTTTTATCTTTTTTAGTATAAGTTTCTTTTTAACCAGAGCGCGAAAAAGTATATTTCTAATTACAAACACTATTTTTTCTTTTTAAAAAATTTAAACTTGTAAACTATGTAACACTTGTGTTTCTAGTTAATAATTATTCTTTAGAGTAAATTACACTCCCGGTCCCTGTGGTTTAACGATATTTTGGATTAGGTCCCGATTTTGCAAAAATTACACTGACCGTCCCTGTGGTATTCAATTACGCATCGATAAAGTCCCTCCCCTTGACGCCGTCTATGTGTGCGACGTTAACCACTCCACGCGCCCAAAAACAGAGGGGTATTTTCGTCCTTTTGCTTTTCCTTCTCAATAACACACCTCTATCTCTCTCTTATACATCTCTAACGTCTCTCTTTATCTCTCTTTATCATCTCTCTCACCGTCTTTCTCTCTCTGTCTCTCTCTCTCTCTCTTCAAGATCGATGATAAAATGCAGGTGCGGTTGCGATGCAATACTTCGAACGTCTTGGACATCATCAAACCTAGGTAGAAGGTTTTATTGTTGTTCAAGAAAGGTATTTGCCCTAATTGATCTTCATCTGTAATTTTTTACACTTTCAAGGATTTCCCCTAATTGATCATCATTTGTTATAGGGCAGAAACTGTGGTTTCATTGAATGGCTTGACCCAGCATTGTGTGAACGGGCAAAGATGATTATTCCAGGTTTGATACGGTCAAAGAACAAGCTTGAAGAAGAAAATCACAGATTGAAGTTGTTGTTGTGGTTAACTTGGCTGGCAATTGGAATATTTTTTTTGTTTTCCTTGAACAACAAAAGTTGAAATTGAAGCTGTAATTGTAACACTTCTAGTATTTGTAGAATTTGGTTAATGTAAGCTACTTTTGGTTAATGTAAGCTAGTTTTTGTTAATGTAAGCTACTTTTGGTTAATGTAACATGGTTTTGGTTAATGTAGGCTGATTTTGGTATATATATGAGTTGATTTTCAATTGTTGTGGATTGACAACAGGTTGCAATTGTTTCGAATTGCAAAACAGATATTGTAATAGTAAACAATTGCAAAACAGGTTGCAATTGTAAACAATTGTTTCCAATTGCAAACATGTTTTGCAATTGTTTACAATTGCAAACATGTTTTGCAATTGTTTACAATTGCAAACAATTGCAAACCTGTTTTGCAACCTGTTTTGCAATTTGAAAAGCATGTATAACCTATTTATCAATTTGAAATGCATTGCTAACCTGTTTTGCAATTTGAAATGCATTGCTAACCTATTTTCAGTTGGAAACAAAAGAAGTGAAAAGATCATCTAATAGATACTTGACTCCAACAGATCATAACATCCAAAGAGATCATCAATGTACATCCCAAAACATCATCCAAAAGTTATCATCAAGGTATATCCAAAAACATCTAAATGGTAAAACATACCATAACATCCAACCATCATAACAAAAGAAAATCTAAAAGTGTTCATGGTAAAACATACCATAACATCCAAAACATCATAACAAAAAAAGCATCCAGAAGTTACTTGCTTCAACCATTCATTGGGCTTGTCCCTTACATGTCCTGGAGTTATGACCCTGTTTTTTGCACTTTACACAGGTCACTGTTTTGCCAACTCTCTTCAGCTTCTTTCCTGCTTCAGTCACCTCCCCTATTGCTTTCTTCCTTTTCTTCTTTGGCCTACCAACCTGTGTGTGATGGATGGGTGGAAGCAAAGTGATTGGGCTTGTATATTTCACCCACAGCTTAATTCCATTGATAGGTTCTAGCTTAAACTTATACATTTGCTTCCATGTATCCAACCAATAAGTCTGATGAACCCACTGTTCAGGAATGCCTACATCTTCTCCATGACTTGCCATATCCCATATTGTTGCCACAACATGTTTGCATGGGATTCCAGTAAGCTCCCATGTCCTGCAAGTACATGTGTTCTCCTTCACATCTACAATCACCTGATCTCCTGATGGACTACTGAATTGGTACCTGTGTTCACCATTCCAAATGACAGAATATTCCAAACACTAGTACAAATATGCCTTTTTGCCACGGTTTTGAAATTCATTTTAGTAACATTTAGGTCTAGAACCGTGACTAAAAGTCATAAATAAAATTGAAGTATTGTTTTAGTCACGATGTAACTCAATAACCATGACCATTAGAAAACATGTTTAAACATAATGTCATGGTTTAAACAAAACCATGACTAGATTGTTCCTATGGCCACAATTTTTTTGTCGTGGCAAGTAACACATAAAAACCGTGGTCATAGACATATATATATATATATAGTCACGGTTTTTTTTGTGACAATTATTATTTGTGACCATAGACCGCATATGGCCTCATGAAGTCATTTTTCCGTGACCAAAAGAATATACATATTTAGCCATGAAAATTTGTAAAACGTAGCCATAAGTCACATGTATTTGTAGTCATGGTTTTATTATTTTGTGTGACAAGAAGATAACCAGTACCCACGGTTTATTGTATGAAACGTGGCAATATGTGATAATTTCGTCACAGTTAATATGAAATGTGTGTAGCTATTAATACAGTTAAAACTAAGACTAAAATAATTCTATTGTCAATAAAAGCTGACCAATAGCTACGATTCTACAAAATAAATTGTGTGACTAATAAATAGTTAAACGTTATGATTTTTAATATTTCGCATGACCAAAGGCATTTAATACTCACGCTTCTAAAATATAAGTGTAACTATATGTCTTGAATTAGCCATTGTTTATTATGTGTGTGACCAAAAAGATACATATAGCCACGTTTCTAAAAATTAAGTGTAACTATATGTCATGAATTTGACCATGTTTTTAATATTTAATGAGATACTTTTAACAAAATCAATATTGTCCTGGTGGTTGGTCTATTCCTTATCAAAGATGAGGTCTCAAGTTCGAGTCTTGACCACGTCAAAAAAATATACAAGATTATAGAGCAATCATCGGCTACATTAAAAACAAATTATGTGGCTATAGATAGTTTACTGTCATGCTTTTTTTTTTATATTGTGTGACCAAAAGATAACTAAATGCTACGTTTAATGTGAGTTTGCGTGGCAAAAGGTACTTTATGGCCACGGTTTTTGGTAAAATGCTCTAATACCATAAAAATTGGATATGCCTATAGCTACGGTTTTCAAACTATGGCTATGGTTTTTCATTTCATTTGGTGACACATTTTAAGCGTTACCAAAATGGTATCAATGGTCACGGAAGAATAGGCTACGCTTTGATAAAAATGAAAAACCGTGACTAAAGGCCTATGGCCACGGTTTTTAACCGTGGCAAATGTGAATTTTTGTACTAGTGAAAGCATCCTTCTTGATTTTTTCAAACTCCTTTGCAACTGTTGGAGTAAGGGGGCCTTTTGCTTTATCAATTACCTGTTGAACATTTGCAATCCTCTTCATTATGTATTGCCTTATGTACTCCAAACATGTCATAATGGGCTTATCTCTTCCATCCACTAGCTGTTTGTTGAATACTTCACAAATGTTATTCAACAAAACATCCGTATGACTTCTTCCTGTAATTAGATCCATTTAAATATTAGCAACTACCATAACTTATACATAAATACCATTCATATAGGTAATGTTTTGTAATTTACCTGTGAAATGAGACTTTGTCCAGTTATGAGGAGGTATTTGCTTCAACCAATCATATAGGGAAGGATTCACCTTTTTCAATGCTTCCATTTCAACATCAAACTCCTGGATAGTGGGTGCTGCAGCACACTTCCACAACAAATCCTTGTACAACTTCCCTCTCCATTTCTTTTTCATATT
Source organism: Centaurea solstitialis (assembly GCA_030169165.1). Taxonomy (NCBI): domain Eukaryota; kingdom Viridiplantae; phylum Streptophyta; class Magnoliopsida; order Asterales; family Asteraceae; genus Centaurea; species Centaurea solstitialis. The sequence goes on along the minus strand of CM058040.1, from coordinate 79,083,102 downwards.
TTCTTCAATATGCCTTATGCAAAACCTATGTTCTGCACAAGGGAATACATTTGCAATTGCAGGTATTATGCCCTACAATCCATATACACATACATTTATATATTAAAAATCCAAAATTTACAAGTACATATGTAAACCAAAACGAATAAGGTCATTTAAAGAAGATTTACCTTTTGCCTGTCAGATATAAAGGTGAAGTTTGAATTAGTTTCCAGATCTAGATCAGCTCCCAAACACTGTAAAAACCAGGTCTATGATGAAGTTGTTTCTGCCTCAACAATGGCATGTGCAAGAGGGTAAGTACCATTGTTAGAATCAATTCCAACAGCTGTGAGAATCTGTCCAGGAAAGGGCCCCTTCATAAATGCTCCATCCAACCCCAAGAAATCACTCAGTCCAGCCTTAAAACCTTGCTTCAATGCTCCAAAACAGACATACACCCTCTTAAATCTTCTTGTTTCACTCTTTGGGTTAGGTTCCACCTCAAACTCCAACTTGACAGTTGTGTTTAGATTTTTTCTTTGAACTTCTTGAAGGTAGTCCCTTAAACCCTTGTATTGCTCAGCAAAGTCCCCACGTAGTCTATTCATTGCTATGGCCTTTGCTCGATGAGATTTCATCCTTGAACAATGTTGTTCATTATTTTTCTGCATATCCATCTGAACTGCTTTCACTGGGATTTCTGGATTGTGGATAAGGGTATTTGTTAGATGTTGGGACAAGAAAGTAGCTGTACAAGCCCTAACATTTCTGGTTTGAAGACATTTGTGGGTATCCACATATGTTTTAACCATCCAATTGGTGTCATTTTTACCCCTTGATACAAGCAGGACCCAAGGGCAAGAGGGCCCACCTTTTTTTTGACTTTTTTGCTTTACTTGGCCCACCATTATCTTCTTTATTCAATGCTGGTATGCTACCAAAACACGCTGCCCGAATCCTCATTAAGTCATTCTTAATTACAAAAATCTGTCTTCTAGTCAAGATTGCATGGGTGTCTATCATTTGTTTGATACCATCCTTACTCCCAAATACCTTACCAACATAGAAGATAGGAGGCCCTTCACTTTCAGCTGCTTCCCTCTCCTTCTCCTTTCTAAGTTGTTTTAGTTTTCTCTTTCTTTCCATCTCTAAATCTGAATCATCTGTGTTGCTTGCAAAGTCTTCATGGTCCACTGTATAATCATCTGTATGACTGCTACCTTCTCTACAAACATGTTTCATCCTACCAATCCATTCTGCTTCAGCATCTGTGTAAAAGTTGAAGGCACTGATGTCTATATCCACTTTGTCCACTTCATCTTCAATGTAATCACTATCAGCACTGTCATCACTGTCATCACCCTCATCAACCTCACCACCCTCATCAACCTCTTTATGTTGATCTTGGTTCTCCAAATGATCATCAAGTCCTTCAAATGGATTAAAATTTCCCCCCATAAGTCCCTGACTTTGAAACTGATCAAACAAAGCATTATAATCCTCATCAGACAAATCATCACAAGCTTTTTCCTTCTCTTGAACATCTACTTGACAAGCTTTTCCTTTTTCTTGATTACCTACTTCACAACCTTTTTCCTTCTCTTGATTATCTACATCACAACCTTCAGCATGCCATTCAAGCAAAAGTTTCTTTTTGCAAGAGCTAGGAAACCATACTTCCCTCTTTTTTCTAAGTCTACTTAACTCAGGTGAGGGGGTTTCTTCAATTTCTTCTATAACCACATTAGTACCGCTTGGGCTACACAAATAAGTACCCACCTTGCTTTTCCAGTGTTCAGTGTATATTTCCATTACACGACAAGCAGGAACATATTTTATCATATTGCGCACATCCTGATCATTTTCTAAGGCTTTTAGACCAAAGTCTAATTCCTCACCAGGGATTCTAAAGTGATAATAAGTAGGTATTGGTTGTCTATAGCCAATTTCTTGCATCATCGCATCTAACTCATGTACAGAAAACACGTCTGTATCTACTAAATCGACATAATGAACCTTACCATCTTGATAAGACCTTCCAGGCGACTTAGTGAAAAACCCTCCATGATTAATCTTCAAGCTTATAAACGTTTCATACAAACCTGCAAAACAAAAAGTGCTATTAGGCATTACAATCATAGGATACTAAAATACGGAAGATCAACTATCAAATGGATGCACATACCGTATACATCAATATACTCATTTGATTCATGGTTGGGTCGAACTTGCCACAATGTCTGCACCATGATTGTGCAAATAGCTTGAAACTTGCAACGTATTGTGATGAAGAGGGTTTCAGATTGAAGAACAAAATAAGGGTTTCAGATTGATCATCGTTCAGAGGAATGAAGGTGAAAAGGGTTTAATTGTGATGAAATTGTGCCTCTCCTGAATATGTGTGAGTATGTGAGAGAGAGAGAGAGAGAGGGGTGTGTAATTGAGAGGGAAAAGCAAAAGGACGAAAATACCCCTTTGTTTTTGGGCGCGTGGACTGGTTAACGTCGCACACATAGACGGCGTCAAGGGGAGGGACTTTATCGATGCGTAATTGAATACCACAGGGACGGTCAGTGTAATTTTTGCAAAATCGGGACCTAATCCAAAATATCGTTAAACCACAGGGACCGGGAGTGTAATTTACTCTATTCTTTATTAGCATTTGGAAACTAATTTTGTTTTTTTTTCTAATAGCGCAACATTTGCCAAACAAAATTCTTCCATTCGATAATGTATGAGACCATATGAAATACAATCCATGCATTGTCAATGTAAGGACCAAATTCTAATTGAAATTCTTATCTGATTTGGACCTATTGATCCAAAAAAGTGTGGTGTTGGTTTGGTCTTTGAAAACAAAAGTTTAAAAAAGACAATCAATAGAACTCAAACAAATTTCTTAAGACTTCGCGTTGGACTTGTCCAAGCTTTATTTGGTCGAAAAAAAGGTTGTTATTAATCCAACCTGACTAAAAAAATCTAGTTGTAAAAAACACCACCGTTCAACCTGATCCATTACATCAAGACTCACATATATCAGTTTTGATACGCTGGCGTCTAGTCCAAATGTCCATCTCTTATTTCAAATAGTGCAATGTCCTTAACAGTTCTAATAACCTTTAGAGTCTTGACATGTTTATATTATCCGCAACACATTATTATGATACTTCTTTAGAACCCATGATCTTCATTTACAAACCAATATTTATTTTTTGATACAAACTAGTTATGATTTTAACGATAAAATGACGTCTAAATGTAATTCAATGCATAAAATTCTTTTGGAACACCACATTGATTGTCGTATTTGTGTATTATTTGAGCCGGTAGGCCGACACATGGTTTTTAACTTTAAATGATAAAAATGACATTTAACTAATAGAAAGCGACCATAGAGTAGGTGCCTATCGGGCTATCGATTTCTACTTCTTCAATTCACTTTTTCTTTATATACATTGTTTTTTTCTAATGAAAGGGTTTATGTTGTTTTGTATTGTGTTACTTATTTAAACCGCTTCCATGAACGCTATTATTGGTTTTTTGTGCAATTGTTGTAAACACACAGGAGATGAATAGTTACTACTCATATTACACCACGTTATGACGAGATTATCAAAACCAAACAATCACATGATTCCTAAATCGTTACATATCTTACAAATTTACCAATTATCATTCTAAACAAACACTTATTTTCTTTAAGGTTCAATACTCGTGTCTAAGGATGTTCTAATGTGAGATATGGACAAGAACTTTTGGGGCCCAAATACAAATGTTCTAGTAGCTATCTAATTATATATGTTTAACTTTTAACTCAACATTTTTAAACTTTTTAGCCGATTTTGCTATTTTCGATTCTACCTTTTGAAGAACGTTAGAAAAATTAGTTTATTTAAGTAAATTATAAGACTTTCTTGTTGTTTAACTTTTATATTTTTAGATAGGTTGTACGGTTTCAGTCTCTCTCTCTCTATATATATATATATGTATATATTAATTGAACTCGTTTACTAAGTCTATAGTGTAAATAGAATAACAAGACTTTTAAAAAGATTGATAATGATCCTTGTACTTGACACCAACACGAAGCCTCGGATCAGACAAAATCACTATTTGATGGTGTATCCAAAAATACAGGCATCCGTGTTGGTGTTGGGTTTGAAACAAAACAGATGTTAGTACTGCTGGAGGAATGAAGTGGATACTATGCTGAGCCTAAGTGGAAGTATTAATGGTTACTGCTGCTGTTATGAAGATTAATGTTGCTAGTGAAAAACCAACTGTAGTCTTGGTTAGTACTGCTAAGGAGTCATTACTGCTACTGTTATTACTGTCAGTTCAGTTCATTAATACTGCTGGTTAGTACTTCTAGTAATAGTTAATACTTCATATGTTTTTATTATTGCTTTGGTTGCGTGATATGGCAAGGATTCTTTTGAAGAGATAAGGAAAAGATCGCGAAGATTATGAAGATTAGTTAGAGATTTGTTTCCTTATTCTTTATCTGTAATCTATATATATATATATATAGATTGTTGATTAGCTTTTGTATGATACGAGTGGTTAGTTTTCGATTGATAGAAAGTTTGAGCCTCAAGATTGTTCTTGATCCTTGCAATAGAGAAGTGTTGCATGTCTGTTGAGCCTGTTCAACAGATTGAGGCTTTTGATTGTAATCATTCGATTTCTAAGTAATATATAAGTGATTTGCAGTTCATTGTGATTTATTTAATTGTTAGAGTGTTATTTCACAAACTTCTTTAACAATTTTCTGAGTTTGTTTTAAATTCTTGTTTGAATTTCGATCCTAACAGTTGGATTTGATAATAAACAAATATTTGAATACGTTTTTTTAACGGCAAATAACTCACACACACGTTCCGGGTATCCGGATCCAAACCGGCACCAACTAATCCCCAGCGCCCATGAACCAACCCTATGGACCGGCCCATGAACTCGCCCCTAAACCGACTAATACCGCAGCAAGTCGTCGCCTGCGGGTTTGAACCTTGACCAACTGAGGATACCATCCCCTGAAGGTACAAGGATGTTAGCTCCACCCACGAGGGTAGACCATCTTTGGTTTTGAATACGTTAATAAACCTTTAAATTTGTATTTAATTCGTAGTAATTTCCTCATCTTTTGTTTCTGAACTCATTAAAAAGATTTCTTATATATATTATTATATTTACATGCATGTCACAGTTGATTTAAATGTTTAGAAAAGTAAAAAGGAATTATTGTGAATAGGGTGGTCCATGCTGATAAAAACCCCTTTAATTTGACAATCCTTCTTTGCAGTTGGCACAGCACAGCACAGTTAACAACTTAAGTACAACAACCCCACCATAGTTTGTAAAATGTAACAAAATTTAGTTTGATTTCTATTATATATATAACAGAAAAGTTATTTTTTCTTATTAATATAATAAATTATAACTTTTTATTATAAACTTGTTTAATGATGAGAAAGCGAGTGACAGATTGGGAAAAAAGATGTAGGTTGGATCCGCTTACGAAATATTAACTAAAAGGCTTCGATAAAAAGGATGACAAACTTGACATCTACATCATAAGATGTTACAAAATCAATAACTTACAGATAAAAATGGATACAAATAAAATACTTTGACATTAGTTGTTCGAGTAAAAAGCTCTCACACGATATAGAAAAACAAGACAAATTTCTTACATTTTGTGCCAAAATGGATGTATCAAATTCAGAAGTTCACAATTTTTAGTCCAAATTTGATATTTGTTTCCCAAGATGAGGCCCTTATTGAAGAAGGATGCAACAAGATTATGATAGTGTGGTGAAATTACGACACTTATTTCGCTCTTTGTCATTTTGAAGACACTTAACTATTGTGGCGACCGCAACAACAAAAGGTATTATGATAATGAAAGCGGAACGCAAACAATTGGCCCTTATTTGCTCCATCAAACTTGCAGTCGGCTACACCTAATGTCCGTTTCTTTGTATTCCCTCCAAACACCGTTAGACATTTTCCGGTGCCACGCGAGAGCCAAAATCTGAACTCTCGATGGTTTAGGTGCTTTGGTGGGTTGATCGATTTCCAATCTGCGAACGCTAGGCTTTCTAAAGAGGTCAAGGATTGAAGACTCACTTTGCCATGCTTGTTGACCGTGAGGTAGTTTTGTCCTTTTGAGCATTTATCCATGTAGTTACTGAACCTGTATATGGATAAAGTAATTATCAAAATAACATGTATATTTTATAATAAATAAAATATAAAAAAATATTTTACAATTATCCTTCATGATCTTTTTCATTTTTCAGAAACGAATCATCCAATACTAATTAGTAGCATTGTGAAAATGGGTTAAAAATCCGAGAGGTAAAAAAGGTGTGGGGTCAAACTTTAACCCCCCTGAGGTGGATTTATAAAAGGATGAGGGGTAAAAAAAGTTGAAAGGTAATTTTTTTTGGTCCGAAAAGTTGACTAGGGTTGAGCCAATCTTTTTACACAGTGGATCTGTCCTTGGTTGTTAGAATATTTGAAACCCGGTTAAATTAGTCTATGAAAGAGCCGTTGAGGGACAATGAAGGTTCAAACATATATCAAAAGAAAAAGGCTCAATTTTACCAGATATAGACTTCAACAATACATAATTAACGAACCTATGATAGCCGGAAGCAGAGCCGGAGGTAGATTTCCATCCAAAGTAGGCATTGCCTTTCCCAGTGCCGCCCACAACGTTGGGTACGGAGTAAACACCTCTATCACTTGCGTTAACATAGTCCGACTGCAATGCACCAGCGATGAGTGTGTCGTCAAAGGCGGTCATGTGGGGGTAGGCCTCGCTCGGTGGACATGTTTTCGTGTTATGATCACATATGGAACATTGGCTGCATAAATTTTTGCTTTCTAATGCTAATGAATCACCACCCACACACACTAGCAGCAATGCCAAGTTGATTAAGATGAGACTGCTACTACATAATGTGGTAGTTATTTTATCCATATGTTCTTCCCAATCCCTTTTGCTTCAATTCTCACCAATTAATATGAGGTTGAAATCTCCATAGATTACATTCACTAAGATGGGTTCTTTGTAATATTCACCCATCCTCACAAGATACAACTATTAATTGTTTATAGAGAAAAATTATATTTTTGGTTAACTAATGTGGTCTATTACAAATAACGGATATCTTGCCATGTATTTTTTTTTATTATATTAGCGGATTCTATGGTTTGTAAGTTCTTATAGATTTGATTCGTGACGTAGGTGTTGTCCATGAAGGGCCATCAAATACCTTATGTGAGAGGCATTTTGATCATGGGCTATTATATTTTCTATTATAATTTTTATGGTAAAAGTGCGTAAACACACATATGACAATATAAGTATTTAGAAGAAGACTAAAAATGACTCACCTAAGTGAGGGATCCATATTATTTTTTCAATGGTAGCACGAAATAATTACCGTAATAATATGATATAAAATATAAAATAATTATAAAATAAAACCACTAGGATATGAGTATAATTTCAGGGATTTATGGTTAGGGCAGGATAAAGGTCAAATTTCTTGTCCCCCTCTGTATTTCCTCAACATATATAATGGTACAAAGAGATATGTACAAGGAAAGGATACCAACTAAAGAAGGAATATATACAATAATACAAACATAATTATCTCTAAGCTATTTAAGGTGGATATTCTATTATAAATATTAACACTCAAATTTAAGTTTCAATATGCTATTGGTTGTCTCTAATTGTTTGGCAACGATGGCTAGTGATAGCATGAAGCAACAAGTCTAAGGGTTGTAAATTTTTTTACACTACGACATAATACATTAGGGGTATCATGTGCCACCACATCCATACAAGTCCATGTTCCCTACCTACATCATCCCAGCCCATCCCTTCGATGCACTAAGAAGCGAGGCTAGGCCATAGATTCGTATCACTCGTTAGGCTAAATAAGTGAGGATTTGCAAACCACACAAAGACCACCCGTGTGATAAACAAACCACTTACCCGTGTAATAAGTGAGGATTTGCAAACCACAAAGACCACCTATGTAATAAACAAACCACATAACAAGATATCAGTAGTATCTAACAAACCACAAGATCCAAAAACTTAGTTTCCACAAGATCCAAAAACCTAGTTTACTCTTGTTGCATCATTTCCATCGTCCCTTGATTTTGCTTTGTCTCCTCCATGAACCTATCCACATATACTCCAAAACTTGATACAATTTCAAACATAGTTAATATCAACAAACTTGACACCCTTTTACAAAGTTTGAGCATACATGCACGTGTGCACACGCACACGCACATATAGATATGTATATTTATATACAAGTAATTATTGTTACATATATCCGGAAAGACAAATTGTATATATACATATGACGCACACGATTGATAACTTGAGAATGAAGATCTGGGATCGTGTAAGAAATCAAAATTTTGTGAGAAAGATATGATAAAATGTCAACAAATTGTTACAGTAACATACCTTATGTAATGAAATGTTAACTTATCTAAACATTTCCGCAAACATATTCTCATGAAATTTTGATTTCTCACCGGAACCCAACCCTAAGAATGAATTGATACAAGATGCAAGCTTTAGTCACCACCGGTAACGCATGAAAAGAATTTATGGCTCCTGAATCGAACAAGTTGCTTCCCGTGGACATGAGCATTTGTGGACTTGCTTCTTTTAGTTGAGACCTCTTTGCTATTTTCCTTTGGAAAGAGAACGGCACCTTTGGCAATTAAGATCGCTTCATTATCTTGTTGTGCGGGGTAGCTATAATTGTATCCTTGTGGGTAGAAATCTGCGATGTTGTAGCTTCCATAACGTTTTTTCATTGTCATGCTTCTTTTGATGTTTTTGTACACCATAGGGATCAATCCCTCCATAATTATCAGAAAGAATTCTCTCAATTTTTGGATGTTGGTAGTGAACAATAACATAGATCCAAATGAATTCACAAGTTGGTTTTAAAAATTTTATTATGAATATAGAATAGTTGATTAGGTTATTTGACTTCACCAAACGCATAAACTTTAATTTCGTCTTTCTTCCTTATCTTGTTGTTGTTGTTAATTGAGTTGGTCAATGAGACGTGATCACCATTGCCTAAGTAATCCAATGAAAAGTCTTTGGTGTTGTCATCCTCTTTGGAATAATTCATTATTCATTATTTAATTCATAATGAATAAGATATTGTGTTTCTTTATCTAATCTATACAAATATACAATACCCTCTTTCATTCTCAAATGGCATTTATTTGTGAATTGCACATCCAATCTTTCCCCCCATCAAACTACATGATGTAGTTGTAATTGGAGTTGTTGATTGTTTGGTTTATTCATTTTTTAAACATTTTTAAGGTAACAAAATAAGGTTTGGTTTAACGTTATTTCATTTTGGTTTCTTTGGTTTGATTAATGGGTAAACCTTTGAGACATGTCATAATGCATGTTTTTTCTAAGATGTTATTTAATCTTTTACTTTTTAGTAGTATATAACATTGGTTCTTGTACATATATGATCAATATATATTTTGGTTTTCTTATATGAATTTAAGTTCTCAATATCACTTAAAACATATGTATATAGTTAAATATATATATATAGGGGTGGGTTCAAATGTGAACCACTTTTTGGTTGTGAACGTGAGGACAACTGAGAGCGCGACACGTGGCGAATGACTAGGCGCCACGTCATGTCCACGGCAGATGACTAGGCGCGATTCATGGGAGGGCATTGAATTAAAGGAGGGGACCACACTCAAAGCCGCCACGTATCATGCTCTCGGTTGTCCTCACGTTCACAACCAAAAAGTGGTTCACATTTGAACTTTCCTCTATATATATATATATATATATCAAGGTTCTAAATGGCGTGAGACGTGGCGTGGCGGCAAGACCAAGCCTCAAGTCTTAGGAGCCATGACGTTTTCAAGGCATGACTTATGACGTCAAATTTCTAGGTCATATAAAATATTATATATAAAAGCATATGTTTTCTACTGTCATTTAATGAGTAAATAGTAATAAGCGAGTTAAAATTATGTTATATACTACCCCCGTCCCAAAATTATTGTCCAGTTTTGACTTTTGAAAGTCTTTCTTTTGCGACTTTTACCTTAAATATTTTTGTTTGTTTTGTATAATATTTGATGGAAATTATACCAATGAAAATACATTAAAAACACAACCGATTCATATATTTTGCATCAACTATTATGTAACACAAATAAAAATATTTAAGGTCAAAGTCGAAAAAGAAAGAGTTTCAAAAGTCAAAACTGGACAATAATTTTGGGACGGAGGGAGTATTAAAAACCAGCAAATAAAACCTAAAAAACGTAAAAATAAAATCAAATCTTGTATTATGAGAACTACGCAGTAGGACAAGGCGTGTCTCGCGCTTAACGTGGCGTGAAACACAAGCCTTGAAGCCATGGCGCACCATGGCGATCACGTGCCGAGTTTTTAGAACAATGATATATATATATATATATATACATACTAGACTATACATGCGTGCAATGCGACACAAAGTTTCTCAAATCTGAAATTACAATGATATAATTTATTAAAAAAAACAATAACGTCTTTTAGTTAATCGATTATTCTGTATTTTTAATGTGATAAAGGTGGAAAATGAAAATATAAGAAAATGTGAAATGTATTACTTTTTATATATTCTTAATATTTAATAATAAGATTAAATAAAAATATTCAATATTGGATTCATTTTGAAGGTATTGATGCGACAATTATAGTGATATAAAATGTAAAACAAGAAACATAGTTTTAACGCATATTAGTTCATAATATACGATTATTTATGTTATATGATGTAAAATAAAAATGAAAAAGTAAGGGATTAAAGTTAAATAAACAACTAATTATATGGATATTAAGTAAAAATATGAGATTAAAAGTAAAATTTTTAACTAAAAAATAGGGGGGGGGGGGGGGGGAATATCTACCAGGACACATGTTAATAAGGCTAAATGAATCGAAAGTGTAAAATGCGTCCAAATATATGTTTAGGCTTGAAAATCCTGACTCACCAGAAGACGACACGTGACAATTCAGTTACTCTTTTATTATATATATATATATACGCATATATATAGAAGGATTTTTTTCTTTTTTGAACCAAGTATATGGTGTAAACCTGTGAAAATCATCTTAGCCGGTCAAATATTAAAATAGAGATTTAGAGTTTTTCTTTCTCTAACAAGTATGCTAAAATAAAGAAAAAAGAGAAAGAACATATGGATATAGTATTTTAATTGTTTCCATCAATAAGGTTAAAATAAACTCTATTGATATTAGGTTGTACAAAAAGTTAAGTATTAACCCGGTCAATCCAACCCACAAGAAACCTAATTAAACGTAATCCGCAAAATCGATTATAAACCATCAACGCGTCAAACAACTATACCGATAATTAATAGGGTTGAAATTGAGTTAGGCTAACCAACCTAGCCCAACCCAGCGCACCAACACATCACTAATATATAAGTTTGATAAATATATATTTATATCTATCTAGTTAATTTGAGCTTCATTCTCCTTTTTGTTCATTTTGGAGCATCATTTTCTCCAAATTTTGGTCTAACTCTCGTTTTCATTTACATGTTGTTATCTGATGTATATCTAATAGCAACAAAAGAATTGGACTAAGGTGTGCTTATATCGGTGTGAAACTAAGCAGTATATTGTTAATGCCAAAAATTATATCTAAGAAAAATCAACTTAAAGTTTATATGGACCTTTATCAACTAAAGACCATATCCTCTGAGAAACGTATAACAAGGGTAAAAACAATAAGAACACAAATTTGGTGATGCAACCCTATCGATGGTAAAACCGCAAACAATGGTATAGGTCTTCAGTGCACTAGTGAAAAAATGACGTTAATCAAGGACGACGTCCTTGTGTTACAAAGAAATGACAAATTACAATAGGAAAAAAGATAGAATCGTAAGAATCTTCGTACGTTGTCATGAATTTCTTCGATAGCTTTGAAGGGATTTCCAATAGGTTGCCTTATACGCAGATGAAATCAGACGATCTTGGCGTTAATTTGTGCTAGGAGATGTTTGTCGTTAATCCTTCGTAATGGTCTTTTAATCATTTCGTTAGTTATAATGGTTGGTCATATGTAGTTTTAATCTTGCTTTAAATTTTGCATTTCTCATTAATGTGAGAGATATTTAAATATCAAAAGTAACCGTTACTCGTTAGTTATAGCAGTTGTTGTTACGAGATTACATGTAACAGTCTAGGGGATATATATATATATATGATCCGTTATGTATTAGCGTTTACTTTTCGTTCGATCATGATAACATCAAAAGTCTAAAATATAGTGTTTACTTGTCGTTCGATCATCGCAACATCAAAAGTGAAGACGAATGGTTGTCCTAATCTTATCTGAATACAAGATTTGTAGTAACAATTTTCATTACCATTTTTGTCGTCGGTCGTGGCTTACAAAATTTACCCAAACATATATAACTATATGTGTGTGTGTGCGTATATATAAAGGGTCAGGTTCAAATGAAAAACCCATTTTCCATTGCGAATGTGAGAAAACGCGCCACATGGCATATTCACTCTGAAGAATCATGTATTATTCATAGTGAATATGCCACATGACATGCTCTCGGTTGTCCCCGCATTCGCAATGAAATTAGAGTTCGCAACCGAACTTTCGTCTTCTCTCTCTCTCTCTCTATGTATGTATATATATAGAGAGAGAGAAAGGTTCAAACAAGAACAAATTCAATTTGCAAGAACAAAGGGACAATTCTGGATTATATATATATATATATATATATATATGAGAAGTATCAAATACAAATCATGTAGTTTGTACAAACTATAGTAACTATTATATTAGAAAATAATACCAATTTTATGGATATTAGTCATGGTTCATTAATGATACTGAAATATATATACGGAATGTGATAGTATTCATTAATTATAATTACAAGTTCAAATAAGGAAACAAAATGGAATCAATTTTTTGTTAAGCTAGATGAGCAACTATGATTGGTTTGTATAGTTTGTACAAACTATATGGTTTGTAACGGATATCGTGGTTAGGTGAAGACAATAAATTGGTATGCAAATAAATATTTTCATTTCTTACAAGTACATTTTATTAATTTGTTATATAGGATTAGGTTCAAATGAAAAATCATTTTTCATTGTGAATGTGAGGATAACCGAGAGCGCGCCACGTGATATATTCACTCTAAATATTTTGAATATCATGTATTATTCAGAGTGAATAAAGCTTAGGCGTCATTCATGTGTATTCACTTTGATTGGCGCCTAAGTTCTATTCACTCTGAATAATACATAATATTTAGAGTGGATATGTCACATGGCGCGATATCAGCGTCCTTATGTTCACAATTAGATTTTTAAACTTTCGTCTTGTTATATATACACTTACATATCAATAATTCGATATATCCATTTTATCATATATATAAGGACTTAAACGAACAATGGACAATAATTCCAAACCCAAGTCACTAGAAATTGACGTGTTAATATAAAAGAATGATCGCAGCCGAATAACCAATCCTAGGGGATTGGGTTGAGTTATACTTAGTAATGGTTTGGTGTGGGTTGAAATTTTCTTAAATCTTTGCAATTTTGATAGGTTGTTTAAGTTTATCAAACCGTCTAACCCAATCCATTATCCATGTATACTCCTAATAGGGATGATGAATTTATACTATTATGGTAAAGTCAAGTACATGAGAGTGTATCCAACATGTCACGTTTTATTATTGTATGTACTGAACTTGAAAACTTACCATTTAATGTATCAAACTTGCTAAACTTGTAATTGTATGTATCAGGTTACCTACTAAGAAGGTAACCGGTAAAATTGCCACCTAGGATGCCACATAGGATGCCAAGTCATTATTATTTGAGTAATTACAAATTTCATCCCTCTAGTTTACTGATTGGGTTCAAGGACCTGTTTTGCCATGTTAATATAAACTCAAACCACCACTACCGCTATTGCCTCAAAACCACCACCACCGTTGCCTCCATACCACCACCACCACCACCCCACCCCAACACTGCCTCTAAACCACCACCACTGCCACCACCCTTCAAACCACCGCCACCACCCACCCACCCACCCACCACCACAAACCACCACCACACCCACCCACAACCACCACCACCAAACAACCACCACACCCACCACCATCTCCATTGAAATCCAAATCTGCAACAAACCACCATCTCCACGGCCACAACCAAATTGTTTTCATCCGCCCCAAATCACTTCGTCTTCATCCCCAAGCACAAACCCAGATGTGGTCTTCACCCCTAAGCACAAATCCAGATCTGCAAAAAACCAAGAGAGTGAGAGATCAATGGAATAAAGAGAGATAGAAGATGTGCAACGATTTTTCGACTACGACGTCGCAGATTTGGTTTTCATCCCCAAGCACAAACCCAGATCTAGTTTTCACCTCACCGCCACCACCCTTCAAACCACCACCACCACCGCCACCACCCTTCAAACCACCACCACCACCCCCACCACTTCCTCCAAATCACCACCACTGCCACCACCTTTCCAACCACCACCACCTCCAAACAACCACCCTTGCAGGTTCCGTCGCCGGAGAAGAAACCCACCACCGATGGAGGCTGGTGGTGGCTGTGATTTTGGGTAATATGAATGAGTTTCATTTTTAAGTTTTGGTTCTTGTGTTTTAGATTTAACCCTTAGGGACCAAATTTGTTGCTTTTCGTAAACCTGAGGTACCAAATTTGTAGTTTACTCTTTTTATAAATAAAAAAAATTCCACCTCAGATATAACTTGTTCCACGTTAGCATTTGTAGGTAACAAGTTATCTGATACATACAATAGCAATTCTAGCAAGTTCAGTACATTAATTGGTAAGTTTACAAGTTCAATACAACAATAATAAAACGTGACAAGTTGGATACACTCTCATGTACTTAACCCATTATGGTAATATAGTTATTGCTATAGAGTTTAATAAGTCGTCAACTAAACACTTACTCGGATAAGTGCTTACTGGAATTACTTAGACACTTACCTCACAATCCCTGCCATTGGAAACCACCAATAATCTTATTCGATAGTAATAAGAAGGATTGAGAGTCTTATCCGGTAAGTGATGGAAATGACTCTCACCGGCCAGTAAGCGTTTAACCGGTTGAAAAACTTAACAAGAATCAATTTGATGGCCAAGAATGTAATATGATAAGGTTAGTAAGGGTAATGTCCTTACATGTATGTAAGCACTTACCTCATAAGCATTTAGTAAAATATCTCTAAGTGTTGGAATTGAGAGCATTATTCTCAAACGTTTGGGTACATTTTATGATTTTAGCAAGATAATATGGATCAATTTTATAATATTTTACGAGATAACAGAAAATTAAACTTATTAAAATAAAATATAAAAATGTTTATAAGAATAAATCAAATTAATAAATACATTTCATAATAACTAATTTATATTTTTTTTTCTTTTTTAACTTATATGTTTCATAGACTTATTAGGACTCATTAATACAAAATAAGATGGTTAAATAAGAAAAGGATAATAACATAAGAAAATGTAGATAACAACCCAAGTTCTTGTTTAAGGCTATGGGCTTTTTTTTAGGACATGTACTAGATAAGAACCTCTTGCCACTAGGAAACCCAAAAAAATGTAACATGAAATTAAGTATCATAATCTATTTTAGAAAAACCTACAACAAATTTATTAAGGATGCTCTGAATCACTTTTTAAAAAAACATTGGTTGAACTTCATAATCCCTTGTACACTCCATTATTCACTTTCTAGGTATCATATCCATGGCCTCCTACAAGCTTTGATGGCCGCCTACAAGCATTTATGCTTCAATTATCATCTTCAATCTACCCTATTTAATCATTTCTCTCTTTTCATCATGGCATCAATAATGTTAATTAATTAATGTAATTTCTAATCATTTCTTCTTTTTAACTTAGGCCATCCTTTATGGTGCATGTCATACCTGTTGCCACATCAGCTGCCACATCAGCTTTCCCACTACCCTACCAACTCCATACCTTTCATCCGCTATCATACCCCTCATACCCTTCCCTTTATTTTTTTAATTTTCATTTCATACCATTCATTTTATTTTATTTTTAATTCAAACCCTTCATTTTATTTTTTTTAAATAAACATTAAGTAGACAATTAAAATTAAAATTAAAATTACATTAATTAAAATAACTAAAAATTACATTAACATAAAAACAAAAAAAAAACATTTCATAATTAAAATTAAAATTAACATTTCATAAAAACTAAAAAAACTAAAATAACTAATAATATTTTTTAAACCCCCACGTTTCGCGTAACCGTTCTTTTTCCTCCAAAGCGGCCTCCAACTCTAAACCTTCGAGGTGCCGGTGCGGTTTCATGTAGATCTTGTAATCGATACTTCGTTGTCGTTGGGAAATCGCATCGATTAGCCTATTATTCGTGGTCGTGAGGGAACCTAGTTCGGTCGCAACCATCGACACGGCTTCGGATGACGCGGTTGCCGTAGAGGAAGACGCCGCACGTCTTGCGGCATTTCGACCCATCGGTCGTGTGCGCTCCGAGTTTGAGGGGGAGTCGGTATCGAGGTTCACGAAATTAGAGCGGGCATCGGATTCGTTGGGGGAATCGGTTGGGGTTTCGGTCGTTCTCGACCGTTTATTTTTCGGCGCGCATATGTTTCGTGGGTCCATCAAGACGACCGGGTCGAACTTAGGAGAGCCTTTGACAACTCTCCAAGCGTGTTCGTACGGAAAGCTTTTGCCGGTCTCGCGATGGTATCGGTCCTTGGCTCGGTCAAGAAGCATAATGTCGTTTTCCCCGCTACCTCGCGAGTTCGACACGTTATTGTAAACGCATGCGAACTTCGAGACGCTAGATATGAGCGTCCTCACCTTCGACGGAAGGGCATCGCCGGACCGCACTTTTGGGTCGTAGTTCATGCGCTTGTCGAAAGAAGCCTTGATCGAAGTCCAATAGTTATCTACTACAAAAAAATAAAAAGTTAAGCATCGTTAGTTACAAACTATATAAAATTAAAACGGTTTTTTATATACCTCTTTTTTGATAGTTACCTATGGCCGGATCCTCCGTGACTTCGACCCACGCTTTTGCTAGTTCGACCTCCTCATTCAAGGTCCACGGTTTACATTTGGCTTTTGTGGTATGCGTCTCACTCGGTTCCGCCTCCGTGGCCGCACTCTTACCCTTGCGTCCACGTTTGTTTTTTTGTGGTGGTGGTGGTGGTGGCGGTGACGGCGACGAGAAAGGTTGCGTTTCGGGTACAAGTTCGTCGCCATCGTCGTCGGAAGGGTATTGCTCGTCTCGTAGTGCCCACCTTCCCGTCGTCGGGTTTTGGTGCGAACCGGTCGCTTGGTGCGAACCGGTAGGTTGGTGGAAACCGGAGTGTTGTGATGGTGGTGGTGGTGGTGGTTGTTGTTGCGCAAGAAAGTGCGCATACATCCAATAATCCGATGCTACGTTAGGTGGGTGATATGAGAGGTTCGGTAGGTTATACGGTTGGTGATACGGTTGGTTCGGTTGGTTCGGTTGGTTCGGGTTGGTACGTCTCGAACCGGAGGGGGTGCCGTATGGATCCATTGAGATGAAGATGTTGATGAAGATAAAGAGTATAAAGTATAGAGAAAATATTAGAGAGATAAAGAGATAAATATTTGAGAGTAGAGATGAAGATGGAGATGTAGGTTGGTTTTTTAAATATGAAGAAATATATATAGGGAATGTTTAAAAAGTAAAAAAAAAAAAATTCTTTTTTTTTTACCCCAACGGCTATATTACCGTTGGGGGGGGGGGGTAAATTTGACAAAATCCGAAAGTGTGAGGTGGGAGAGCCGACCGGCATGGGCGTACCGTTGAGGTGCATACCGGTCTCCCTACCGGTCACCCACGGCGGTGTTCCCGCCGGTGCCGGTAGGGAACCGGTCCCCATACCGGCCCGATAGAGGATGGCCTTAGTACTAGCTATTATTAATACAAGAATCGTGAATTTATACTTCAATCTAAAATATATTTTGTTAGAGCATTTTTAATAGTTTTTTGACTAAATTATAATTGGGGTCCTTATCATTGTCACACACTATTAAGAGTCACCCATCTTTTAAACTAGTTATAAAAATAGTCACTACAATTGCTATTTCATTTCAATTTTGGTCTCTCTGATTAGCTTCTGCTAAATATATCTGCTAACTCAGGCACTTTAATCTTTTAGTTAATTTGATTGATTTAAGGATTTATCTTGTTTTTTCTTTCTACTTTTTTTCTGTTTTTTTATCTTTTTAGTCCGCCAATTAGATGGTGTCATGTGTCCTACATCATTCATTTTTTTCTTCACTTAATCTTGTTGAGCATCTTCCCTAAGATGATTTCCACTAGGAGTGAGAATAACTGGGTACCCATCCTTTTTTCATGGAACCGGAACCTGTTGTTCCTAGAATGAAGGAACTGAAACCACTTACACCGGTTCCTTATATTTTGGAACTGGTCCCGGAATCGCCTATTCCAGTTCTGGTATGGGTACCTGTTTTAAAATTTATAATTTTTTTTAAACATTTATAACAAGTACCAACTTAAAGTAATGAATGTGATAAACTACAAAGTACTAACTTGAATAAGACAAATGATGAAAACTAATTCGATAAAAAAAACGTCAAAACTTGATGTAAAACGACTTAAACTCCTGAAGTAATAATAATAAATACAACAAATGGTGAAACTATTGAGTCTTGATGCAAATCGATTTCCAAAATACTTTACGTCAAGTCTTAATGTTACATATTTAAGTTTAATCTAGAAGGTACATTTTAGTTTTAATAAATATAAAAATATTATTTATTAGAAACACAACCAGTACCCGACGATTTCGGTTCTAGGTATCCGACAGATTCGGGTACCCGACTCCGAAACCAGTTCTGGCGGGTACCCAGCGGGTAACGGTTAAAAAAAATTAGAACCGGAACTGGAACCAATCTTAATCGGTTTTGTATTTTTGGAACTGGAACCAATCACATCAATTTCAGTTTCAGAACCGGCGGTTTCGAAATAGTTCCGGTTCTAAAGGCAGGTACCCAATTCCAATGCTCACCCCTAATTTCCACCGCCTCTCATCGTAACCAACACCTCCACGGTGAATCCCCCTCTCTATTTCCAGTGCTACCATGGTTGTCCAAGAAAAAAAAAATACTCACTGATGAAAACCACTAAACAAGAGCTTAAACCTAGACTAAGGTTTTTGGAGATGGCAATTTAGAGGTAATCATGATTTTTCTGATGGAAACGACAACCACCTTCAGTCATCTTCTCCAACAATCTCTTCACCTTGTGGTCATCTTCTTCGATGATCATCTCACTTGTTGGTCCGAAATGGCGAGCTTCAAGTGACAAGGTTTGTAGGAGAGCAGATTTTTGACCTTTAAATTCTTAATGTATATTGAAGTATCAAATACAGAATTTACAGATTGTTGCGAAAATAAAAAAAAGTACAAACCTATTCTAAACAATCTAAGCTTCAGAGAGCATTCACTAATTTTCACCTTTATTGAGAATTGAACACAAAAAGAAAAGAATTACAAAATATAGATGAAGAAAAGACTTAGTTAGAAGATAGAAGATGTATTTTGTAGTGTCTAAAGAAGATAATTAAGGCTTCTATTAATACCTTTTACATTACATGCGA
This sequence comes from Centaurea solstitialis, assembly GCA_030169165.1. Lineage (NCBI taxonomy): Eukaryota > Viridiplantae > Streptophyta > Magnoliopsida > Asterales > Asteraceae > Centaurea > Centaurea solstitialis. Next base: position 79,063,312 of record CM058040.1, on the reverse strand, counting down.
ATCACAGTACCTTTTACATGTGTTGTGTATTGGGTGGTTTGAGGTGTACTATATTTCTATTCTAATGATTTTGACTATGATTTTATTTAGCAAGATGAGTCATATCAAAAGGTGGAGAAAACGGTGAAAGAGCCACCTGAAGACGAGTGCCTAGATTGTCTTGGAGTTTTGATGCAAGAAGAAACCAAAGAGGAAGCTCCAAAAGATGAAACACCAACAACAGATGAGCCTCCAATAGTTGATATAGTTTTGAGAGAGGCGAGCTAACAACAATTTAGTAGTCTGCAAAGAAATAAGGTAAAAGACGAAAGCCGACGAGGTACGAGATACAACTTGGAAATTCATTCAGATGTAAACCATTAGGCCCAAGTATGTATCACTACTATCATCCACACCTGATTGTAAGTGTAAGATGTCTTGTTTCAAACAAGTTAAACCTGAAGTCAGGCTCGAGACTCAAACAAAAACAAACGCTTCTAGGGAGGCAACCCGTCAATATTTAGTTTTGCGTGTTTTTAATTTGTTTCTATGGTTTATAAATAGTTAGTAATGTCTAGGATAAATACCCAAATCGTTTCGGTCGAAAAATTGGCGAACATTGAGAGAGAAGCTTTTTCGTGTCGCGAGCCCCATTCACAACTAAAAAAATATAGTCCCCGATACTTTATTCACAACTCGAAGTCTTTCTCGAGCCGCAAGAATGCCGGAAAATTAAACCTCAAATTTTTTTCCGAGCCGCGAAAATGCCGACTGTCAGCTTAAAAAAAACTTTTGGGCATTTCTTCACACTTTCTAGAAGCCCTAGCTGCCCCGAAACTTTTTCCCCTTCCATACCAAAAGTTGAAATCTCAAAGTTTTTAGTTTCTAATCTCCTTAAATGTCTTGTGTGTACCATGGAATGCTATGTTTGAATCTTCATTTTCTTAACCTTGAATATCAAGAACAATGAAAGAACATTTTTTAAATTCAAATTCTAAAATCGTTAAAAATCAAATGATATTATCCTCCATATTTTTCATCAAAGTCACTAAAGAAAACTCTAAAAACTACATCAAAAACCACAAATCAAAACTAAATAAAAAAGAAAAAAAAATTAAAACCCTTAAATAATCCCTCCTTCTTGAAGACTCAATAAAACTCAACAAACCACAGGGACGAAGGATGTAACTACAAGAAAGAATCGTAACAAAACCCTTAAATAATCCTTTTTTTTTCTTTCAAATTCGTAACAACAAAAGAGAATCACAAGGACAAAGACTATTGGTCTCTATCCCCTACCTCGTTATTTTCTTCTCTTATGCAACTCCTTAATCACTTATTAAATCTCTTTACCCTTTTTATTTTATGCACCTTCTATGATTTTCGGACATTATATTAGGTCGGGGTTAATTTCTAGCACTTAGGTAACTTTCTACACATGTTTTTCATTGTTTCATTTTTGTTTATGGTTAATGTTAGTCGTTATTAGGTCGCATCTGACGTACCTCGTTTCTTCTATCTTTCTTCTTTGCTTTCTTTTCTCCTTTTTCTTCCTCTTTTTACTTTTTTTCTTCTTTTTCTTCTTCTTCTTTTACTTCTTTTCTTCTTTTCTTCAATGAGATTTTTTCTATGCTTAAATTTCCCTGAACAAATATCCAAATTTGAGGTCTTTTTTTTTAACGGCAAGGAAAGGAAGCAAGGGAGCGAGCTGCCAAATTTGAGGTCTATATCTGAGTTTAAAGCTCGGTGATCATTTTTATTTGAAATCAATAACAAGTGCTATCGTTTTTATTTTAAATCAACATATGGAGAATGATTGATTGAGGGAGGATAAGGTGAAGAGGGATAATCAAATTGTATTTTCAACAAGGGCATGAGTTGTCATTTTAACGTCTGAATTTAGACAACATAAAAATTTAGGTTGTGTGAATAAGCCAACTATTTATTTGTTAAGCTGTAAGTAAACATCCTAAAACGTTTGTGGAAATAAGTCGTTTGAATTATTAAGCTCATTAAGTAATTAGTAAACACACTTTAACTTATGTGTATTTTTTGGGATAATGACTTTTATGTTTTTAAGTGCATAAAATTCTTTACTAATACGGCATTGATTGCTAATTTTTATGTCTTCTTTGTGCATATGTAGGCCACATGCAAGTTTTTAAATAATAAAAATGTCATTTAATAAATAAAAAACGTTTGTAGAGGAGGTGTCATCATTTTCTACTTCTCTCATTCATTCATTATTATTTGTTTTCGCATGACAGAATTTTATTAAAACCAGCAAGGTGTTAGAAAAAGGAATTACATAACAGAGATACCAAGAAGGGATTATGCAACCACTTCACGCAACTAATGTTAATCCTAGTACGTCTACTACACTAGTAACCCAAGCATACGATTGGGTCATAATACTATCCCACAAAACCGCCTTTCTAGGTTTTGGAACTCTAAATAACAAACCATTCCTGTGGGACCACATGCACCAAAGAGCCGTAAGAATAACCACTTCAAGGCATGTTGACACCAGTTTTTCATTCAAAGTGAATCTCACCATTCTAACCAATCTGACTGTGACTTGAGCATAAGAATGTCTAAGATTCACCATCAGCCAATTTTCCTCCAAATATCTCGTGCCATTTGACACTCGAAAAAATATGATCCACAAATTCGTGCTCGAGATCGCATATTGGACTCAACACCTTTTTTTGGCCATGTTATCTCTGGCAGGACACTTGTTTAAGCCCAACCGCCAAGCAAAGAGGTTGACTTTTACAGGCATAAGTTTATTCCAACTTGTGGGGATCCGATCAATCGCCAAAATCCTTTTTTTTTCATGGAAGGGGTCCTTGGGCTGTGCCCAGACTAATCCCGATAAATTATAGTTGTAAGACATCAGTCTTGATAAACTCAATGGCCACAATTGTTATGGACCCCTGGAATTGAACCCTGGACAAATGGGATATTTCATCACATCTCTTTGAGTCTCAACCACTATGCAACAACCCTTATGGTTTAAAATCTTTGAGTCTACAAGTTTACGAACGGAGGCTAACATTGAATGCTCGTTCTATCCAAACACCAATCCACATGTTCCACAAATTTACAATCCATTGGAAATTCAAAATTACAATCTAAGGGAAATAGAAAAATAAAATATGTCACCACTTGGGTTATGCTACGTTGTTAAGGCTTATGAAGATGTAGTGAAAATTGCATATTTCTCTTGTTCGAATTCAGGCAACGTCAAAATCCTTACAACCTTAAAGTTTTGTTTGTGATGGCTCCAAATAATTTATGGTCATCCAAAGGATTAGTCAGTACAAATAAGCTAGCAAAAAACCAAATATTACTAAAAAGAAAAATAATCAGATATATCATCATTGTGGTTTTAATTTTATTGCAGATTGAGTCCCTCAACCTAAATCTATTTATTTTAGAGTCGTTAAATTAAGGGTATTTTGGTCCTTTTACCTTTTTCTCACATTTTTATAAATAAATTAATATTTTACATATTAAATTTTATTATTATATAAATATATTTTTGTACAACTTTTCTAAAGTTTAATACAACTCAAGAAAACATTAAATACTAACAAACAAAGAACAAATTTCCCCTTCTCCGACCACACATATGAAAAGTCAAAAGACCAACAATCAACTCACCTAGGATCAACCCAAACCCATAATATATAACCAAAACTATGGAGAAAAAACAAACAATCAACTAATTGCAAAATTCGTGGTTAAAATTATCATCACACCTTTCGATTGAATTGATGGAGATGAGGAGCAGGGGTGGCCCTGGGCATAGGCCAAACGGGCGGTGGCCCAGGGCATCATCTAGCCCAAGGGCATCACTCCTACAATCCCAAGTATTCACTAGTAGGTTCTATTATGGGCTTTTGGACGTAATTTTACTATGGTTGCGACTTGTGAGCACTTTCATATATGGATACCAAATCAATCTCGGCCTGCTACAATTTACACTAAACGCAATTATAGAAGTACATAATTGAACATTGAAACAAAATTTGTCACTAATTTCTGCAAATCACTCGTCAATCGACCTGCTTTATATTCAATCTTCCTGTTTTCGAAATCAGAAATTGAAGTGATTGATTTCTTCACTCTTCTGCTTTCGATTAAATCTCAGTAAGTTTTTTTTTGTTTGATTATCAGTTTATCACTTTGCAAGCTATCATTTATGTTGTTGTGTTGCATTATCTTCGATTTCAATCCTTAATAGTTAATTCCAACATGATTTATGCATACTAAAGGGACATTGTTTTGACCTTTCGTCATGGCATCCAAAATCTCAGGACCGTCCCTAACAAGAAGCAATATTTTGTTTTTATTTAATATGTCGTTAAGAGAATAGAAGAGCAGCAATAGGTCTTATGGTGGAGGCGAACGATGGTGGTAAGGTATATTGGAGTTGGACGCCAATTTGGTGGTTGAGAACTATGGTGATGAGCTTCGTTGGAGATTGGTTCCAATTTGATGAAAGAGCAACAATGAAGTTCGTCTGAATATATATTTTAATTAGTTTTGAATTGCAAATTATGAGAAACTGTAAAAAGATTAATATGTCGCTGAATTAACGGATAAGAATTAACAGAGTTAGGGCAAAAGACCTAACTTGCAATGGAATGCAAACCATGAGGATATTCAGTGTAATTATTATAGAATAGGGAGAAATTCCAAATTTAGAACAAAGCATAGGGACCATGAGTGTAATTTACTCTATTTTTTAAGAGAAATATAGGATAAGTCAAAAAAGGACACTTGGAATGCAACAAATAGCAGAACATGTGGTGAGTGTTAATTTGGAGGTTAAAGAATGATTGCAGTCTTGAAAGGGAGGTATGATTATGAAGGGGGTTGAATGCATCATGTCTTCTTGTGCACAAATTATTGATGCATATCTGGCTTGTATAAACTATCCTCACATAAACTTATATACCTTTATATAATTTTATTTATAAAATAAATTATCTTTTCATTTACTAAACATAACTATGCAAAAAAGGTATGAATGTGGGGCACTCTGTTGTACTAGAATTCATAGTTAATATCGGTTTTGTTTATTTGTGGAATAAGTTTTAGAAAGATTCAAGAACTTTTTTCTTTTCAATCGAGTAAGTCTTTGAATTTTTTAACTAATAAATTATTGAATTTTTTTCATTTTTAGTGATCAACTTCAAGAATATCCTTTAGAAACTTAATCATTTAAAATAAAAAAGTTTAATTGTTTCTTTATTCAAAAGAAAGTTCAAGAACTTATCATTCAAAATGACAAAGTCCGTTTAGATTTTTTGTACTTTTCCCTTTAGTTAATCATGTAATACGGTTTCCGATAGTGATGTATAGTTGCGACCATAAGAAAGCTTAGGGGATGTTTGTTTACCTCTTAACAGTTCCATTAAAAAGCAGTCTCTGAATCATTAAGAGGCAAATCTTGTTTGACAAAAAAATAGACTGCATCTTAATGGTTCCAAAACCCTCTTAATGATTATGTATCCTGGATGTCTCTTAACCATTCAAAGCCCTATTTCATTCTCAACAATTATCAAACTACTATATGTTGTTTTGTAATATATCATAAGAGCCTTTTAATTATTTTGACCACTTAATCATCCAACACCAAACCATTCATCAACTGCCAAATATCCCCTTAGGCTTGCACATAGGGATGGACATTAAGTTAACCAATGAGAACCTAGAACACAATTTAGAAATACTTATGGTTTTCAATAGATATGCACAAAGACTCGGTTAAATCAATTTAAACTAAAAAGAGAAAGAATATGAATCAATTAAAGAAGACCGACCCTAGAACTAGGTTTTGCATAAGGCCCGATGGAATGTTTGTTTATAGGCCAGGTTAATCTAAATATTTGGTTTCGAGCATTGTAAGACCCTTTCAATAAGTATAAAAAAAAGAGTTGCAATGTGGAAGTAAGCTAAAACAATATGCATGTATTTATGCAAACACAGCAAAATATGTCTACAAAGTGTGTGTGTATATATATATATATAGGGGTGGTTTCAAATGTGAACCACTTTTTCGTTATGAACGTAAGGACAGCCGAGAGCGCAACACGTGGCGGATGACTAGGCGACACGTCAGATCCACGGCGGATGACTAGACGCGATTCATGGGAGGGCATTGAATTAAAGGGGGGACCACACTAAGTCGCCACGTGTCGCGCTCTCGGTTGTCCTCACGTTCACAACCAAAAAGTATGTGAACCACTTTTTGGTTGTGAACGTGAGGACAACCGAGAGCGCGACACGTGGCGACTTAGTGTGGTCCCCCCTTTAATTCAATGCCCTCCCATGAATCGCGTCTAGTCATCCGCCGTGGATCTGATGTGGCGCCTAGTCATCCGCCACGTGTTGCGCTCTCGGTTGTCCTCACGTTCACAACCAAAAAGTGGTTCATATTTGAACCCACCCCTATATAGGGGTGGCATAAAAAATAGTGATCAAAGTTTTTATTCAAGAAAATTCATATTTATCTAACTAAATAAAGATCATAAATAAAACATAATTTTGAAGCAATAAGTCCATGTAAACAAAATAATTAATCAAGCCAGATTTGATATATTGGAATTGGACTTTGGGGGACAAAGTAGCCAGCAGTTGTAAGAGAAATATAATATATGGGCTTGAAATTGGGCCAAAGAAACACATTGGTTTGTTGTTGAAACTTGAAAGACTATAGTTAACTAGTTGGGAACTTTTGATTATTTGGTTTAATTTTGCAGTCCACAAGTATATAATATATTCATCATAATTTTCGAAAGATATTGAAACCGTATGCATCTTTCGAGATGTTGATTATTGCATTGCAGATTGTAATGTTCTGGTGATGGAGGTTCTGAGTTTATGGTTAGATGGTATTTGGATAAGTTTCTAGATGATGTACCGATAAGACATTTTCTAAATACTATATTTTGTCCATAATATGTCTTGGATTTTTACGAATTAAGTATTGGGATAATCTAGAAATTTTATATAAGAATTAAGGCACCAAATTTGTATATATATTCACTAGATCATGTGTCTGTGAAAGTTATATGAGAGACCAACGGGCACAAATGGTTAAGAGCGATTATAGCCACTAATGGATAAAATTAAGGTACAACTGACATTTGTATCCAAACTATGATTACATGGTCGATAACTCTATTGCATAGACCAAGAGGGGGCATTTGTTTGATGGAATGATTTTGAGGGATTTAAATCTTGTGGAATAGTTTTGATTTGGAGTTTTTGGTGTGTTTGATTTGTACGATTTGGAATAGAATAGAATTATATTATCTGTATAAATAGTTTAAAAAATTATAAAAAAATATTAATTAAACGGTGTTGCCTTTTTATAATTGATTATTATAAAATAAATGTTTCCAACATATTTTAACACATTATTACAAATAAGTCCTACGAGATCCCGGTCAAGTTGTAGAAGGTATCGCGAGACAGCCCGAGGCGGAGGGAAAATCCGAGGTACTTTATTGCTTAGTCTAGCTTTTATGGAAGCTTTAACAATTTATGGCCTGGTTGTAGCATTAGCACTTTTATTTGCGAATCCTTTTGTTTAATATTAGAAATATGAAAAATCAATATTTTTCATATTTTATTGCCTTGGACTTGTGCTTTGCTTTTTCGAATTATATAAAGATTTCATTCCTAGAATTACTTATTCGTTGAGAGATTGGATGGTAATGTTTTGTGATTGGATGGGAATGAATGAAAAAATATTAATCTTAAATCGATTCACATCGACGCCGAAAGTTGTTTTCTTTCCAGAGTTTATAATACTTTATGATAAATATAAAAAGAAACCTTTCAACAACCTCTCATGGGATTTCTAAATCCCATGTTTGTGGGAATCTAATAAAATTCCAGAATTTACAGGGCAGGAAATGATTAAGACCAAACAAGGGACAGAAAATAGAATTAAGTTCTGAAACCCTACAAATCTCATCCAACTGTACAAGCTAAATAGGATCTAAGAATTCTCGAACCAAACTTGTTACAATTTTTTTTTAACTTTGGCACAATCAAGAGCTTGTTAGTTCATGTGAAAATAGTAATGGATTCAATGTTTGTACGTGTTTAATCAACATTTGAAATCTAATTCAAGTAAACCAAACAAATAAGCAGTTTATCAAATATTTATCATGTTTCACTATCTTAGTGCGTATGTATACCAAAAATCTTCATAATAAAAGGTATAGCAAGGACTAAAAGTCTTATCCGGTAAAAGGCATTACAAGGATCGAGAATCTTACTAATAAATAAGTAAGGGAGAATAATTTATCCAATAAACGCTTAGTATGTAAGAAATATTTACCAATAATCCATTTGATTATAAAAAATGTGAACTAGTAAGTTTAGTGAGTGTAATGACTCTTGCCCGCACACAATTGCTCTTACTTTGCAAACAACTAAAATACACAAGAGACTAGTAAATAACCTCATATTCCTCGAGATTAGAGTTGATTATTTATATGTTTTTAGGCCAGACCTTTATCGAATCTAACATAATTTTCTTGTCTAATGGATCTAATATAAAATACTCAACCATTATTATTAATGTACTTGAAAACTTTTCCTTAACCCACCTTTTTAAAGGGTAGGCTTGCCCATGGGCTAACCAGTCCAAAAGTGGTTCTGCAATTTAAAAAAACACAACATAATAAAAGGACATGTAATGTTACATGAATTAATTTAAAATACATAACAAGCTTTTCAACCTTAAATTAGACATAATAATGTACCATGATTTAGAAAGAAAAAAACTGTCATGCTAAAAATGATCCATAAAAGAAAGAATATATTACATGTTTGGTCCCATGGTTTTATCAAAATTATGGATTAACTCTCAAAACGAATTAATTATAGATGTCATTATTATGGTTTCAATTTATTTTCAAATTGATGTCCCTTAACCTAAATTAGTTTATTTTAGAGCCATTAAGTTAAATCTATTTTAACTACAAGATTTGTGCCATACTAATTAAGGCTTATTGGGAATATGGCTAGTGACCCATCTATCAACGTTAACAAACTTGTAGTTATTAGGAATTTTCTGAAGACTACTCTTTAGCAGTCAAGCGTTCTTGGGATTAGTGTAAGCCTAACTTATGATCAATGTTCGAATAAGCTCGCCGCAACAGCCGCCATGGCGCGCTGTGGCTTAAGGCTTGTGTCTCACGCCACGTTACGCCTGAGGCACGCCATGGCGTACTGCGCGATTTTCGTAACACAATAATTTCACTTAACTTATATTTTTAATGTCGTAATTGTTAGTTTTTTTTATGTATAACTTACTTTAAACTGTTTATTATCATTTTTTCAATGGGTAATAGTAAGAAAACATATGTTTATGCATATAATATTATGTATGATATAGAGATCTGCCGCCATAAGTCACGCCTTGAAGAACGCCATAACCTCGTCATGGCTTCTAAGGCTTGAGGTTGCCGTTGCCGCTACGCCACGCCTCACGCTATTTGGAACCTTGCTTATGATACCCTTGTAAAAAAGGTTAAGGATTACTTTTAGCATTTTCTCATATTACTTTAAAAAAATAAAATAATATCATAATAATAATAATTTAATTAATTAAAAATAATAATATAATGATACACTAAAGCTTATGTTATTATCAAAATTATACAATTTGGAGACAAAACAGAAGGCATGCCGATTATCTTCTCTGACAATTTCTTTCGATAAATACTATATAAATAACGTTATGGAATAATTATATTATGGTATGGATGTCAATCCCTCTACTAACGGTATAGATATATACCATATTGTATATTATCTTTCTTAGAGGACAAGTAATGTAATGTGTATATATAGATGTACCCTCTATTGAATAATATACATACTTTCTGGCTCTCATCTCTCTCTCTCTCTTCCGATCTCGTCTCTCTCTATTCTTGTTATATTTATAACACGTTATCAGCACGAAGCTCTTGACGAAGACGACATCGGCGGCAACAAAGGCATCCGACGAAAAGAATCCAAAAACATCTAAAGACTCATTCTACTACCGAGGATTCTACCTTAAGAGGTTAGTCTTAACTTTATACCGCAATTTATTAATCTATAATCATTATGTTTCTATTAACATCCCTATCAAAGGGATATTGAATCGTTCGCATGATTTATGATTTATGACTTTATGACTTACAAATATTTATCGTGAAACTTTATTATTTATGATTTGTTAATCTGCAATTTCTCAATTTTCACAAAAACCCTACCCAATCGAAAATTTTGTTTCTGAGTCGTCCTCGCGACGCGAAACGGCGTTCTCACGGCGCGAAAAGAAGCTCTAGCTTCGATCGATCTTCGCGACGCGAGGAATCCGATTCGCGAACGCGAGTATGCTTCTGTTTTTGTGATTGATGCCTCGCAACGTGAAGTCCTTAATATCGCTACGCGAAAATTCCCTTATTTCAAAAATTTACTTACTTCGCGACGCGAGAGGTTGTTTCCCGCGACGCGAGATTCCTGCTGACTCAAAACAAATATTTTTCTGGTTTCTCAAACATCCTATATGAAGTTTTAACACTATAAACTCTTGTATCTTATCATAGTTAATCATGTCAAACCTTGCAAAACTTGAGTTTTTGGCTTTGGATATCACCGGAAAGAACTACTTGTCTTGGGTATTAAATGCTGAAATACATCTTGATGCAAAGGGCCTTGGAAAAACCATTAAAGAAGGAAACCAGGAATCTATCCAGGATAAGGCAAAGGCGATGATTTTCTTACGCCATCATTTACATGAAGCCCTAAAAACTGAATACCTCACTATAAAAGATCCACTTATCCTATGGAAAAATCTTAGAGATCGCTACGATCACCAAAGAACTGTGATATTGCCAAAGGCACGTTATGAATGGGTTCATCTGAGGTTTCAAGACTTTAAGTCTGTAAGCGAGTATAACTCAGCTATGTTTAGAATTACCTCTCAATTAACCCTATGTGGTGAACAGATCACTGATGAGGAGATGTTAGAGAAAACATTCTCCACCTTTCACACTTCTAATATGCTCTTGCAACAACAATATCGTGAAAGGGGATTTAAGAAATATTGTGATTTAATTTCATGTTTACTGGTTGCTGAACAAAACAATGAACTCCTCATGAAAAACCATGAGACCCGTCCTACTGGAACCGCCCCATTCCCAGAAGCGAATGTGGCAACATATAATGATCAAAGAGGAGATAATGGACGTGGTCGGGGTCATGGTCGATTTCGTGGTCGTGGTCGAGGCCGTGGACGAGGTCGCGGTCGAGGAAGTGGTCGTGGAGGATATCCTGGTGTTCAATTTAACAATCCGAAGGCACATGCTCATGAAAAGAAAAGTACACACGAAAAGAAAGAAAAACCGACAAGTAGTACGTGTAATCATTGTGGCATGGAAAACCATTGGGCCCGCACATGCCGTACAGCAAAGCATCTAGTGGAACTTTATCAAAAATCACTCAAGAATGAGAGTAAAGGGGCAGAAGCGAACTTCGCTTATGAGCATAAAGATGATGACAACCCTGATGGTCCTGAAGACCATAACAATGCAACTCGTTTGGATGTCGGTGATTTTCTAATAAATGAGTGATCACTATCCTAAGATCAATCCATATGTCAAAGCTTTTCTAGTATTTTGAACATTCTATCAAATTTCTTTTAGCATGAAATCTAGTAATTAAGTATTATGTTTTTCCGTTTGAACTTTGGTGATTGAATGTTTTCTTTTGAATTTATAAACTTTTCTTTGCAATTTTGTTAGAATATGGATTGTTTGAAAATTGATAATGAAGACATATGTCTGGTGGATAGTGGATCAACGCACACATTCCTCAAGAAAAGGAAATATTTCTCTCATTTGACCACCCAAAAGGCAAATATTAGCACAATATCGGGTGTTGTAAACATAATTGAAGGCTTTGGAAAAGCACATGTGCTATTACCGGGCGGAACAAATTTGAAAATCGAAAATGCACTTTATTCCCCCAAGTCTCAAAGAAATTTATTAAACTTTAAAGATATCCGCGAGAATGGATACCATATTGAGACTATGGACGAAGGAGAATCTGAATATCTCCTCATTACAAATATAAGTTCTGGAAAGAAAAATGTGTTGGAAAAATTGTCTATGTATTCTTCCGGCTTATACTATACTAAGATAGGTGCAATTGAAACAAACATGGTCATAAACCAGAAGTTTATGGACCGAGAAAATTTTATCCTTTGGCATGACTGGTTGGGCCATCCCGGTTCAGTAATGATGCGAAAAATAATAGAACAGTCATGTGGGCATCCTTTGGAGAACCAGAAGATTCTCCAAACCAAGGATATGACTTGTGTTGCATGTTCAAAGGGAAAGTTAATTACTCGCCCATCACCAGCCAAAGTAGGGTTTGAAACCCTCAATTTTCTGGAAAGGATACAAGGGGATATATGTGGGCCCATACATCCCCCTTGTGGACCATTTAGGTATTTTATGGTTTTAATTGATGCATCAACCAAATGGTCACATGTGTGCTTATTATCAAGTCGCAATTTGGCGTTTGCGCGATTACTTGCCCAATTAATACGATTGAGAGTACATTTTCCAGATTATCCTATAAAGGCAATTCGTTTAGATAATGCTGGTGAATTCACATCCCAGATATTTAATGATTATTGTATGTCTATTGGGATAAAAGTTGAGCATCCCGTAGCCCATGTTCATACACAAAATGGGCTTGCTGAATCGCTTATTAAGCGACTACAAATGATAGCCAGGCCAATGATTATGAAATCGAAACTACCAGTTTCTGCCTAGGGCCATGCTATCTTACACGCAGCCACATTAATTCGCATCAGGCCAACAAGTTATAATGCTTCCTCCCCTTTAAAAACGGTTTTTGGTCAGGAACCAAATATTTCCCATCTAAGAATTTTTGGTTGTGCGGTTTATGTCCCAATTGCTCCACCACAACGCACAAAGATGGGACCTCAAAGAAGTTTGGGAGTATATGTTTGATATGAATCTGCATCTATAATTAAATATCTGGAGCCTTTAACGGGGGATTTATTTACGGCTCGATTTGCTGATTGTCATTTTGATGAATCAGAATTCCCATCATTAGGGGGAGGGACTAAACAGCTGGATAATCAAAGTAAAATAAGCTGGAGTGAATTATCATTGTCTCATCTTGATCCTCGAACTAAAGAATGTGAACTAGAAGTTCAAAGGATAATTCACTTACAAGGATTAGCAAATCAATTACCAGACACATTCACTAACCCAAAGAGAGTAACAAAGTCGCATGTACCAGCTGCTAATGCTCCAATTAAGATTGATGTCCCAGAAGGACAAGATAATATGAGTAATGACTCTAGAGCACGCCAGAAGCGTGGTAGACCACTCGGTTCCAAAGATAAAAATCCTCGAAAGAAAAAAGGAGCTAATAATCAAGATGGTCATATCGAGGTAAATGAAACGCCAAGAGAGCCTCCTGAAGAGACGCTAGACATGTTGGTTCCAGAAGAACCTCAGGTACCTAAAAATGAAGAGATCTCAATAAATTATAACATGTCTAGAAAAGTGTGGAATCGAGACAAAACCGACGTCGATGATGCATTTGCATATAACGTAGCGCTAAATGTAATGGAAAATGATGAGGATCAAGAACCGAAGTCTGTCGATGAATGCATGCATAGAAAAGATTGGCCAAAATGGAAAGACGCAATGCAGACAGAATTAAACTCCCTAACAAAGCGGGAAGTTTTCGGGCCTGTGGTCCGTACACCTGAGGGTGTAAAACCTGTTGGGTACAAATGGGTCTTCGTACGAAAACGTAATGAGAAGAATGAAATAGTGAGATATAAAGCACGGCTAGTGGCATAAGGATTCTCACAAAGACCCGGAATTGACTATGAGGAGACTTATTCTCCTGTGGTGGATGCAACAACTTTCCGATATCTCATAAGTCTGGTAATACAAGAAGGGATTGATATGCGTCTAATGGATGTCGTGACAGCTTACTTATATGGGTCACTTGACACTGATATTTACATGAAACTCCCTGAAGGGTTGAAACTCCCTGAATCATGTAAAGTGACTTCTCGAGAACATTGTTCAATCAAGTTGAACAAATCATTATATGGATTGAAACAGTCAGGGCGTATGTGGTATAATCGCCTTAGTAAATACTTATTGAAAGAAGGGTATAAAAACGACTCTATCTGCCCATGTATTTTTATAAAGAGGTATGGACCCGAGTATGTTATAAATGCCGTGTATGTAGATGATTTAAACATAATAGGAACTCCTGGAGAGCTTCCTAGGGCGATAGAATGTTTAAAAAGGGGTTTTGAGATGAAAGACCTTGGAAAGACCAAGTTTTGTCTTGGGCTACAAATCGAACACCTTAAGGATGGAATCCTTGTGCACCAAGAAACATATATAGATAAGGTGTTGAAAAGATTCTACATGGATAAATCACATCCACTGAGCACCCCTATGGTTGTGAGGTCTCTTGATGTTGAAAAGGACCCTTTTCGACCTCCAACTGACAGATGAAGATATCCTTGGTCCTGAAGTACCATATCTGAGTGCTATTGGAGCACTAATGTTTCTCGCTGGTCATACTAGACCTGATATCTCATTCTCTTTAAATTTATTAGCGAGATACAGTTCGTTTCCTATAAGGAGGCACTGGAATGGAGTAAAACAAATATTCCGATATCTTCAAGGTACGAAAGATTTGGGTTTATATTTTGCTAACCCATCAAAGGGAAGTTTATATGGTTTTGCAGATGCCGGATACCTGTCGGATCCTCATACCGGTCGCTCCCAAACCGGATATGTATTCACTATGGGTGGTACAGCGATTTCGTGGCGTTCCACAAAGCAGACTATGACAGCCACATCGTCCAATCATGCCGAGATCTTAGCTATTCATGAAGCAAGTAGAGAATGTGTTTGGTTAAGGAATGTGATTCAACACATTCGTGGATGCGGTATCATTTCAGATAAGGAGCCACCGACAGTGTTGTATGAAGACAATGCAGCATGCATTGCTCAACTCAAGGAAGGATATATCAAAGGAGACAGGACCAAGCATATACTTCCGAAGTTCTTTTTCACACATGATTTGCAGAAAAGCGGCGACATTAGTATTCAGCAAGTTCGTTCGTGTGAGAACCTAGCTGATTTATTCACCAAGTCACTTCCAAATGCAACTTTTCAGAGACTGGTTCATGGCATTGGGATGCGCCGTCTTAAAGATCTCAAGTGATGTGATTATCAGGGGGAGAAAATACGCGTTGCACTCTTTTTCCCTTGATCATGGTTTTGTCCCACCGGGTTTTCCTGACAAGGTTTTTAATGGGGCAACAACCCCAAGCGTATTTGGAGTAACTATGTACTCTTTTTCCCTTCACTAAGTTTTTTCCACAAAGGTTTTACTTAGTAAGGTTTTTAACGAGGCATAGTACTCTTACTTGACATCCAAGGGGGAGTGTTATGGAATAATTATATTATGGTATGGATGTCAATCCCTCTACTAATGGTATAGATATATACCATATTGTATATTATCTTTCTTAGAGGACAAGTAATGTAATGTGTATATATAGATGTACCCTCTATTGAATAATATACATACTTTCTGGCTCTCATCTCTCTCTCTCTTCCGATCTCGTCTCTCTCTATTCTTGTTATATTTATAACAAATAAGTAATAATGTTAAGTTTTACCGATAAATACTTACTTGGGTGTAAGCATTTCCAACTCTTATTTTAATAATACACTTTTTGAAATTGTGATATATACATTTAGATGTATTGAATTTTTACAATTGCAAAAAAGAGCGGGCTAGAAGCAATGTTTTAAAAACCGGTTTTTAAACCGAACCGGTGTGGTGGCCGGTTCCCGGTTCGACCGGTTCGACCGGTTCAACCGGTTTAACCCGGTTTTAAACGTACAAGGATCGAATGTGTAAATGAATGAAATAGTAGGGACTAAAAATGTTATTATTCTATTTATGTATTAATAAAAAAAAAACAAAACCATAAAAGAAGGTGGTTGAATCCAGCTGTATGAGGAGATAGACTGATGTGATGGCCATTGGTTTTTTTTTTTTTATTCATATATATAAAAGTCTTTTTCTTCATCTCAATCAAATGAAGGCATCTCGTCGCCGGTCATCACTTTCTTATGCCACAAACACCAAACACCACCCCAGCAACGGCTGGGCGATTCGCCGCCAACGGCCACCCCACCAACGGCTCAACCTCCACCGCCTCCACCGTCGCCAGCCGCTCGTCCATCTCCATCGTCGCCGGCCGCTCCTCAACCTCCACCGTCGCCGGTTTTCTCCATCTCCACCCGTCCACCGCTACCAACACCTCCATCTCCACCACCTCCACCGGTTCTTCCGGTTCGGTCCAACCGGTTCGACCGGTCCGACCATAAAACCGGCCGGTTCCCACCGGGCCTTAAATCGCCATAGAACCGGCCTTAGTTGAACCGGTCTCGACCCCGGTTCCCGGTTCAACCGGTTCGACCGGCCGGGTCGACCCGGGTTTTAAAACACTGGCTAGAAGTCAAATCAATTAAGCATGTAAAACAATTGTTTACTTTAATTTCACTAAAGTGGATCTACATGAATAGTATGATGATGATCCATGCATATATGTCAAAATCACAAGGCTTCTCTAGAACCCTCTACTCATTTCCATCTTCTTCCATGATTTCTCAATTCTTCCATGTCTTGTCTTCTCCATACTACCTACCTACTTAAAACCCATTCCACCTCACTCTCACCCTCACTCACTCACATACACACTCATTCTTCATTCCAATATCACCAAAATTTATTCAAATGTCTGCAACAACAACAACTTTCTCCCCTTCTTGTTCCTTCAAACCCCACATCATCAACCCTAATCCCAATTCCTTCTCCTCCTCAAAAACATCCTTCTTCAGCAAAATTCCGACCTCAAATTCTAAGAGATCATCATGGGCATTGCGACCTCAAAAACGAGGTGTTCTGAAGGTGGTGAGCGAGAAGGTGGTGGGAATCGACCTGGGGACGACGAATTCGGCTGTGGCGGCCATGGAAGGAGGGCAGCCGACGATAATTACGAACGCGGAGGGGCAGAGGACGACGCCGTCGGTGGTGGCGTACGGCAAGAACGGCGATCGGTTGGTTGGTCAGATCGCCAAGCGGCAGGCGGTGGTGAATCCCGAGAACACGTTTTTCTCGGTGAAGAGGTTTATCGGGAGGAAGATGATGGAGGTGGATGAAGAATCCAAACAGGTTTCTTATAAGGTTGTAAGAGATGATAATGGGAATGTCAAGTTGGATTGTCCTGCTATTGGTAAACAATTTGCCCCTGAAGAGATTTCTGCACAGGTAGTTATCAGTATCACCACTTCAATCCATCTCTTTATGTGATTGAATCATTTTTAGTTCAATTGAATTCATCTTCTCAACCAGCTGATTACAGATTTGTGAACTTGCTTTTAACTTGGTTTTCCATTAAGCATAAATCTCACTCTGTAGATTAATCTATCTCAACATTGGGATTTTTTTGTTGGGAGGATTTTCTTATAGATAGAGCTTGTCTTTTAATTGGTAGAGATATGTTTGGAAAAAAAATTTATTTTCTGAATAAAGCTACCAAAAAGGTTTTTTTTTTGGAAAAGGTATCCCAGACCACATTGGGCCCAGACTAATCCTCGGCAATTTTTGGGCCGAAGCCCGACTGCTAAAGCATGCAGCCCGGGGTCGAAGCCCCCGTACCTCCAGAATGCGTCCCCCAAGGCTCGAACTCAGGTTCACCACTATGTAGTGCCCAAGCCTTACCACTAGGCTAACACTCCTTTGGTAAAGCTACCAAAAAGTTACTAAGGCTGTGTTTGGCAGACTAGCTTATTAGCTAATTTTTTACTAATAAACTAGCTAGCAGCTGATAAACTAAAGTAGGAATAAATTATATTAGGCAAAGACTAGCTTATGAGTATCTTGAAGAATAATAATTAATAATAATAAGGGTATGATCGAAGAAAAGCTACAAAAGGCTCTTAAAACGCTAGTCCAACTAGAGTTTCAATAAGCTAGCTTATGGTCCATCTACACATGTACTAGCTTATAAGCAGTTTATTTTTGCCAAACACAACCTAAATAAGTCACCTTCCATATACATGAAGTCACTGTCAAACAATCATGTATAGCTGATTGAATAAGTCGTGAGCTCATTAAGCTGTTAACAAGCAGATTCTTAGTCTTATTGGTTGTTTGGTTGGTTTTTGATTAAGCTGTAGAGATTGGGTAGGTTTTTATTTGGTAGGGTTTTTGCGTAAAGTTAGGAAAAACTTGGCTTTTTGCGTAAAGCTCTCCCTGGAATCCCTACATGCTTACTTTTCTATATCATTAAGCTGCTTGACTTCATGTATAGCTGACCAAATAAAGCAATCTCTATATGCTTACTAAATAAGCTATTCTCTATATCATTATCCTACATTCTTATATAGCTGATCCAATATATTGTGAGTCCATTAAGCTTGGTATGCTGCAGTTGTTAGCAAAATAAGACTCATAAACAAAGCAAAGAATCCATGATTATAATGTCCTCAATACAGTTTCCAGGGTTTGATTTGATTCGAGTCTTGTTAATGAATTCATTTATGTGATCATTTGTGCATATATTGCATTTTAGGTTCTTCGGAAGCTTGTGGATGATGCATCGAAGTTTTTAAGTGATAAGGTCACCAAGGCAGTTGTAACAGTACCTGCATATTTTAATGATTCCCAAAGAACTGCAACGAAAGATGCCGGACGCATTGCGGGTATCGAAGTTCTTCGGATTATCAATGAACCAACGGCTGCTTCATTGGCTTATGGTTTTGAGAAGAAAAGCAATGAAACAATTCTGGTCTTTGATCTTGGTGGTGGTACTTTTGATGTATCAGGTATTGCCCCTTGAGCCCATCTCCGTTTATTTTGTCCTAAAAGGTTTTGTTCTTTGGCCACATGGAATGTTTCTTTTATGTATTTTAAGTTGTGCTTATAGTATGAATAAATTGTTTGCTGTGGGTATTTCTTGATGAGCTAAATGATATAGGCCATTTGCGGCATCCATAAGCTAGTTTATATTTTGGGCTTATCGGAAATGCTTTGTTTGGTTAGCTCTAAGCTAGTTTTTTGACAAGCTACATCGTACAAGGTTCAATAAGTTACATAGGTGTTTTTTTTTTTTCAAATTAAATATTCAACATATGTTCTTTGCCATCACTTTATATTGTTATCAATCTTATAAACTACTTTTTACCAAAAATAACCAGCTTATCATTAACATTTAGTTTATTAGTCAACGGCTAGCCTTTTCAACCGACCACTAGATTATTGGCTAGTTTGCCGAACATAACCAAACTAGACATGTTTGGTAAAACCTAGCTTATAATATAAATGGCAAAGCAAAATTATCTAGAAGGACATTAAAAATTTTAATTCTTGCAGTTGGACATTCGTTTTTGATATTTGGTATGTTACTGATTCATATCAATCTTCTGCTATGCAGTTCTTGAGGTTGGTGATGGAGTGTTTGAGGTACTATCAACTTCAGGAGACACCCATTTAGGAGGAGATGACTTCGATAAGGTTAAGATCCTTAGAAGCTGATTTGAGCCTTTTTCTTGACATTTAGTTAAGATGCTAAAATAGCTTTATTATGTTCTTTTTTGTAATTTGAACAGAGAATTGTTGATTGGCTTGCGGAAACCTTCAAGAGGGATGAGGGCATTGATCTTCTTAAAGATAAGCAAGCTCTTCAACGGCTAACAGAGACCGCTGAGAAGGCAAAGATGGAGCTATCCACTTTGACCCAAACTAACATCAGGTATGATCTTTTTGGTTCAGCTTGTTTTCTTCCTTCTCCCATGATCAAGATTCTTTCTTACGTGTTTGCTGATGATGGATACTGTTTTTCGCAGTTTACCTTTCATTACGGCAACTGCAGATGGCCCAAAACATATTGATACTACGTTAACCAGAGCAAAGTTTGAGGAGTTGTGCTCAGATTTACTCGACAGGTACTGTTTTTATATGTCCAAGAGTGGAAACCCTTTTAATCTCTTTTCAAAAGAACCTGCATAGAAAGAGAAGAGATCCTTATATATATACACATATATATGTATAGAGGGAAGTTCAAATGGAAACTCATTTTTCGTTGCGAGCGTGAGGACAACCGAGAACGCACCACGTGCATATTCATTCTGAATAATATAATGTTCTTCAAACTGAATATTATCCATTATTCAAGGTGAAAATAATGCATAATATTCAGTTTGAATTTGTATTATTCAGATTGAATATGACCCGAATAGGACATATGGCATACTCTCGGTTGTCTTCGCGTTCGCAATCAAATTTGAGTTTCCATTTGAACCCGACCCTGTGTGTGTGTGTGTGTATGGAGGATCAGGGGAGAATCGAAGAACTTTTCAAACCTTTAGTTTAAAGGGACGGTCAAAACTTAAAATTAAAGTCCTGTCCCCCTATTTTTCAAAACGAAATAGGACAAATTATAATCGAAATTGGAGCGAAATAAGTTGCACCAAAAAATGATCATTTTATTCTCTTTAATTTGACATCTTTGTTGATATACTTCTTCTATCCTTTTTGTGGTTCTTTGGTTCTCCTTTTTCTAAGGTTCTACATGAACCATTCAATCCCCAAAAGAGGGGTTTGATGATTTGTGTGTAGCCGATATAGGACTTCAACAGAAGTGCTATGTGTTCAGTTGATGACTTGTAATCGTTGCTACTACGGATCTATTCATCTGGATTGCGTTTTGTCTTTGTATGAATTCCTCTGCCTCTTCAAGATGATGACTTTCAATTTGTGTGTTTGTTTGCCATAGGCTGCGCACGCCTGTTGAAACTGCTTTAAAGGATGCAAACCTCTCTCTTAAAGATATTGATGAAGTGGTTCTTGTTGGTGGGTCAACACGTATCCCTGCCGTACAGGAGCTCGTTAAAAAAATGACATCCAAAGAACCAAATGTTACAGTGAATCCAGATGAAGTTGTTGCTCTTGGAGCTTCCGTGCAGGTGTGTCCTATCTCATCTTATTCCTGGATCCTAAAGTAGCTTGATGAATTCAGCCGTGTTTAGCCGATTTGCTAGCTGTTAGCTGAAGCCTGAAAGCTAGCTAATAAACTAGTCATATTTGGTAAAAACTAGCCGAGAAGGTACATGACAATGCAAAATGACCTAAAAGGACAAGTTGCAAAGTTAATTGGACAAGTACAGGGGCATAAGTAGAAGAAAGTGGAAAGAGGCCCTTGGAGCTTGTTGAAATGCTATTTAAAGCAGCTTTTAAAAAGCTAGCTATCTAAACAGAGGTTTTTTCAATAAGCTGAAAAAATATGCTAGCTTATCGTGGTCGAAGGTTGCTTGACCTAACTTTACCCGAAGTGTGCTCGAGTATTTTCGGTATATAAAATATTATTTGTGTCCAAAAATATGGTCTTCAAATTGGTCAAGTTTGCTGATGCTTTTGTCTGCTCAAATGTATTGTGTTTTCGTATATTTAGGCTGGTGTTTTGTCGGGAGATGTGAGCAATATCGTACTATTGGATGTGACGCCTCTATCATTGGGATTGGAAACTTTAGGAGGTGTGATGACGAAGATCATTCCAAGGAATACAACACTGCCAACCTCCAAATCAGAAGTTTTCTCGACAGCAGCTGACGGGCAAACGAGTGTGGAGATCAATGTTCTACAAGGGGAGAGAGAGTTTGTGCGTGACAACAAATCTCTTGGCAGCTTCCGATTGGATGGCATCCCGCCAGCACCTCGTGGGGTTCCTCAAATCGAGGTCAAATTCGATATTGATGCCAATGGAATCCTATCCGTCACAGCTGTGGATAAAGGGACTGGAAAGAAGCAAGACATTACAATCACTGGTGCTAGCACACTGCCTTCGGATGAGGTTTGTTTCTTTTTCTTGCAATTTGCACTACAACAAAAGCTTTATAGGATGTCAAAATTTCGTAACAGACTGCTGCTTTATTCCAAACGATTGTTATTCAGGATGAAATTTTGGATGATAAGATTGGGATGTTATTGTAGGTGGAGCGGATGGTGGCAGAAGCAGAGCGGTTTGCCAAGGAGGACAAAGAGAAGAGGGATGCGATTGATACAAAGAACCAGGCTGAATCGGCGGTATACCAATGTGAAAAGCAGCTGAAGGAAGTGGGAGAAAAGGTTGCAGGTCCGGTGAAAGAGAAAGTGGAGGCCAAACTGAAAGAGCTTAAAGAAGCTATTTCTGGTGGGTCAACTCAGACCATCAAGGATGCCATGGCTGCATTGAACCAAGAAATGATGCAATTGGGTCAGTCTATTTACAGCCAAGCAGCAGGTGATGGTGCTGCTGGTAGTGGTGAAGAGGCTGGTAAGGCTTCTGGTGGAGGAGACGGAGATGGAGATGGTGAAGTTATTGATGCCGATTTCAGTGAGAGCAAGTGAATGTGAGGTTAGAAGAGATGGGTTTAGTTTTTAGTTGATTGGCTAGTTTTTCTTGGTTTGTTACTGTGTAAATGTGTATAGCTTCTAGCTACATTTTTAACTAATATTGTTAACAAAATGAAAACTGACGAGCATACTCCTAAACTTTGATGCGATGGGATTTCAACGCTTCCACTTTTGGAGAGGTTGAGATATATCAGTAACTAGATGTCGTCAAGTGAAAAGACATTATACGTATTTTGAAGAAATGAAATTTATGTAATATATATGCGAGGGTTCATCGGAGTGTGTATATTGTATGGTTAGTATAATGAAGGACATGAAATTGAAACACATTTTATCACAACCAAAATGAAGATCATTGGATTCATCTCACAAAAAGCACAACTAAAAAGAAAGATATCTCACAAAAAGCACAAAGAAACACAGATTAACTAATTTCTTCATGATACATGAACATGTTGAAGGGAACATTAAAGGTTTGCTAGCTGTTGAATGTTGATAGGGTAAACTTGGTCAGGGGTACCACTGAAAGCCTTCCTTCCCATCAACACGTTCACAGCTTCTGTTGGATGGAATGCATCCCAAAACACGTACTCCCTCCGGTTCGGACATGGTGTTTGTAACGGTAGGCATGTTATCTGACCTCGATTTCTCCCTATCCCGCAACACCCTCTATTCACCACGCGAAAACCTGCATCCGCCATCAACATTTTAGATAACTTTACCCCAGCCTTTTAAGACGTTTACTAAAACAAGAGCATTTTAGGAAGTACATATGTCATACTAAGACAGAGGGGCTTCACCGATTTCGTATTCCCAACAAAATTTTCCACTAGAAGCTCACCTGTGTAATTCATCGGTGAAGCCCTTTGTTTAATTTATCGGAACAAAAACTGGAGTTATATGTAAAGTTGTTACAGTAAGTTGTTAAAAATGATGGTAGAGGACTTAACAAGTTCTATCTACAAAACTAGACTACCTAATATACTGAAAACGTAAATTGTCCTATTAACCTTTTTATATGACACTTTATATGTATTTATAAAAGGTTAGCACGACACTTACTAAAAGTGTCATATAAAAAAGTTCATAATATGATTTGTTTTCTATGTCCTATTAGCTAGATTGTCCAACTTCGTCGATGGAACTTGTTAGATCACCTGACAACTTACTGTAACGTCTTTATATATGACACAAATTTTGGTCCTATAATCTTAAAGTCTCATTAAATACGCTATTGGGACGCCCAATGATGGGCGGCGACTAAAAGACCAAATATGTCCTAGTTGGGGAAAGGAAACTTCAGAATAGTTAGGTTTGGTGTATATGATATGATACCATAAGATCTAGCGTTTGCGAGGATATCTTGGAACATGTTATGAACGTCGATGAAAACAAATTTGGATCCAGGAAGATTGGTGCTTAAATTGTTGATCATTGTCTTCATGTTTGCATTGAAAGGAAGAACAAGCTGGTTCACTTCATTGGAGCATCTTCCAGTCGTTCCCTGTGCCAAGATGCTCGGAATACAACCCATCAGCCCGATCCCAGCTAGAACAAACTTTCGGGCTCCAAGATTATAAAGTCGCTATATATTCAACACAAGAGCACGAATCACTGTTAGAATCTCACATCATCTAAACTTACACGACTCTACTACAATATATAACAAACCAATAATTCATA
The DNA here is from genome assembly GCA_030169165.1 of Centaurea solstitialis. NCBI lineage: Eukaryota > Viridiplantae > Streptophyta > Magnoliopsida > Asterales > Asteraceae > Centaurea > Centaurea solstitialis. The sequence continues at coordinate 79,039,081 of CM058040.1, read as the reverse complement.
CCAACTTACAAACCACCGGTTTTCATATATTGTTTCATATGAAACATGTGTGAAAATGCAGGATTTATGCAGTGTCGTATAGGAAACTTACTTGGAGTTGAGTGGAGTATTCTTGGGACAATAGATTGGCATATTGGTTGCCATCGTACTGGTTGCGAGTCGGGTAATTGGGCATGAGATAGTTGTTTAGATAATCGTTGCTACCCATTCCTACAAAGAAAATGCATCGAGCTAGTGCCTGACTAATATCGGCTGCCCCCAAAGCCTCGCTTATTTGATCCAAACTATTTTCAAAGTTCTTGATCTGTTGATTGAACGGAATTCGACCCACCTACACCCGATAGCTAATTACAATTAATACGACTTACCACTTTTTGACAAATATATATTGCTAAAATTACCATCATTTATGATCAAAACCTAACAACTTTAACCCTAATTAGTACCTTAAACTTGCTACCTTTAGACCTATCATACAATTACAAATGTACACCTCAAAGAAACTACATAATTAAACTTACGAAATTCCGGCCAGTGATATCGAGAATTCCGGCCGCAGCCGAAGCGAAATTGACACCATGCAGCATTTGATCTGCTGAATTCGATGCTTGCGAGTAGGCTGGTATCAGTGGCAGTCCCAGTAGTTCCGCTGCATTTAACCATATAAATTTAAGCACTTCTGTAGATGTACAATTATAGAAACAAAAATATAGAGATAGAGAACCTTAGGTTTACGTAAGACCAAACTGTTTCCATGACGTTGGTGATCAGATCAACACTTTACACATGAAACTTCACAGCAAAACACCGTGAAAGTAAAGAAAATCCAAACATTCATAGTGAAAAACACTAACAAGGTAAAAAAATCCAAACCAAGGTAAATAAATCCAAGCCTTCACATAAAAACATCGAAGGTAAAAAAAATTATATCCGGACCTTAACAGTGAAAATGTTGAAGATAAAAAAAATTCAAACCTTAACATTTACAGTGTTTTCACTATGAAGGTTCGAATTTTATTTTTATCTTCACAGTGTTTTGCTGAAAAGTTTCATGTGTAAAGTCTTGGTCTAACTGGTCTCACCTAACTTGAGAGAGATGACTCGAGAGAGAATATATAAATTTATACACATACCAATGGCATCAACCATGGTGTAACCATTAGAGAATCTGCCGGTAGGACCTCCATTAAAGTCGATGCCATAAGGCAAATAGTTAGCTTTAGCTAAAGAAGCCAAGTCATTGTTGTTTCCATTATCGATGAGCGAGTCTCCGAATATGAACATCGCCGGCACCATCTCCGCCGTGGCTGCTGCAGCTTCAGCCGCCGGCCCAGATGCATCATAGTCACCACCACCGTCTTCATCACTTTGTCCACAGACTACCTCACCACCACTCAACAAGATTCCACCCACCACAATCACCACCCACAATAACCTCATAATCATCATGATTATCGGCCTTCCATCATGACCATCCATGCTCATTTGCAAGTTTTTCTGTGTCACTTGTGAGAAAGAGAAAGAGGAAGTGGAAATGGATTCACTTAAAAGTTGGCAGAAGGGAGTAAATAATAATGGGAAGTTAGGCGGTTGTTGGAGGGTAGTAAATGCAGTCACCTGTAAAATTTGAATAGCGGTAATAAGTATGGCCTGTACCCTTCTTCTTCACTTATTCCGGCCTCCATTCTTGATTAGTTTTGTGGTTTAACTACAACTTGTCTTTTGTGTTTGACCCCATCATCCAATAGAAATCTGCTTTTAGGAGATGTCCAAGCCTAAAGTTAAGCTTTATTTCAGTTTCTATTGATAAAAGGCGGTGTTGAAATCTGAAACCAAAACCGATAAGAATGAATGGTGGTAAAATCTCGAAAGATTGGTATTAGGTCCTCCGTAGCCCTTAACTTTTCATATCACATCAGTGCCACACCAGCTTTTCTCATCCTATCCTCTGAACCCTCAAATGAAGTAGCAGCAATATTTCGTACCTTCTGATTTTTTATTAAATTATTTTATGAGAGAGAAAGAGAGAAAGCGGAAAGAGAGAGAGGGAGAGTGCTACGGATTGGATGGGTTTAGAAGCCCGCCACCATACCCACCTACCTGATGGTACCCACTAGGGCCGTACCACCAAGCCGCCAAATCCACTAAAATTTTGGTCTATCCACCCCTTACCCGTTTGTGGTACGTAAGGCCTTAATGGTTAGAACTGGTCCAAGAACTTTCGGTAAAACCGGGACTAGACGCTAGTTAGAGCTTAGAGATGGACAAAAACCAACTCTAAAATATTTATGGGGCAGTCAAAAAATTGGTCAAAGCGGTTCGCAAAAGGTCACGACCAATGGTTTGGACTTGGAATCGTCCCATCCATTCGGCTTAAAATACTAGACTGCATAAGAAACGGCAATTCCCGTTGTATTGGAATTTTTGCTCTTCTCTAATGATCAATCCAACCGAACCCAAACACCCGGATCAAAAATATTCAAATCAATTTCATCAACATGAGGCTCATCAAAGTCATTAGAATTGGGATCACCAATAGGTTCATCAACAAGATTTTCCACATTGCCATTAAGATCACTAATAGGTTCTTTGTCCACAAGATTTTCCATATTGTCATTGGGATTTTCAACGGGTTTTCTTGTCTAACAAAAAACCTATTTAATTATCCTTGAAAAGATTGAGCAATCTCTTATTGTTTTTTTTTTTCTAATTTTGAGCACCCGATGATTGAGATCGAGGAAACATTTTAAAAGAAACAATAATGCCAATTGCCAAAAGTAATCAAGCAACTAAGCAAATTATACCAACTAATGTACTAATGTCAAACAACTAAGCAAATAATACCAATTCCAAGCAAATAAGCAAATAAGCAAATAAGCAAATAATATCAATTAGGCAAAATCAGAAATAATCAACTAATCAAGATTCTAAATTCTAATTTCTAACACAGTAAGTATTGGAAGCAAAATCTGAACTTACTTAAAAGAAAAAATCAAAGATTTAGAAAGACAACACCTGGGATTTTGAGAAATTGAATAGCTAAAGCCGAAATCAAATTCCTTCAATCTCGTGTTTCTAACTGGTATGAATAGCGAAAGCAATTAACCGATAAAAACCCAAAAATCACATATTCGTGTTTTATCTTACATATCATATAATTATAAGGTTTAGAACGTTTAACTCGGAAGCTCAAGAATAGTCCACCCGTGATAAACCAAACGAGGTTTTTCTAGCCAGATTAACCTCAAACGATCACGAACAAAAACTGTACGTGAAGTGGATTGATCGAAAAACAAAAACCGAGTTGGGTTCGGCCTTGTAGTCGACGTCGATCAAGAGGAGAGAGGAGGGAGAGAAAATTTTCTAGGTTTCTTTCTATTGAATATGATTATGAAAACCTGTTACGTGTTTGTGTGCAAGTATGTATTATATATATATAGAGAGAGAGAGAGAGAGAAAAGTTCAAATACAAACCACTTTTTGGTTGTGAACGTGAGGACAACCCAGAGCGCGACACGTGTATGAATAACACTATTATTCAGATTGAATAACACTAAGTCGCGGGCTTTATGCACACAAGTCGCGCGTGTCACTTGAATTTTATGCGACTAAGCTTTATTCATACTGAATAACGCTTTATTCAGTCTGAATAATAGTGTTATTCAGTATGAATAACACTAAGTCGCAGAAAATTCAAACTGACACGTGGCACGCTCTCGTTTGTCCTCACGTTCACAACCAAAAAGTGGTTTGCATTTGAATCTACCCCTATATATATATATATGCATATTGTGGATTTGATAAGACAATTAAGACCCACTATAGCTCAATATGAACCACCGGTGGCGAATCTAGAACAGAAAACCACGTGGTTCCCTAATTAAGTTTTGCCGGAAAAAATGAAAGTGTCAACTATACTTTTGTCGGGTCGGGTCATTAAAATTAAAAATCAAACATATACCCACTAGTGATATTTTAAAGTTCTTACAATTGTATTCGACCAAGTCTTATACCTTGAAATATTTGCATAATGGTATCATTAATAACTTCTAAAATAACTTTTCCAATTTCGGAACTCGAAGATCATTCTGTTGGAAAGCCTCTCAGATAAAATGTGGTTTCTTCAGTGAGTCATCCGAATCAAAGGCTTTAAAAAGATTCACTCGGGACAAACAATCAAAGCGAATTGAGAATTGTGAATTTGATTGAGATTTGCGAATTGCGATTTGCAAATTGCGAATAATGAAATCGAATTGCCAAGTCGAAGTCGACGTCGAGTTGGAGATGAAGCGTCGATCTCTATTCAATCGGCCATGTTTTTTTCTTATCTTTATTGGGTTTTTAGGTTCTTTTACTTAAAATTTAGATTATTGGGTATTTAGGGTAGACTTAAAATTGTTGGGCCTTAAGTAAATTATTTTAAAAAAGTATAATGATTTTTTTCTTATATTTATTGGGAATTTAGGTTCTTTTACTAAAAAACTAAGATTATTGGGTATTTGGGCCAAACTTAAAATTGTTGGGACTTAAACAAAAAACTTCAAAAAAATATAATAAAATATGGAGCCAAGAAAAAATTGAACCCTTGACCTCCTATACACAACACAAGGTGTTATCCACCTTGCTACCACAACTTTTGATTTTTCATGTTGTTAAACAAAATTTTAAGGTAGTTCCTTCAAACTTTTTAATGTAGGTCCCAAAAAAAATTCTGCATAACTTCTAAAGCAAATTAAAAATTTAGGTAGGTCCCGGGACCTACCTTCCTATAGGGTAAATTCGCCCTTGTGAACCACTAAGGCCATCCGCTGTGGATGAGCCCGAAGACTTTGGGTAGCATGCAAGCCGATGGGCTTGTGTGGGAACACCGCCGTGGATGGCAGCGGCTAGGCCACAATCGGTTCGTCCAAGCCGTCCGTTTCACACCCCCACCGCCCACCCCCTACCCACTTTCTCTCTCTTCTTTCTCTCTATCTCTCTCCTCTTTCTCTTTTTTGTTTTTTTTTATTTAATAAAATTAAAGTGTGTGTAAGATTGAGTTGGGTATTGGGTCGACAGTGGATGAATTGGGTAGTTTTGGGTAAAATAGTAGAAAGCTGACGTGGCGCTGATGTGGCAGTTGAAACCATTGGGTAGTAATGGGTCGACATCGGATGGCCTAAGACACCATAAAAGCCTGATAACTCTTTATTTTGAGAGTTATTTAGTGTTTAGAAATCGTGTTTTGTATATTATTTTATACCCACTTTGCTCTCTTTCTTTCTCTTTGGACTAAAATGTTTTGAAAAGGTTTTGATAAACACAAAAGATCAAGTTTGATGAATAACGGCCTCAAAGCTCAGCAAATCAGTCCAAATCCCGAAAGCAGTCCAAAAGTTCTCCAAAAAGCTCGAACTTCAGAAGTCTTACAACAAAAGACCCATTTGTGTCACCACTGAGGGGACTTCCTCTACTTGGATTTTTGAAAGGCTGAAAGGGCAAGAAATGCAAGTTACCATGTGAAAGAAACAAGTTGTCTAAAGCAGGAAGGAGATAAGATTAATTATTATTGGTTGATATTTTACCCATGGTCATATCCATGGGTTAAAATTTCTTTATATAAGCCATCCTGCAGTCTTCTCAAGGACCGACCCCAACCATCTGCTACTTCTTTCTTTCTTCTTCCTCACCTTGCTCCTCCATTAATGGAGGAGCTTAAGGTTTCTTCTTCTTTTTTTTCTTTATTTACTACTTGTGTTTAATCTTTTCGTATTTAATTTCTCGTATTGTAGTTTACATTCCGTATTTAATTTATGCAAGTAGTTAAGTTTCTATTATGTGTTTTATTTTAGGCTAAACCCCTTTATGGGTGTGGGTGTAAGTCCCTCTTAAGACCGTGTAGACAGCACTTGGGTGTTGTCATTACTTTCGGATCTTAAGATTGGTTATTTGAACCGACACTTAATTTCGATACAGATAAACCGGCCATTTTGATGTGTCGTGTTAGACCTCAGATCCAGAGATGGGCGGGTCCGAAATATGGTTTGGATAATACACGAAGAGCTCGAGAGGGCCTTTGATAATCACGCAGAGATGCGGGTTCTGTATGGTTTTCTAAGGTTCAGTAAGCCGGTCGGGATTTACATCACAAGGAGACTTGGGTATAAATCCCCATACTCGATGGAACGAGATTTTCTTTAAAGTCTACTTAGTAAAACCGGCAATCTTACGATTTGGTAGTAACGACGACTTCGTAGCAACTTCACGGTATGTTTTGTACAAACGTAGTTTCGAGAGATTTGGGTTTTTATGAATAATCCCATAACGTGAAGTTTCTAAACTCGTGTACTACTTGGTTTTAAGAGAAAGCATACACCCATTCCCTTTGCTTTAATTTAATTTTCTCTATTTAACTGTTATATAAAAATCACCAAAAATATTTTCTTCTTCTCTAACTGAAATCAGTGTATTCTCAACTCTATATTCTAAATTCTGAAAACCAATCCCTGTGGATACGATCACGATATACTTATCACTTTATTACTTGTAGCGATCCCAGTGTCGGTGTATACTTGCATCCTAATTGTGGTGATATTGCGGCCACATAGTGGCACGGACAGCATTCCGCTACCAAGTTTTTGGCGCCGCTGCCGGGGATTGGCGTACTTTTAGAATTTCTTGAGTTAAGTTGAGTTTTTCATTGGTTCTTCTATAACCATAAATGGAAAGTTTTGGTTGGGATGCCCCGTATTTTAATACTTTCAATTATTCGTGGGAACAACATCCTAATTTTCTGACAAATGTTCAAGATGATGGCACCTTCACGTCATTTTCACCTCCCTATAATGATTGGAACGACACTTCTATAAATACATTTAACCATTCATGGGAGGAGAATTTTGACAAATTTTCTGATTTTCAAGGGAGTGATCCTTACCATGGATTTATGTCCTTTGATTCCAACAACTTGTTTGAAAATGGTTTTGAACAACCCGAGTCATCTCACTCTTTTGAAGAAATTTCCGTAAGCTTTATGGAGACTTTTACAACATTTTTGGAAAATTTCACATCCACTGTCAAAGCCTTAAACGATAAGATTGGACAACTAGTCGACGAGTTGCGAGATCAAAATCGAGGGTCCTTACCAAATGATGGTGAAAAATCAAAGTGGGTTGGTAAGGATGAGAGTGATGTTGTAAAGAAAGAGGTGGAGATACATAAGCCTTCTTTTTGTGACGATAATGCTTTTACGGAACCTATACCGTTGACCGTTAGAAGTGTTTGTTTGATCAAAAGCTTGGGTATTTTACTCGGATCTTTAGGTGATATTGTTGGAAGAACCTTTGGTAACGTGGATGTGAGCATTATCTTAAAACCACTCCACTTACAAAAAATGCACATGTGGGGTGGAGAATCGCATCCTACATAACATTGATGCACGTTTTTTTGAAAAGTATCATGTAAATATTGTATAGTTGTTTTCAATTCAATAAAAAGAAGGTTTCGTCACCGGCACCACTTGTACCAAACGCCCCATTGCACTGTCGTCGTCCTCGATTGGGCCCGTTTCCGAAGTTTGATCATCCTTGGGTTTGTCATCACCTGTTAAAAACATTTTTCTAAATCATCTTCTTTTGGGTATTTCATATGTTTAATCTCGTAAACTAATCCGCCATTTTGTGTGTATTTTTTTTTATACCGTTTATATGGATTGGGTGTTTGACATTTCTTTGGTTTTATCTAGTATTATCCATCTTTCCAGGTACAGCATCTCGTTTTTAAATCTTAGTGATCAAGAGATCGAGAGGACATGGGCCGTCATTTCATATAGCCAAACCACTTCCAGTTGTTACCAAGCCGTCTTAAGTACAATGAGGGCATTGTATGAAAAAAAGTTTGGGGGGGACAGAGATACCTCCGAGAAAAAATATTGTAATTATTTGTAAAATACAATTAATTACACCAAAAAAAAAAACCGTCTTCGGAAAATTGGGAGACGATGAAAAATAAAATAAAAAGCATGATGTTGATGAACCAAAACAAATCAAGAACCATTATGCACTCCGAATAAATGTGACCGAAAACCCGAACCTAAGACGAGATGAAATCTTAAGAACTTTTCGGACACAAGACAAGTTTGGGGGACGAAGTGTGGAAACCATATACACTAACCCGGAAAAAGACCTACCGATTTATCCCTCGATCAATAAGATTCAAAGAAGAGTGTGGTCCATCTCTCGGCTAGATAAAACGTCAACATCTTCCTAGTAAGTCTTTTCTTTCTTTCTTTTTTTCGTATTTATGTTCTTTTTGTTACTTGAGGCCAAGCAACATCTCAAGTTTGGGGGTGTGATAACTCTCTATTTTGAGAGTTATTTAGTGTTTAAAAACCGTGTTTTGTATATTATTTTATACCCACTTTGCTCTCTTTCTTTCTCTTTGGACTAAAATGTTTTGAAAAGGTTTTGATAAACACAAAAGATCAAGTTTGATGAATAACGGCCTCAAAGCTCAGCAAATCAGTCCAAATCCCGAAAGCAGTCCAAAAGTTCTCCAAAAAGCTCGAACTTCAGAAGTCTTACAGCAAAAGACCCATTTGTGTCACCACTGAGGGGACTTCCTCTACTTGGCTTTTTGAAAGGCTGAAAGGGCAAGAAATGCAAGTTGCCATGTGAAAGAAACAAGTTGTCTGAAGCAGGAAGGAGATAAGATTAATTATTATTGGTTGATATTTTACCCATGGATCATATCCATGGGTTAAAATTTCTTTATATAAGCCATCCTGCAGTCTTCTCAAGGACCGACCCCAACCATCTGTTACTTCTTTCTTTCTTCTTCCTCACCTTGCTCCTCCATTAATGGAGGAGCTTAAGGTTTCTTCTTCGTTTTTTTCTTTATTTACTACTTGTGTTTAATCTTTTCGTATTTAATTTCTCGTATTGTAGTTTACATTCCGTATTTAATTTATGCAAGTAGTTAAGTTTCTATTATGTCTTTTATTTTAGGTGTAACATCCCGATTTCAAGTTTGAACCCTTATTATGTTAAGGGTTACTTAGTGACTAAATTTTTGCGTTTTATAGGAACCAAGGGCTAAGGTGTAATTACTGGAAGTGCAGGGTTGCTTAGCATGTGATTAAGTAAAGGGTTTAGCCCTCAACCCCTCTTTTTCCAAATCAGTTTCCAATAAGCGTATACGGGAGAAGGGAGGGCGACCAAGGAGAAGAATTCAAGAAGGTGCAATTGAGGGCTATTGTGGATCAATCGGAGTAGAGTTTGAATTGCTATCGCCAAAGGTAAGAGTTCTACACAAGATTTGATGTCAATTGATGTTTAATTCGGAGTCTATCGTTGGTTAGGGTTTGATATTGATTGATGATCATGAGATCATCAATTGATGTGTTATGGGGTGAATTGGTTGCATATAATCGTTAGATATCGACCCTAGTTAGTTCATAATCATGACTTTGGCTTGTTTTAATCAAGAAAACCGTTCGAGAGCAAGAAAAGGAAGAAAGGGAAATTTTCGGATTTCCCATCAGCACTGCGCGGTTGTGGGAGATTGGCTCGTTCTCCCTCGTTAACCGTCGGATCGTCGCGAAATTTGGACAGCGGCTTCACGACTCTTTGTTCTTCGATCTGACCAGAGGGATCGAGCATCGGAGGCTCCAGTAAGGAGCAGCAAATGGCCGAAGTGGACTGAAGTTTCCAGAAAGTCGAATTTTGGTGTTTTGAAGATTTGAGTGGTGTGTGCGTGCGATTCTCGAAGGCAACCGAGGGAGAATCAAGTACTGAGTTGGAATTTCTCTTAAGGTTTGATTACAAACCCCCTATAATTATTTGGATGAGTTGGATACATAGAGTTTGTGAATTAAGGTTATGGATTGCGAATGATGGCCAATTGATCATTATTCGGAAGTGATGAGTCGAGCTTGATGTCATGTGATTGTGTATAATCATCATGGGATGTTGTATGAACTTGATTTCGATGGTTTCGGTCGAAATTGGAGTTGTAGGTAAAAACTCTCGTTGGTAGTCGCAACCCGCGACTTCCGTTTTGAGTCCGTTTTAAACCGTTTGGTCGAGGTAGCTTATGGGACTTCTTAGGGACTTGTTTAGGCTTCTTTTAGGACTGTTTGAGGGTCCTAATTTTAGTTGTAAATTGTTACAAATACAGGATTCGGTTTGAGGGATCGTGCGAGTTTCGTGCTTTTGATATCTTTGCGATCCAGGTGAGTTACACTTACTTACATTTTATTGTGTGGTATGTATTGTATGCATGATAGCGTATGTAAAAGGGATCCACATGCCCTTGACGAGTTGTGGGGGCCGACCCGTGTCCTAACTGACGGGAGAAAGGGAAACCACATGCCCTTGGTGAGTTGTGGGGGGCGACCCGTGTTCAAACTGACGGGCGATTAAATATCGATCTCATGAGAGTCGGGTGTCTGATGTGTTTGATAATTATTGATATGCTTGATGTGAATGATGTTGATTGTGTTGGTACCTGTTATGGTACAGTCCGTGCTATGTGGTAAGATGTAGGTGGTGCTAGCTCACTAAGCTTTATGCTTACCCCGTTGTTGTTTGCTCTTTTAGTGGCAGGTACGTCCTCAAAGGACAAAGGAAAGGCTCCCGTGTGAGGCTCCGGTGACCCAACAGTTCAATCTAAGCATGAGGAGTTATGAATGATGTTATTTGGAAGAATGAAATAATTTCTTGGTTTTGACATGTAAACACTTTAGTTGGATTTTGTTAAAACAATGTTTATGATTCTCAAGTACTTGATCTATGTTTTTCTTAAACTTTATGACGTATGAGTTGTTTTTAAATGAAAGGTTTTTGGACAAGCTTCCGCAACTAATTATCTTTTGTCAAATCGTTGGTTAATTCGCAAAAAAAAAGTTGTATTTTGGAATATGAGTGTTACATTAGGCTAAACCCCTTTATGGGTGTGGGTGTAAGTCCCTCTTAAGACCGTGTAGACAGCACTTGGGTGTTGTCATTACTTTCGGATCTTAAGATTGGTTATTTGAACCGACACTTAATTTCGATACAGATAAACCGGCCATTTTGATGTGTCGTGTTAGACCTCAGATCCAGAGATGGGCGGGTCCGAAATACGGTTTGGATAATACACGAAGAGATCGAGAGGGCCTTTGATAATCACGCAGAGATGCGGGTTCTGTATGGTTTTCTAAGGTTCAGTAAGCCGGTCGGGATTTACATCACAAGGAGACTTGGCTATAAATCCACATACTCGGTGGAAGGAGATTTTCTTTAAAGTCTACTTAGTAAAACCGGCAATCTTACGATTTGGTAGTAACGACGACTTCGTAGCAACTTCACGGTATGTTTTGTAAAAACGTAGTTTCGAGAGATTTGGGTTTTTATGAATAATCTCATTCGTGAAGTTTCTAAACTCGTGTACTACTTGGTTTTAAGAGAAAGCTTACACCCATTCCCTTTGCTTTAATTTAATTTTCTCTATTTAACTGTTATAAAAATCACCAAAATATTTTCTTCTTCTCTAACTGAAATCAGTGTATTCTCAACTCTATATTCGAAATTCTGAAAACCAATCCCTGTGGATACGATCACGATATACTTATCACTTTATTACTTGTAGCGATCCCAGTGTCGGTGTATACTCGCATCCTCATTGTGGTGATATTGCGGCCACATAGTGGCACGGACAGCATTCCGCTATCAAAGCCCAACAAGACAAATTGTGACTTATTAAGACTTAATAACACCATATATGACTTATTAGGTGTTTGTATGCAAGTATGTATTACATATATGCATGTGATGTGTCTTGCGTTCGATAAGACAATTAAGACCCGCTATAGCCTATTACGAACTACTAAGCCACTATAAAACCTATTAAATCCCATTTTGGCATGAATAAATATTCACAGGTAGGAAATGAGAAAAATAATACACAAAAAGAAGTTTTCAATAAAACTCCGCCACAAAGTTCTTAAAAACTAGTACTTTGATATAGGAGTGTGCATTGGATGACATCCAATGGATTTGAGGGGATCCAATCCGATCCAATCATCCATTGGATGTTGGATTTCTCCAACCGAACCGATCCAATCATCCATTGGATGTTGGATTTTTCCAATCCAATGGATGATTGGATCGGTTCGGTTCCATCCAATGGATTTTCTTATGGATATCCAATGGATTTCAACCACTATAAATCGGATCGGATCCATCCGGTATTCGATGGATGATCTAATCAAACTCATCCAGTCATCCATCCAATGTTTTTAATCCATTTCACAATAATAAGTAATTTCATATAATAATCATAAATTCCAAACAACGGCATAATTTATAATTTTAATTATATTTAAAATTTAATATATTATATTATTATTGGATGTAATTGGATGGGTCATTGGATGATAATTGAATGGATCTGGTCGGTTGACATTGGATAGTCAATTGGATTGGATCGGTCGGTTTTGGTCGGTTCTGGACCACCATCCAAGAACCGAACCGATCCAATTGGATGTCAACTTTTTTCATCCGATCCAATCCAATACAATTGGATATCCAATCATTGTCGGTCGGTTGGTAATTGGATCGGTCGGTTGTAATTGGATCGGTTGATTTCTGCACACCCCTACTTTGATATTACCGTGGATTTCCTATGGAAATCCACATCACTCGTAAATTTACCACAAAGGTAAAATGATTTAATTTTAAAATGAAAATAAATTTTAATAAAAAAAACATTTTTTTTAACTTTCAAACGGATGGGGATGTCCATGGAAAATCCTTTGGTAATATCAAAGTATTAAATTTATCTCAAAACTAAATTTTATAATACGATACAATAAACAAAATTTAGATTGATTATCAAAGAAATTAAATTAATTTTCTATTAAATTATATTTCGTTAGAAATCTATCGAAAATGTTAATTTATTGTTCAATTAATCATAACATATATAATTAATTTTTTTTAACAACGGTAACTTATAAATACTAAAAAAATTGTCTCAAATATTCATCAAAATTTATAAATATTAAAAAAAAAATTAGTGGCAGATCTGTATGGTGTTGACTTTTTTAAACTTCTGTGTGTGATCCGCCGAAGATCTATCATATTTCCAATGGATAATTCATCAATGAAACTGCCTTTAGTATTGAGAGTTATTTATGACGTGACACCAAATTAAAAGTCGAGACACTTCAAAATCAAACCTTATATAAGGATTAGGTTAATAAGGGTCTTATCAAAACCCAGTAATTACCCCAATCTCCAAAGTTCGGAAGATGTCCCTAAATCGTTAAATTATTCTCGTGTCTCTAACTAGCTTTTAACTCGTCACAGTATGTCACTAGTACCATTCTTAGCAAAGACCTGATGCACATGCTGACAAGAAAAAATATTAGGCTTAAACGCCTATTGAGTTCAAACAGTTCCACTAAAATACAATGATAAAACTAAAAGAATGTTATTTAAATCACAATTTCCCCAAATGAAATATATTTATTATAAAAGCAACATATTTCCTAAAACTCGTCGTTTTTGTGATTAAAACTTTTCGATCCAAGCTACTACTTTAAGTTGAAACCAAAATTCAATACTCACACAAAACGGGAGTAAGGTTTAATATTCAGTTACTGAAAACATGGATATCCAAGACACTCAATACATGGATAAGGTTCAATATTCAAACCCATAAATTATGGTACACCCCATAACCACACCATAAACATAGATAATACATTATCCAAACAACACACTTCGGTGACGAGGAAGACACGTTTCCATTGATCGTGGTGAAATGCAAAGTAAGATATTTATCAACTTAATCAAGTAGTACCATAAAAGGTTACAATCAAAGTGTCTACCTCCTATAAAGTTTCCACCACCAATACACAAGGTCTTGGAGCATGACCCCACACAAGTCCGTCTTTGTAATACCCAGGCCTTAGTGTCTACTTGCATACCATAGAGTCACACCTTCAACACCAAGGACGCAAACTTCATCACAATATAAAACAAGGACACAAACTTCATCACAATTAAAACAAATGACTTTTACCAACAAAATCACCCAAGAAAATTTGTGTCTTCGATTATCGACGGATCATCAAAAAAATATCAATGTTTCTAGTATAATCCAATGTTTTTCAAGAAAATACCAATGGGTAATCTATCACTTATTTGAGTTTCCCATTAAAAATTTACCAACCAACTTTTGTGATGCTTTTTTCACAAATCACCCCTTTAACGAAGGATTTACTAGGGAAAATCCGTTGGTACAGGTCCTCGATTTAGTAGCGAATAACGACACCTTTGATAAATATCAAGGAAACACTTCTATATATCAAATGGACATTTTTGATATTGTACGTAGTTTACACAAAACAACTTGAATTTACTTTGTTAGATTAGGTTAATTGAGCAAAACTTTCCAGAAGACTTTACAAAAGCATAAACTAACATAACAAGGCATCTTAGATGAAGACAAAGTTCATATCCATAAACCCCCAACTAAAATACCAAAAAGTCCAAAAACTTACGTCGTTAAGAACTTTGAAACACCCAAGCTTTGATCCCGAAATGAAAATTTTCAAGGCACTCTAATGCTTCAAATCAAGCCTTAGAGCATCTCCAACAACTTCCCTATAATGGGGAAAATGAAAAAAAATGGAGATTTATGCCTAAATTGTGCTCCAACAGATGCTCCAAAATGGAGAAAGTATGAGAGAGAAATGAACTTTTCTCCAAATATGGAGATAACCCCATTAATGATTACTATATGTAAGAACCAATAGAAATTCTTGAAAATAATAATTTAAAGAAATTTTTTTTAATGGGTAAATAGAATCTATATATACCTAAAAGCAAAACCTAAGGTTGCTTAGGTGATATCATGAGAATGCACCATTCTTATTTATCTTTTTTCTCATAATTTTGATTTTTTTAAAATAAAAGTCTTCTCGTTAATTTTATACATCTATTGCAATTTATGTCCAATAGTAATTTTGATAAATATTCATTTATTGTGTTTTATGTTAAAAAACCTTTTGTTTTCCCTTCTTTATGGTACTAACCCATTTCTCTTTATTATAATAGACCATTCATTTTTCTTTGTGTAAGTATAAATAGATTTTTTTTATGGTCATGTTGTTGGTTTCTTTCACATTGTCATCATGACATACCTTTCAAATCTTCTTCTTTTAACTCATTTTCTCTCAATAGATTTTTTTTTGCTAAAAGATAATTTAGGGTATAATTTTTAATTTTGAAGTTATTTGTTATTGTATTGATTTATATATTTATTATGTTTTATTTTTTAGTAAGTGGCATATACAGAAATTAGCTCTGAAAATCGATAAATCGTCAAAGAACATCAAAGCTTCATCACCAAAAGTATTCATATACTATTACACGTAAGTCCTTCATTCAAAATCTAAGGTTACTTAGGTGGCATCATGAGAATGCACCATTCTTATTTATCTTTTTTCTCATAATTTTGATTTTTTAAAATGCTGGTTTTAACTCAAATTTACGAAAAACTAAGTTTAAAATTAAGGAATTGTTGATCAACGAAAAAAAAAGTATTAAAATATAAAACAAATAAGCGATTAAGGAAACATGTGAACATTTTTGATTAAAAAAAATTGATTCTAAAAGACTTTTATGTTTTATTTTGTAAAAATTTGTTCCATTTTGATGCATTTTTTTCTACTTATAAGTATAAACATTCTATTTTATTTAATCATGTGGTATCACATTAGTTTTAACATGTGATAGTAATTTGTCAAAAGATTACATTCTTTGGTTCTTAATATGTTTTTTTTATAAAAACTTTGATATTAATACACATATTTTATTATGTAAATAATAATATTTAAGTAATTATTTTTATAATTACTAATTGTATTAGAATCAAAATGAATGTATGTTAATCATTTATTACAATTGACTTTTATATTGTTAGGTCAAATGTAAGTCTAAATATTGTTAAACTATCTAATAATTTTTTTGTTAACATAAATTTCTATCATCGCGCAACGCGCGATGTTAATACTAGTATTTTATTATTATAATCATTGTTGATTTCTCCAAAATGGAGAAGCTGTTGGAGATGGATGCACATTTCTTTTAGGCCATCCACTGTCGACCCACTACAACCCAATGGTTTCAGCTGCCACATCAGCGCCACATCAGCTTTCCACAAAACTACCCAAAACTACCCATTTCATCCACTGTCGATCCACTGCAACCCACTCCATCAAAATTCATTTTAATTAATTTTAAAAAACAATTCTAATATTAATAATAAAAATTAAAAAATTACATTTAAAAATTTTAATAAAAATAATACTAACATTAAAAATTAAAATAAAAATGTTACAATAAAATTAAAATTAAAATTGCGATACTTAAAATTAAAAACTAAAAATCAATCGAGAGGCGGCCATCCGTATTTTTGTCGTAGTTTCTCTTTCATTTCCAACGTTGTATATAACGCACCGCCGGAAAGATGCGCATGCGGCGATATGTAAAACCTATAGTCTCGCCGTTGCTTCTTATCCTCCGCCTCCGATTCACGAAACCTCAAATCTCTTTCGTGCAAGTCCAAATCCCTTCGTTTTTGATCGAGTAATTCTCGAGATGTCGTGTTGAGCGTGCTTAACTCGCGAAACAACCCGGAGACGTGTTCGCTCGAGGCGCCTCCCGTAGAAGCCGATGCCGAAGCCCTCGACGCGTTTCTTCCGATGGGTCGTGGACGCTCCTCTTCGTCTTCGTTTTCGTCCTCGTCATCGACATTGAAAGGACCGTGTGCGTCGGAAGCGTCGGTGGTGGGCGTTGCGGATTCGGAAGTCTTTGATCGTTTGGGACGAGAGGTGTGTAAAGCCTCTTATCCAAAAACAAGATTTTATAAAATCATATCATTTAAATAACTCACTTAATAATAAATCAAAGACTCAAAATTTCAAATCCAACATTTAATTAAAAGTCACCTAAAAACCATGGTTTTAAAAAAAATAATTAAATAATGTCGTAGGTCAACGCCGTCGGAATCTCGGTAGCCGGAGTCAAGCCGGGGCTTTGCCCTTATCCTTAGCTGGAATAGCACCTGAAAAAGGATAACAACTAACGGGGTAAGCGAAAAGGGCTTAGTGAGCTAGCGTACACACAAACCACAATATCACATGCACATATACCGATATAGGTTCCCAAGCAATCACAAATATCACACATCGCATACATTTAAACCAAGCAAAACTCGACTCTCATGAGGTCATAACACTCCCGTCAGTTTGGACACGGGTCGGCCCCCACAACTCACCAAGGGCATGTGGTTCCCTATCCACACTATAAAGTGCACACATACATACAATATCATAATTCATGCATAACGTAACTCACCTGAAACGCAAAGAAATCAAAGCACGAAACTAGCACGATCCCTCTCACCGAAATCCTGAATTTATAATTATAATCTGGATGTTAAAAGGCTATTTTCGATCTAAAAAATATTCTAAACTAATTGTTATCTGAAAGATGCTATCCTCGAATTATTTAACTAAAATAAACATCCCGAACATCTTGGAGAGTCGTATCTAAACGATTTAATGAGAGAAAACAATACTTACCGAATGACGATAATCCTATCTAAATTCACTTAATGATTTCTCTGATCTCGAACCTTCAAACAAGTTTTAATATACATCTTTATCGGCTTACAATTCCCAAATCAACACCAAAATTCTGCACACTGTCGAACAGAAAAAGTTTGCCTTCTGGACCTCAGAAACCGATCTCCACCGTTCAGATTGTAGATAAATATGTCTTGAAGCTACTGTCCAAAAATCACGACGATCCGACGGTTCAAACTCCGGGAATAGGCAAAACGGTGCGGCTGCGCTTGCCTAAAAAAACATAGACGAATTTTTCAATCTAATTAACGCTATAACGAACGCTCGTTAATGGTTTTCTTACGAATCTAACATCAAAACCCACCAACAATACTCAGCCCTAAATACGATTTACATTGGAGAACGAATGATATACAACCTCGAAACAAAGATTAATCAAACCCTAGTTTTACGGAAACGATTGATAAAGAGTTTGGAAACCATA
Organism: Centaurea solstitialis; assembly: GCA_030169165.1. Lineage (NCBI taxonomy): Eukaryota > Viridiplantae > Streptophyta > Magnoliopsida > Asterales > Asteraceae > Centaurea > Centaurea solstitialis. The sequence goes on along the minus strand of CM058040.1, from coordinate 79,020,980 downwards.
CCTTACGCGATCGACTACGGAACAACGAAGCTCTCAAACCCTCGGCCAATCTTTCTCTACTTCGATCTCTCTCTCTCTCTCTCTCTCTCTCTCTCTCTCTCTCTCTCTCTCTTTCCCGGTCTCTCTTTCGGTTTTTCTCTCTCTCTCTCTCTCTCTCTCTCTCTCTCCAAGCAAAATAATGAAATTGTGAGGAATAGTTAGGAGTCTTGGGGTATTTATAAACCCGGGCCGGGCCTCTCTCCTATGCTAAGCCTTCTCTAGCTCCTAAGCCCACAACTAAATCCTAATTAACCTCCAACTCTATTTACCAATTATCAACTAATAATAATAATAGCAACTAACAATTATAATAATTAAAGATTTTGGGCGTTACAAGGTGGCACCTATGAGAGGTGTGCGCATGTATTTCTCGGACCCCTTGAGCACATCCCAAACATGTTCGTGATGAAAAGGCTTCTTGTGCTCTTCTTGGTAACGGAAGCGAGCCTTTGTTAACCAGTCGGAGTCACCCTCGCCGCTTTTTCGATTCGATTTAATGTTGTTGAAGATGTTGGAAAATTTTAGGACAACTTTGCCCAACGATACACATTTGCTCCTTATTTGATGCACGGTGCGGTATAATGGTGGGCATTCCGTGCGTTGCTCGAAAGATAGTCGAACCGTATCCCAAAAATCATCTACATGAAAAAAATTAAAAGTTCGTAAGTTGCGTTATATAGACAAAATGACACAATCAATATATAAAATACCTTGCGAACGATTGTTACCTACTACGGAATCCTCCGACGTCGCCACCCATGCCTTCGCCAACTCAACCTCCTCCACGGGTGTCCACGCTTTCGGCAGCACCCGGTCGGGGAATTTTCTTTTCCCGTCTTTCGGGGAATTGGCTTTGCCTTTGCCTTTGCCTTTTTTGCTCGTGCCCGATGGTGGTGGTGGGGATGGCGGTGTCGTTGGTTGCGTTTCGGGTACCTCATCAAATTCGGGCGAGCTTTCTTCCTTATCTCGGGGCTCGTTTATATTTGGCATCGTAGTCGGAGTTGGAGTTGGAGTTGATTGAGACGCCATGGGACTCGAATGAGTGAGCATTCCCGTAAAGGATTGAGCCATCAACGGTAAAAGATTACCATGGCTCATTCCGTATTGCGGAACGGGGGTGTTAAAAAAATTCGGATCGTATACGGCGGCGGATGGCGGGATGACCCAATCCGTATTGCGGGCAAGATATGTGGGACTCGGCATTTGTGGTATATATGAACCGGCGGAACTCAAAGTTTGGTTTGGGTTTGCCGGCATCGGTTGGGTTTGGGTTTGTCGACTTGAACGCTTCGTTTGTTTCGGAGTCTTTTGTGAATCCATTTGGATGAATAATGTGTAGAATAATTTGAGAATGGTATTGTATATATGGAATTGTAGAAAGGTTGGAAGATGAAGAAGAATGATTTGAAAGATGAAGAAGAATGATTTGAAAGATGAAGAAGAATGGTTGAAGGGTGTATGAAAAAATGTGGTATAGGTTGATATATATAGTTAAATTAAATTGAAAAAAAAAGAAAAGAAAAAAAAACTAAAAGAGCCGTTGGGGGTGGGGGGTGGGGTGGTAACGGTCAAAAAGCAACGGTTTGGAGAAACCGATTCTCCTCTACTCGAAGCCACACGCGGCGGTGTGTACCCAAGAACCCGTCGGCTTGAGTGAAACCGAAGGGTACCCGCTCCACTTTACCCGCTCCACAGTGCATGGCCTTACAGATTTTTAATTTTAATTCTCTATTTTGGAGAAATTATAGGGAAGCTCTTGGAGATGCTCTTAAGATCCTAAAATCACCAATTAGAGAGGACATAAAGAAAAATGAAGAGAATAGAAAAAGATAAAAAAAAAAACCCTAACTGAATCAATCTTTAAAATGATTTGGCCGTTTTGCAAGACTCGGTGGTGACTTAGGCTATGTTTGGCAAGCGTAGCTTATAAGCTAGCTGGTAGCTGATAAGCTAGCGGATAGCTGATAAGCTAGCTGTTGATTGATAAGCTTGCTAGTAGCTGATAAGCTAGCTGTTGAACAAATTATGTTTGGCAAAAACTAGCTTATGAGTATGTAAAATGACCAAAAAGGGTACCTTTGAATTTAATAATTAATATTAATAAGGGTATAATTGGAAAAAGCTACAATAAGCTTCTCATAAGCTACTCAAAGTAGCGTTTCAAAAAGCTAGCTTATAAGCTAGCTGATAAGCTAGCTTCCTGGTACATGTTTGGATGGACTAGCTTATAAGCTAGCTTATCAGCTAGCTTATAAGCTAGCTTATGCTTGCCAAACCAAGCCTTAGGCTATGTTTGGTAAACTAGCTGATAAGCTAGTTGATGACTGATAAGCTAGTGATAGCTGATAAGCTAGCTCGTGACTGATAAGCTAGCTGGTAGCTGATAAGCTAGCTGGTGAACAAGTCACGTTTGGTAAAAACTAGCTTATGAATATGTAAAATGACCAAAAAGGACATCTTTAATAAATAATCAATTACAAGTATTTTATAATATAATTAAGATAAAATTTAATAATATAATTAAAATAAATTTCTAATAATATAATATGTTAAAAAATAATATAGATATTATTATTATATATACACTATAAATTTAAAATTTGTTAAAATAAACTTTAGAAAAAATCTACATTAACTAATAATTTAAATTACTATTAAATATAATAAAAGTAAAATTAATCAACTTAACATATCTTAAATAACCAATAATTCTAAAAGAATATAATTAAGAATTAGATATAAATACTTTTTTATTAAAATATTTAACATGTTTCACTTATATAACATTTTAAAAATTATTGTATTTTTATTTGATAGTTAATATAATAATAATTAATAACATTTAAAAATAAATAATATATAAGGTATAACTTAATTTAATTAATAATTATTTTAAATTATTAAAAACTAATAATTATTAATTAATATATAGTTATAATTATAATAATTAATTATTAATAAGGGGTATAATTGGAAAAAGTCACAAAAAGCTTCTCATAAGCTACTCAAAGTAGCTCATCAAAAAGCTAGCTTATAACCTAGCTTATAAGCTACTTTTGGTCTTACCAAACATGTACACAAAAAATAAGCTAGCTTATAAGTCAGCTTATAAGCTAGCTTTTTTTTTACCAAACAATGCCTTAAATTGCGCCAAAAGTCTCCCATGTTTTCCCGTAACCCATATCATGACCGCACTGTGGTGCCTTCTAGTATGGCTTATGTCTCCTCGATAGTTGTGTTTGATCCTTGAGCATTTTCTAATCTAGTGGACTAGGTGACCTTTTCCACGGCTTAGGCCACCCGTGAAGTCGCCTAAGCCTTAGGCCATCCACAGCCATACCACCCATACCACCTGCATAGGCTGCCACCTCAGCGCCACATCAGCTTTACCACTACCTTACCATTACCATACCATTCACCCACACCCGTACCACTCATACCACCTGTATGATTTAAATAATAAAATATTACCTTTATATATATATATAGATTGTATGTATATATGTGTGTGTGTGTGTGTGTTTGAGACTTTTTGTTGAACGGCATGGATTCACCGTTGCCATAGCTCACCGTCCACATACCGGCATACCGCGGCGGTGTTACCGTCGGTATGCCGGCTGCACAGCCATGATACCGCCTGCGCTGCGGGTGGCCTTATATGCATGGTCCCAATTTTCACCTAATTTTGTTACTATTCATCTCAAAACATCATAAGAGTGATTATTTGCATGCAACCACACACTTTTTTTTTTATCAAAACATATATCAAACCAATTGATAAATTCCAAAATTTTCTTAAATAAAAATACTAGTACACGTTATGACATTTTATCTATTTTCATCCATTATACATACACTCTCTCACAAATGTGAACCACTTTTTGGTTGTAAACGTGAGAACAACCCAGAGCGCGACACGTGGCAATATGACATCCGCGAGTCAAGGCTTATTCATTCTAAATAAATCCACGGGTTAGTGTTATTCATACTGAATAAAAGCGTTATTCAGACTAAATAAGCCTTGACCCGCAGGTAACCCACCCGCGTCAGAGTGCGACTAAGCCTTATACATACTGAATAACGTTTTATTCAGTCTGAATGATGGCGTTATTCAGTATGAATAACACTAAGTCAAAAAAAATTCTTGATTGCCACGTGGCGATCTCTGAGTTGTCCTTACGTTCACAACCAAAAAGTGGTTCACATTTGAACTTTTCTCTATGTATGTATGTATATATATATATATATATAAATGTGTGTATGGGGAGGGGAGGGGGGATTTTCAAAGGGTATGTAGTGAAGAAAATAAAAGTGCGTGGACGAATCTATTAAGGCTTTAGGGCATCTCCAATGTAACACTATTTTTTACACCAAATGTCAAAAGTGTAAAAAGTAGTGTAAGATTTAGTGTTACTACTAAATCTTCTCCAATAGATAATACTATTTTTTACACTAAATCATTTTTATATTAATTTACTAGTTAATGGCCCGTGTGATACACGGACGATTTATAACATATTGTTTTAATTTCTAATAAAAATAGGCATCTACATTATAAAGTTCATAAATATTTCACCTGCAATTAACAATATAAATATGACTTAGTTAATAAAAGAAACATTAATGAGTTAGTTTAATCATAGCCATTTAGGAAAACTTTTGTTCCAATCTTTTATCAAAACTTTATTTGAAATTGAATAAGTAGAGAATAGTTATTTAGTAAAAATAATTCTTATTAATCAACGATTTAAATGAAAAAAAATTACTCTTGCTTTATTACTAAATATTTTAGTCATCAAATAGTTGTTAAAATATAAGAAATTGAAAAAGATTCGGATATCCTGAATGATATTAAAACTGGAGGGATTCAATAAAAATATGTAGTGTTTTTTATTTGTTGGGTTTTAAAAAAGTAACTTTAAGAAAGAAAAACTAAAGGATAAAAAGTAATTTAATCAAATAATTTTAATGATACAAAATGTAAATTTAGGTAAGTGAATTTTGAAAAATATTTTTTCCATATTTGTTAGTTATGTATTTATACGTATTAATAGGGCATTAAAAAACAAAAAAAGAAATTCTTTATGACATCATCATTTGATTGATTTTGTTTAATTGACCAATAAAATCACTCAATTTCATTTTGATGACATCAGCACAAACCTTCTTTTAATTATATATATATATATATATATAGATTAAACTTTCAATAATATCTTTATATTTATTAACTTTACACTTTATACCCTAATTTTTTACTAGTTATGAATTAATTTATTGTAATGCATAAACCAAAACTTTTTATAAACAATAAAAGTTGCATTAAAAAAAAAAAAAAAAGAATACATATGCATTTAATTATTTTCATTACTATATTTCTTTCATAGATGATCGATTAACACATTCCGAAGCTCAAAGTGTGCTACTTTGTCTTTGATTTGTCTATAACGAGCGAGAAATTTGATTTATCTCAACAGCAACATCAATAGACCCGTCTTCCAGTGTTGTGGCAGATTGGTTAACATTCGGGGGTTCATAGCGCCCTAACCGAGTTTGAGCCTTCCCATGAGCATGCCTAGGACATTCAAGTGGGGCCATGTTTAGCCCCCAAAATTGTTGGGATTAGTCGAGCATTGGCCCGGACACCCTTTAAAAAAAAAACATCAATAGACCCTACCTACATCGACCTCGTTTGGACCGATCTTTAATGATCTTGGAGGATGTGGAACTAGATTATTAGATTTCTAGTAATTTCATTTCGGTATTATTATGTATTTTTAAATTTCCGTCAATTATGTTTTCATCTTTTAATATTAACTTTTTTTTGAATATTTTAACACCGTCGGTCTCCAACCTCTACCACCGGTCGTAGGAATCACAACCAGACGCCGCCGCGGCTCCACGTTGTCGCCACGCTCCTCGGTTACGGACATAATTTATATCAGTTTTTTTAGAGTTCTTCAAATATTTATTCATTTGGAAAATTTAGAGAGTGTTGACTGTTGATGAGTGAGAGTGAAGGTATATGGGGATATGTAATAAAAAGATGTGGGGGTTGAGGAGGAGGAATTGCATGTTAATTTTTATGGAGATGGAAGTTGCATGTGAACCCTACCCTACCCCATCTCATTACTATCGTTATCTTCATATCATGTGTGTGTGGCCATTTAATACTTCGAAAAGAACATTCATTGTTTAAACAAGATATATATGTTTGATTTTAGTTAAATTTATTTATAGTATGTTGACCAACTAAAGTTTAACCAAAAGGGGAATATATTCAAATTAAGTCGTTTAAAATGTGCTCAAACGGTTATAAGTTTGAACTTTTTTAACTTTTTTCTATTAAACATTAGACATGTATTCGTGTATGATGAGATGTAATATATCTTGAATCTAAAGTCGAAAACTTGAAAGAATAATTTTGTTCATACTCAGTATTATTCGACATCACATGATGCCAATTTTATAGTTTTATGTGTTTTTAGATCGTATATTGCATGCATAACATTCAAGGTTAATATGGTTATTTGGCTAAAAAATTGAAAAAAATACTTCATGCTGAAATTTGCTTAATCACAAAGTTCTGCATGAAAAGAATTTGGGCATTGTTTTGTTAGACCATAAAAATTAAGCAATGAAAATCGTCTAGAAAATCTAAAGAGACAACAACATACATCTTTATGTACTTCTGCTTTCAAATATTACTGAGGTGCATTTCGTGAGCATAATTCTTACTCAGGTTCTAAGAACAACTCTTATACGTGAAGGTCTCAGTTTAATATTTTTATCTTTGACTTTCTAATAGTATCCAATATTACACCCATTTTATAGAAATTGATAAGACAATTATAATGGTATAATAATGTAAAAAAAAAAACGTATATTTTAATGCATTTTAGTTCATATACTATTATTTATATTAAGATGTTAACCGTGTAAAATAAAAAATTAAAGAATTAAATATAAATTATATAACTAATTATAAGGTGTTAAATGTAACTTTCGCATTAGGTAAAAATTGGGACTAGAGATTGACCGGGAGGGTTCTACATCCTACTTTAAATTATATACCCATACAATTACGAGGAAAAATAAAACATTGACCTTAAAGATTCTTTTAATTACAATATTGCCACTAAATTCATAAAATAGAAAATCATCTTAAAGATTTCTTTAGTTAAAACATTGCCATTGTAATCATAAAATAACAAAGTAAACTATGGTTTTCGTCCTTATTATTTGATATTTTTAACGATTTTCGTCCCCGAAATTTTACAATTACTTTTTCATTCCCATAGTTTTTATTTTCATTTCATTTTCACCCCTCCATCCAACTTTGTTAAAGTAGGTGATTAACTTATCAAAAAAATGTTTGATTTACATATTTGGTACTTATAGTAAACCATTTTTTTATAATTTTTATTTTCAAATTACATAATTCATAAGTGCATGTGGTTTCATATGAAAAGAAGTTAGAAAAATAATAGAGTAAACAACTATTTAGTCCCTGTTTTTTGATATTTATAACCTTTTTCGTCCCTGGTCTTAAAAAAACTTATTTTTTAATCCTTGTAGTTTTTATTTTCGTTCCGTTTTCATCCATTTATCCATTTTTGTGAAATTTAATGGTTGACTCATCCAAAAAAATCTTTCATTAAATCACATATTGTGTCTTTATAGTAGACCATTCTTTATGGTTTTATTCTCAAATAACATGTTTCATATTTTGTTACCTTTTACTTACTTTATTTATTTTTATCAACACATTTTGTTTTATTGGTTAACTATAAACTATTATAACTTTAATCAACAAAATAGTCAAATAACTTCATTAAACTGTTGATAAGTACATTATATTTTTTTTCAAAGTTTTGATCCCTAAGATTTGTCAAATATTATGGATTTGGTCCTTAAAGTTCATTTATTACAAAATAAACCTCTAAATATGCAGTTTCTTATGGATTGTATCCATCATGTTAACCGCCATCCGTTTCCCTTAACTGAGAGGGAAAAATGACCATATAGGTAAACACTCAACACAATGCATGAAGTCCATGATACTAACATTTCGTCTAACACATCTGTACAAACTTATGTTTCATATAAATCTATATTACTACTTATTATAATAAAATCTATGACATTTTATAACCTGGTGCGAAACCCGATTTTTTAATAACTAGTTATATACAAAACTTTCAAGATTTTTGAAAATAATTGTTTTAGAATTTTTATATTGTAGTATAAATTATAGTCTTTCTAATTATTTAAAAACAAATATGAACGACCACCCTTAACTAACTTTTTACATCGTTTTAATAAAAGTTATAATTCTGATTACATTAAAAACATGCATTATTCAAAAACAGAGATCATTAGTCGGGATCGGCTACCTGTTTTTTTAATACAAAATACTTGGTTCATAAATGAAGTATTCGTTGCAAATCAGGTAGATTGTACAAACTCTGTAAACCTAATCTTAACCGTTGATTTTGTTTATATTTTGTTTATCTCTTAATTTTTAGGTGGTTTTCAAATGTGGTTGAGAGAAAATCTAGGAGGTGCATTAATCCACACCATTGATCATTTGCATGTATGGTCGAGATTGGTTTGTATAGTTTGTACAAACTATTCGGTTTGTAACGGATACGACCCATATATATATATATATATATATATATATATATATATATATATATATATATATAGGGGTGGGTTCAAATGTGAACCACTTTTTGGTTGTGAACGTGAGGACAGCCGAGAGCGCGACACGTGGCGGCTTTGAGTATGGTCCCCCACTTTGATTCAATGCCCTCCCATGAATCGCGCCTAGTCACCTGCCGTGGACCTGACGTGGCGTCTAGTCATCCGCCACATGTCGCGCTCTCGGTTGTCCTCACGTTCACAACCAAAAAGTGGTTCACATTTGAACCCACCCCTATATATATATATATATATATATAGAGAGAGAGAGAGAGAGAGAGAGAGAGAAAGTTAGAGAGATAGAGAGAGTGATAATCATTTACAACCCATATCTAAGGTGAAACCGATGCAACCTATGAAATCCTATAAGTTCTATGAAACGTTTCCATATTTAATATGGAAAGTCAATGATTATGAAAATATGAAATATATGGAAAGTGAATAATTATGAAAATGTTTCATAGAATTTTATAGGTTTGCATCGTTTTCACGTTAGATATGGGTACTACAATAGACAAACTTTCTCTCTCTCTCTCTCTCTCTCTCTCTCTATATATATATATATATATATATAGGGTTACCTTCTTTTGTTAACTCTATATATAAAAGAAGCTAATTATATATATAGAAGTAGGTTTAAACGATGGTTCAAACGAGAATTATTCCAATTTGCAAGAATAAAGGAACAAACCACAATCACATATGATGTGGGCCCATATGGGTCCCACATATTTGAAAAATCATATATGATTCAGGTGGGTCCCACCACTAAATCATACATGATTTTTTAATATGTGGAACTCACATGGGCCCACATGAGGTTGGTTCCTGTATGAACCTACCTCTCTCTCTCTCTCTCTATATATATATATATATAGAGAGAGAGAGAGAGGAGCGTTCAAAAGAAAACTTATTTTTCATTGTAAAGGTGAGGATCACTAAAATCACGACACATGACAATATTTACTTTGAATATCATGCATTATTCAGAGTGAATAAAGGCGCCTAAGCTTTATTCACTCTGAATAATGCATGATATTCAGAATGAATATTGTCATGTGGTGAAATTTTAGTGGTTCTCACGTTTACAACCAAAATTCAGTTCACATTTGAACCTAACCCTATATGTATTTTATATATAGGGGTCGTATCCGTTACAAACCGGATAGTTTGTACAAACTATACAAACCAATCTCGACTATACATGTAGATGATCAATGGTGTGGATTAATTTACTTCCTAGATTTTCTCTCAACCACATTTGAAAACTACCTAAAAATTAGGAGATAAACAAAATCAATGGTTAAGATTAGGTTTGTAGAGTTTGTACAATCTACCTGGTTTGTTAACGGATACTTCCCCTATATATATATATATATATAGAGAGAGAGAGAGAGAGAGAGGTGTGCTTTTAGAGAAAACCAAATAATTAGTGAAAACTTGAGGACCAATCTAAGTCTTTGATCTGAAAATGGGTATAAAAGGCATGATCTTCATTTGGTAAAAAAAATCGTCGTTCGTTCACGATATGAATATTCCTATTTTCATATTCACCATATGAATATTCACCAAATGAAACTTCGTATTCAGCTAATATTCATATATTCATATATATATATATATATATATATATATATATATATATTCATGTTCATCATATGAAACTTCATATTCACCATATGAATATTCGGATGAAACTTAGATTCATCATATGAAACTTCAGATTAACCATATGAAATAAACATTCAGCCTACTTCACCTAATGAATCAAAACAAAATGTCCATTTACATTTTTATTCATCTAACGAATACAAAACAAAATATCCGTTTACATTTAAATTCACCTAATGAATACAAACAAATTATGCATTACATTTAAATTTACCTAATGAATTCAAATATAATATACATTTATATCTAAATTCACCTAATGAATCCGCATCATCAACTCGTGTATGTTGCTGTATTTAATTGCAACATCAGCCATTAAAGATCCAGCTCCAAGCTTCAACCTAAAATCCTAGATTCAAAACAAGAAATCGATCACCATGCCAAATTTCAACAATAGACACCTCCAATTCCAGAACAAACTTGATCCATTCAACAACAAACTGTATAGTGAATTACGAAAACACATCATGTAAAAACCCTAATTTTGATTGTAAAAAACCACAAGTGTAACAATAAATTGATACCTCCCTAAACTGCAAAAAACCCTAAATTTTGACAGAAGAAATCTCCCTCCAATTTGAAGTCAAACCACAAATCACCGTATGGAAGAAGTAACAACAAATGAATGAAAGGATGTTCTTGGAGACATTTTGTCGAATAGTTGGAGTGCATAACATTAGATACATGAAGAGCCATTCATTAACTGAGAAATCTGAGAAAATACACAAAATCGCACTCAAGAACAAATATAAACTGAGAAATCCGATTACCTTTTGTATTAATCCAACAGGGAGAGCATTTGAAGCTTTATTCCAAAGTTGAGATTCGAGAAACACAAGTGTTTGTTTTCTAAAATCTGCAAAGCGAATTGGAACTTAAACTAATCACAACAGCTTCTGATTTCTTGTTGTTTCAAAAATTTTGGATTTTCTTCTCTCTGTGCGTAGAAATTGCTCTGCCGCATTTAAGTTCCGGCCGCCTAATTTTTCTTCCGGTGGTCGTCGAAATCAGAGCTCCGCAAAGATGTGTACCGCAAATCAGAGATGGGGGTTTACGATCTGGAAGTGCAGATAAAGGAGAAATCCAAATCTGGAAAGAGGGTTTCAAAATGTCGATAATACCCTTTTGAGGTTGTAATCAGGTGTTACTCGTAGAAAAAGAAAAGATTGTTACCATGGTCCTTATTTTATTATCAACCATTGATTACAATTAATTAATGGTCTAAGATTGGTCCTCAAGTTTTCACTAATAAAATGGTTTTTATTTGATTATTCCTCTCTCTCTCTCTCTCTATATATATATATATATATATATTATTAAAGCTCAAGTCTGATTGCGAACATGAGAACCGCTGAGATCGCACCTCGTGTCATATTCACTCTGAATAATCATTTATTATTCAGAGTGAATAACAAAACTTTCAGTGTTAGTGAATAATGTTGAATAATACAAAATGTTATATTATTGACTCTGAATAACATTGAATGCTATGTTATTCACTTTGAATAATACATGATCATTCAGAGTGAATATGCCACGTGGCGCGCTTTTGGCTATCCTCACGTTCTCAATGAAATTTGAATTCGCAATCAAAGATCAATTGCGAACTCAAATTTCATTGAGATGTGAGGATAGCCAAAAGCGCTACGTGGCATATTCACTCTGAATAATGATGTATTGTTCATAGTGAATAACAGAACGTTCAGTGTTGTTTAGAGTGAATAATACACATGAAAGGATTATGTGCAAGACAGTAACTAGGTTTACCGTGTCCAATGTTGTAAGACACTAGTGAGTCACACTGCTACACACCCGAATAGAGATCAATTGGATTTACTAGTTGTGTGGAATTAATTAATTGGTATAATTAATTAATTAAGAGAGAAAAATAAATAATAGATAGTTTATTTATTATTTATTAGATATATATTAATAGTTAATTGATATATGGAAAGGTTTAATTAAAGCCTATCGGGCTTAATAATTAAACGGGCTTTTCTATTAGGACACTGCCATATTTAGTCTTATAAATATATGGTAAACCTAATAGGTTTTCTCATTGCATCTCATTAGTAACTTAGAGAAAAAGAAAAAAAGCCAAAAATCCTTTCCCCTCCCTCTCTCCCAAATCTACACACACACACACTCAACCAGGTTTTCGGGTTTTGAGTTTTTGGGTAATCCTAAGGCGGTCTAGCAGCGGTTCTCGTGGTGGTGCAGTAGCGGTGTATTCCCCGTTAGCGTTCCAGAAATCGTTTGAAAGAACCCTAAAGGTATTGTTCAAAGCCCCCTTGTGATTGTATCTAAACCTGTTTAGGATGGATCTTCTGGATTAGGAATTTCAGTTTTATTCCGCTGTGCATGTTTGTTTTTGCCTGTAATTCCCAACAGTGGTATCAGAGCCACTTCCTAAACGTTTAGATCTGGTTTGTTAAACTGTTTATCATTGTTTGATTATTGGTGCGGTAATTATCGTATATAAAAAGCGTAACAAGTTTTAACCTCTAATGCCTAGCCACCGTCTTACCACATATACAGGCAAGCGCACCTGATCATGAGTAATATAGTGTAGGAAAGTCCAGGTATCGTATCTACCACTGGGAAGGGTCAAGTTATCGTAGACTAAAGTCTGAATCGGTCTAATTAACCTAAAGGGGAGTTTTGTATGAAAAAGGTTTAAATGCTTAAAAAGACAATTAACTAAGTAAAACTAAGAAAACAATTAAAATATTGATTTAAGATTATAATAAGGAAAAAACAGCAGTACTTATCATGGTGAAGTGAATCCCCAATACGGATGATATGAATAGGTCGAAAGTTTGGTTGTTTTGACTATTGTAGGAATTTAAGTCTGGGACACCCTAACATGTGCATATTATGGTTATGAACTAGGATACGGTCCTCCTAATTCCAATCCTAAATCGTTTGGTCCACAATCTAGAATCGGTAAACCCTTCCTAATCAATATCGCAATGGCTTTTTTACTATCGGTCACTATTGGTCCAAGTAACCCCTTAACACAACTTTATGGTCCAAGTCAGGCTAAGGTAGGTTGATTATCCTTTCGGAGTCTATCTGCTTTGGTCCAACAAATACACCCAACCAAGTGAATTCAAATCGCCACAACAACATTAATCAGAAAAGAACCATAAAAGACATTCAATTAATCAGAACAAACCAGTAAACATTAATCATAAAGTATCATCCATAAAGGTTCATCGACCATGACAAGCACTATTAATAAACTACTCACTCATAATGAAAACAAAAACATAAACAAGAGTAGACATCGACATGATACCGACAATACAACGATAGATGATCGGAGATCGACTTCCGCAGCGTATCGGCACCTTTTGTACTCTCACTCTCGTTCCTCTGTACTTCCCTCGTGTATCGAACATGTTTAGAACTGAAGGAGGAGGCTGATATTTAAAGGAAAACGTCCAGGAGTCATCTGGCGATCGCCAAGCTGCTGGTTTGGCGACGCCAGACACTTAGGTCAAACCCTGGTCTTCTCTTCAGTCGAACTTGGCGGCGCCAGGTTGAGGACTTCGCGATCGCCAAGTAGCTACTGTGTTGACTTTGTGCATTTTTCACGTTTTTACGCCTTTTTCGTACTTTTCCGTTCCACGGCCTCCAAATCCTTCACAAACAATAATAAGCTCTTTTAGTGCATGAAATGATCATAAACGGGTGAGAAATGGGGTAAAGTCATACGATTACGCGCAACCAAAACATGTATAATTTTGGTGTTATCAATTATGTATTGTTAAAAATTCGATTTTTATCTGTTTATATTAAAACTTGGATTTTTATTGTTATTCATACGAAACCGCGATCATCGGTGGTGGGATCACGGCCGTTTGCCGATTGAAACCACAAACCGATCGCCGGCCACCACGATCGGTGGCAGCGGCGTCGGTCCGACTGGCCGCCGCACCCCGCGGTGGCGACGGGGCTGATGATCGAGAAAACGGGCGGCGTTTGCGGTGGCATTGGCCATCGTGGCCGTTCGCTGGGCTGACGGCGATGGTGGCGGTGCCGTACCGCTGCTGTCGTCGTGTAGCTGTAGGCGGTGGTGGCGGCGGCTATTGCCGTTGTCGCCGAGTGAACCGCGCACCACCAAGCCAACCGCCGGCTGCCTTGCGGCCCTGCCGGGCGGTGGCGGTAGTTGATTGTGTTTCTCGCCGAACCACCGAGGATGGTGGTGGTGGCGCTGCTGTTGCCTAGCGGTGGCGGCGGAAGCGTGGTGTTGGCAGCGGCTTTGGCCGTTGTCGCCGGTTGAGCCGCACACCACCAAGCCGTCTGCCGGTTGCCTTGCGGCGTCGTCAGGCGGCGGTGGTGGCTGTTTTGTTTCCGCGATCGCAAGCCGCACCACCGAATGGTGGTGGCGGCGTTTGTTGTTGACGATACCGCCGGCCACGGCGGCGATGGTAGTCGTCCCTGCTGTTGTCGTCGGTGGCGTTTTCGGGTAGATCGCCGACGATCGGTGGCGACGGAGACTCCGGTTTCGTTGTCATCGATGACCGGTAGTGACGATAACAACCGTTTGTTACTATTGTTACTATCGGTGGAGGAAACGGATAAGGTTTCGTGTGGATGGGGTCGTTTTAACCAGATAGGCAAAACCCCGGATAAAATTAATTTTACGTTTTAATTAAAATCAATTTAGATTATTATAAAACCAGTTGTGTTTTGTAATTCTGTTTATCGTAACTGCTTAGTTTGTTAGTTTGTTTAAACTGTTAGTTGCGAGTGTCATAGCCAGGCCCCAGACCTGTAGTTATGTTTCGCTTTTAATTTATTATTATACTCTGTTTTGGTAAGGGAGGCCTGCGAGCCGTTTACAACCCTTTTATTGTAAATTTATTTTATATATTTTAATTACACCGAAAACGGAGAAAACCTTAAAGACGGAGCTTGGAGACACAACCGAGGATGTCGGAGCTAGTGGGAGTGTTCTACCTTCATGCCTTGTGTGTTGCTTGTCACTTAGGTTAAAGACTGTCAGTTTAGAGTTGGCTCACTTAACTGACAATAGTTTGGGGGCAAAAGCTATGACACAATGTTTTTATAGTTTTATATAATTGTGTGGTTTGTTTTAATTTCGTGGTTGTGATAAAATGTAGTTTCTAAAATGTAATGAGATGTTTTATAAAAACCTAGAGGTTCGATTACTAGGGGTGAGCAAAACCGGGTACCCGGCCAAAATTCATGGAACCGGAACCAGAACCGGAACCGGCGGTTCCTAGAATGAAGGAACCGGAACCGGTTGCACCGGTTCTTCATATTTGGGAACCGGTCCCGGAAACGCCGGTTCCGGTTCCGAAACCGGGTACCCGGTGTCTAATTTTTTAAATGTTTTTTTTAATATTTCATGTTATAAAAAAGAAATTATTAGTTATTACATAGTCACAACGTAACGAAATAAATAGTAAAACGATGAAAACTTATCCGATAAAAACTATATAAATAATTACGACAATTTTTGAAAATTAAAATAACGAAAAACACAACTTGAAATGTTAAATACAATATAAAAATATCGAAAAAATAGAATAAATAAGTCGAGTGAAAAAGTGGTCGTAAGTTTATGCGTAACGTAAAAGGTAAAACAATAATTTTAAATTTAGTCTATTAAACATAATAATCATATATATATAAAATTACATTTATTAATATATAAATATATACATATATATAGCCTAACCGGTTCCGGCGGGTACCCTATTTTAGGAACCGGAACCGTATAGACCGGTTCCATATTTTAGGAACCGGAACCGGAACCACTCACACCGGTTCCGGTTCCGGAACCGGCGGTTCCATAGCGGTTCCGGTTCCAAAAGCGGGTACCCGGTTTCGATGCTCACCCCTATCGATTACAGAGTGTTTTTCGAATCAGTTTTTAAAATTAAGGTTTTTGAAAAACTAGCTAAAAACCCCTTAGGTTTAAAAATCTTAGATCACGTGAGTGCGACCCACTTTGAGACCCTTTTGGCGTAAGGTACGCGGGTGTTGGAAGTGAGCAAGCCTTGGACATCCACGTTCAAACCCCAAGTTGAAAGGGGTGTGACAAGTACACCCAGTCTCAAGTGGTGCGATCTATTTTAGTTTTTGTAACAATATACCGTGTCGTATCGGGCCAAAGCGCACTAGATGGACTAAATATGCACGAATGTAATATTCGATGTCCCGACGTTTTAGAAGTCGTATTTTCGTTTAAAATGCGATTGGTATAAGTGGTTACCTACCAGAAATAGCATGGGTCGGTTTGTGTGATCAAGCCGCTTACCGACACATGTGAAATATGGATTCTAGTCTAATAAACTTATTTTTCTAAGGGTAATAAATTTATTAGAAGTTTTATAATCAATAAACTAAATCGGAATTTATTCTTTATGTAGATGTCTTATACTACCGTTCCGTTTTATTCACCTGAGGAATCACTTCGCCTGATCATGGGCAAGTGGAAGCTTACGGGCCAAAACTATCCAGTTTGGAAGTTGCATTTTGATAATGTCTTGCGGGCCCAGGATAAGCTTTATGTGATCAATAAACCACTGTCATGACCTAAGAGCAATGCCCCTGAAGAGGAATTTGCTGAATACTTTAGATTTATGGCTGATGAATCTGACGTGATGTCTATTCTGTCTTTCTCTGCTTCTCCCGAGTTCACGGTCGATCTCAAACTTAAGTTCTGCCATGAGGTCGTGAAGAGTATAGAAAACCAGGTTGGCTTCTATAAGAATTGTGGTAAATATTTGATCATGAAAGAAATCTTTTCACTGAAGCTGAAAAGAGGCCAATTAGTTAAAGATCATCTCCTAGAGATAGGGAGACTCTTTAAGTGTTTGTCACGACTTGGATACAAGATGACTCAGGAGGAGCTAGTGTATCTGATGTGGTTCTCACTCCCGAAGTAGATTCGTGTCACAGCTAGTGGATACATGGGAGAACCCAGAATGGACGTGGCAAAGGTTAATGAGGATATTTTGGACAGTCTGGAGCCAAAAGAAGCAAGTGCTGATTTCATGGACACTACTGATTGGATTGATGAGCTGGGAGATCTAAGTTGCCTAGAATGTGGTAGCCAAGATATCTGTGTCCACTCATTCAACGTTGACCAGATGGACATCGGTCTATCCGATGCGCCAGGTATCTTTATGATAGATTGTTTGATCACTTCTTATGAATCATGGGTACTTGATACAGGAAGTGGTGATAACACCAAAATTATACATGTTTTGGTTGAACGTAATTGCATGACTTTACCCCATTTCTCACCCATTTCTGATCATTTCATGCACTAAATGAGCTTATTATTGTTTGTGAAGGATTTGGAGGCCGTGGAACGGAAAAGTACGAAAAAAGGCGAGAAAACGTGAAAAATGCACAAAGTCAACACAGGAGACACTTGGCGTTCGTGAGATTCCAAATCTGGCGCCGCCAGATTCGACTGAATTGAAGATTAGGGTTGAATTAAGTGTCTGGCGTCGCCAAACCAGCAGTCTGGCGATCGCCAGATGGCCCCTGGACGTTTTCCTTTAAATATCAGCCTCCTCCTTCAGTTCAAGACATGTTCGATACACGAGAGAAGTACGGGATACGAGGAGGAACGAGAGTGAGAGTACGAAAGGTGCCAATACGCTGCCGGAATCGATCTCCGATCATCCGTCATTGTACTGTCGGTATCATGTCGATGTCCACTTTTGTTTGTGTTTATGTTTTCATCATGATTAGTGAGTAGTTTTATTAGTAGTTCTTGTCATGGTCGATGAACCTTTATGGATGATACTTTGTGATTAATGTTTACTGGTTTGTTTTGATTAATTGAATGTCTTTTATGGTTCTTTTCTGATTGATATTGTTGTGGCAATTTGAATTCAATTGGTTGGGTGTATTTGTTAGACCAAAGCAGATAGACTCCGAAAGGATAATCAACCTACCTTAGCCTGACTTGGACCAAAAGGTTGTGTTAAGGGGTTACTTGGACCAATAGTGACCAGATAGTAAAAGAGCCATTGCAATATTACTTAGGACTGGTTTACCGATTCTAGATTGTGGACCAAACGATTTAGGATTGGAATTAGGAGGATCGTATCCTAATTTCTAACCATAATATGCACATGTTAGGGTGTCCCAGACTTAAATTCCTACAATAGTCAAAATAACCAAACCTTCGACCTATTCATGTCATCCATTTTGGGGATTCACTTCACCATGATAAGTACTGCTATTTTTCCTAAATATTATCTTAAATCAGTATTTTAATTGCTTTCTTAGTTTTTACTTAGTTAATCGTCTTTTTAGATATTCAAAACCCTTTTTCATACAAAACCCCCTTTAGGTTAATTAAACCGATTTAGACTAATAATTTACGATAACTTGACCGTTCCCAGTGGTAGATACGATACCTGGACTTTCCTACACTATATTACTCACGATCAGGTACGCTTGCCTGTATATGTGGTAAGACGGTGGCTAGGCATTAGAGGTTAAAACTTGTTACGCTTTTTATATACGATAATTACCGCATCAAGTGGTAACCTCATTTGTAATCATTTACAAGGATTCAAAAGAAGGGAGACCTTGAGGAAGGATCGTTCGAACCTACGAGTCGGTGAAGGCACGATGCTTGTAGCTGAAGCCGTAGGGTCTTACAGTCTTAGTTTACCCTCGGGTCTAGTTTTGGAACTCGATACTTGTTATTATGTTCCTAAGATGATCAAAAATATTCTTTCTTTTGATTTGTTGGTAGACCAAGGTTTTTATTATGAATATGATTATAAAATGATTTCTTGCTTTAAAAATGACATGTTTTATTTCAAAACAACTCCTTCGAATGGTCTATACATATTAAATCTTCAAGAAAGTAATAACGAAATCTATCATATAAGTAAACGATCCAAAGATATCGAGGATCAAACTTACCTCTGGCATTGTCGGCTTGGACATATAAACAAGAAACGCGTAGAACTACTCCAGAAAGGAGGACTTCTAGGGACTTTCGATTTTAAGCCCTTTAGTAACTGCGAATCTTGTTTGTCGGGCAAGATGACAAAGCATCCTTTCAACAAAGACAATGAAAGGGCCAATGACTTGTTGGAGATCATACACACTGATGTGTGTGGACCTTTTAGTCATGAGGCAAGAGGAGGATACTGGTACTTCATTACCTTTACTGACGATTTCAGTAGGTATGGATATGTCTACCTGATACGACATAAATCTGAAACTTTCGAGAAATTCAAAGAGTTTCAGAGTGAAGTACAGAATCAACTTGACAGGAAGATCAAGTTCTTGAGGTCAGACCGTGGTGGGGAATATCTTAGCCTGGAATTTGACAGTCATTTGAGAGAGTGTGGGATTGTTTCACAACTCACCCCTCCGTATACACCACAGATGAATGGTGTGTCAGAAAGGAGGAACGTACCTTGCTTGACATGGTACGATCAATGATGTGTCGTTCCACGTTACCAGTATCATTCTGGGGACACGCGCTCGAGACAACAGCAAACATACTGAACAAAGTGCCAACTAAATCGGTAGAAAAGACTCCATATGAACTATGGACAGGCAAGAGGCCTAAGTTGTCTTTTCTGAAGATTTGGGGTTGCGAGGTATACGTTAAGCGTACAACCTCAGAGGAACTCAAAAACAAATCAGATAAGTGTTTCTTCGTAGGCTATCCCAAGAACTCACTGGGGTACTACTTCTATAATCCTAGCGAGAACAAAGTATTTGTGACTCGAAATGGAGAATTTCTGGAGGAGAAGTTTCTCAATCAAGAGAATACCAGAAATGATATAGACCTAAAGATAGTAGAGGAAGATACACCTGTACCGATTGTTGAGCCAGTCACTCAACAAAATAATGTTGAGACTCAACCAGAGACGGTTGAGGAGGTGCAAACATAGGACCTTCGCAGATCCACTAGGATAAGGCAAGAACCAGATAGGTATCTTGGATTTCTAGTCTCCCAGGACGGTAGAGACCTGAATGAGCCTACATCCTATGGAGAAGCTATATCAGGCAATGAGTCTGAACAATGGCAAGAAGCCATGAAGGCGGAGATGCAGTCCATGTACGACAACCAAGTTTGGGAGTTGACAGATTTACCCCAGCACTGTAGGGCTGTTGGGCGTAAATGGGTTTTCAAGAAGAAAACAGACACGGACGGAAATGTGCACACTTTTAAAGCTAGACTGGTCGCAAAAGGTTTCATGCAAACTCATGGTATCGACTATGATGAAACTTTCTCACCGGTAGCTATGTTAAAATCCATTAGGATTCTGATGGCCATCTCAGCGTATTTCAACTATGAGATTTGGCAAATGGATGTTAAGACAGCCTTCCTGAACGGGAAGTTAACAAAGGATATCTACATGCAACAACCGGAAGGTTTTGTAGATCCAAAGAATCCTAATAAAGTGTGCAAGTTGCTAAAATCCATATATGGATTAAAGCAAGCATCCAGGATCTGGAACTTACACTTCGATGAGCGAATCAAAGAATTTGGTTTTGCCAAAAGTGAGTTTGAGCCATGTGTTTACACTAAGTTCAGTGGGAGCATAGTAACCTTCTTGGTCTTATATGTAGATGATATTCTACTCATTGGAAATGACATACCAATTTTACAGAGTGTTAAAGCTTGGTTAAGCAACTGTTCCAAATGAAAGACCTTGGAGAAGCCGCATATATACTTGGTATAAAGATCTACAGAAATAGATCTAGGCGGCTTATCGGACTTAGTCAAGGTACATATATTGACAAAGTCCTGAAGCGATTCAGGAAGGATGAATCCAAGAAAGGATTTATCCCGATGCAACATGGTATAGTGCTAAGTAAAGCACAGTGTCCCGAATCTAGTGAAGATAAGGACAAGATGAAATCGATACCATATGCTTCGGCAATTGGGTCGATTATGTATGCCATGTTATGTACCAGGCCCGATGTTGCTTACTCAGTAAGTGTTACGAGCAGATACCAGCAGAACCCAGGTGAAGCCCATTGGGTGGTTGTCAAGAACATTCTGAAGTACCTGAGGCGTACTAAGGAGATGTTCTTGGTCTTTGGAGGATCTGAGGATGAGATTAGTGTCACTGGTTATTCAGACGCTAGTTTCCAGATCGACAGAGATGATTACAGATCATAGTCAGGGTACGTTTTTACCCTAAACGGAGGTGTGATCTCGTGGAAGAGCTCGAAGCAAGCCACGATAGCAGACTCTACCACCGAAGCCGAGTACATTGCAGCTTCAGACGCAGCAAAGGAAGCGGTCTGGCTCAGGAACTTTATCACGGATCTAAGAGTCGTAGCCAGTATCTCTAGACCAGTGGATATTTACTGTGATAACTCTGGGGCTGTGGCGCAAGCTAAGGAGCCTAGAGAACATCACAAGTCGAGACATGTACTACGGAAGTTTCACCTCATCCGGGAGATTATCGGAAGAGGAGATGTATGAATATGCAAGATTCCGACGGACGAGAATGTAGCAGATCCACTGACAAAGCCGCTAGCTAGAGTAAAGCATGAGACACATGCTAATTCCATTGGGATGCAGTACCTGGATACTAGTAGCTAGTTTTAGTTTTTGATTATTACCGTGGATTAATTTGGAGACTTTATATCATGTAAGTTTTATTATTTTCACTGTGTGCTGCAAATAAGGAGGATTTTATTCATGATTGTCTCAAGTTAACCGGTTTTAGCATATTTAATTATCCATGATTTTGATACAAGTTTTGTAATAAAATCTAAAAGTTCTTTAGCTACTTGTTAAGGTGGGAACCTTAACAGGGTTGTAACGCTATTATGAGTGTTTGGTGATTTATTCAACGTAACGAGTAAAAGCACAAGTGATGTGGCCAAACATTCATAGATACTCATCAGTGTGTTTGAGTATTGGAAGTGACCAGTTTCAAGTCTGCTCCATGGAGCCTATGTCATGAGCATTGACTTGATAATAGGTTGTCCTTAGACCTGAGATATTTGGTCTGGAAATATGAGGACTGTTGTACTCTTAGCACGTTCTAACGCTACGCCGTAACAGGGTGGCTATACGGGGCGTGACTAGATGCAGCGGAATCCATGTGACCAGATGCAGATAGTCAAGAAGGGATTTACACCTCTGTAAAAGGAGAGATATTTCCGGGCCCCTTGACGGTTGAGATTGGCAGAAATGCGTGGCCATGCTCGGATAGAAGAACAGTTGTTATTTGGAAAATTCCGTAACTGCAGGCAATCGAGATCAGAGTCAAGAAAACTTGAGTTTAAGATTGAAGTCCTCTGCTCCATGTCTAAAACTCACTTTAGAGATATCGCGTGTAAAAGGAATGAACCTGTGTACAATTCTAGCGAGAATTGTTTCTCTGGATATAAGAGATCTTATAACCTGGTTAACCTAAGTGTCTGGCTAAGGACCTCCTTAGGCTAATGGTAAAAGTTAGGTTACTCGTCTGGCACAAGTGGGAGTCTGAAAGGATTATGTGCAAGACAGTAACTAGGTTTACCGTGTCCAATGTTATAAGGCACTAGTGGGTCACACTTCTACACACCCGAATAGAGATCAATTGGATTTACTAGTTGTGTGGAATTAATTAATTGGTATAATTAATTAATTAAGAGAGAAAAATAAATAATAGATAGTTTATTTATTATTTATTAGATATATATTAATAGTTAATTGATATATGGAAAGATTTAATTAAAGTCTATCGGGCTTAATAATTAAACGGGCTTTTCTATTAGGACACTGCCATATTTAGTCTTATAAATATATGGTAAACCTAATAGGTTTTCTCATTACATCTCATTAGTAACTTAGAGAAAAAGAAAAAAACCAAAAATCCTTTCCCCTCTCTCTCTCCCAAATCGACACACACACACACACACACTCAACCAGGTTTTCGGGTTTTGAGTTCTTGGGTAATCCTAAGGCGGTCTAGCAGCGAAAAGATTTAATTAAAGCCTATCGGGCTTTAATTAAACGGGCTTTTCTATTAGGACACTGCCATATTTAGTCTTATAAATATATGGTAAACCTATAGGTTTTCTCATTGCATCTCATTAGTAACTTAGAGAAAAAGAAAAAAGCCAAAAATCCTTTCCCCTCTCTCTCTCCCAAATCGACACACACACACACACACACTCAACCAGGTTTTCGGGTTTTGAGTTTTTGGGTAATCCTAAGGCGGTCTAACAGCGGTTCTCGTGGTGGTGCAATAGCGGTGTATTCCCCGTTAGCGTTCCAGAAATCGTTTGAAAGAACCCTAAAGGTATTGTTCTAAACCCCCTTGTGATTGTATCTAAACCTTTTAGGATGGATCTTCTGGATTGGGAATTTCAGTTTTATTCCGCTGTGCATGTTTTGTTTTTGCCTGTAATTCCCAACAACACATTGTTGTGTTATTTACTCAGAATAATACATGA
This sequence comes from Centaurea solstitialis, assembly GCA_030169165.1. Taxonomy (NCBI): domain Eukaryota; kingdom Viridiplantae; phylum Streptophyta; class Magnoliopsida; order Asterales; family Asteraceae; genus Centaurea; species Centaurea solstitialis. The sequence continues at coordinate 78,997,130 of CM058040.1, read as the reverse complement.
TGATTCAAAGTAAATATGACATGTAACTCGCTTTTGGTTGTCCTCACGTGCGCAAAGAAAAATAATTTTTCATTTGAACTCGACCATATATATATAATAAAACTAAAAATTATCCTTTAGCTTGAACTTAAACATATGGCATCAAAATTTGTTATGAAGTATTATGTAAGTCAATTTACCATTTGTTGTATATATTAATTATTACTTTCGTTTTGCATGAAAACTTGACATGTATTTTATCGGATTAGTCTCACCTTTTGTTTTATTTAAGTTGGTATTTCGTAATTTGTCAATATTTATTTCTTTGAGTTGGTATTTATGACATCTTTAATATATGAAAATGTTACAATTAAAAAGAATTGACACTGGATAACTGGTATTGGAACCGGCCGATTACAGGACTATTTCCAAAATATACCACTTCTGCGAATAGCTCGTAATGTTGCGTCTCTTCCGAGACCGGGACCCTTAATCATGACTTGTTTCTCTGCGAATAGCTCGTAATTTTGCGTCTCTTACAGGAATGAACCTGTGTACAATTCTAGCGAGAATTGTTTCTCTGGATATAAGAGATCTTATAACCTGGTTAACCTAAGTGTCTGGCTAAGGACCTCCTTAGGCTAATGGTAACAGTTAGGTTACTCGTTTGGCACAAGTGGGAGTCTGAAAGGATTATGTGCAAAACAGTAACTAGGTTTACCGTGTCCAATGTTATAAGGCACTAGTGGGTCACACTGCTACACACCCGAATAGAGATCAATTGGATTTACTAGTTGTGTGGAATTAATTAATTGGTATAATTAACTAATTAAGAGAGAAAAATAAATAATAGATAGTTTATTTATTATTTATTAGATATATATTAATAGTTAATTGATATATGGAAAGGTTTAATTAAAGCCTATCGGGCTTAATAATTAAACGGGCTTTTCTATTAGGACACTGCCATATTTAGTCTTATAAATATATGGTAAACCTAATAGGTTTTCTCATTGCATCTCATTAGTAACTTAGAGAAAAAGAAAAAAGCCAAAAATCCTTTCCCCTCTCTCTCTCTCTCCCAAATCTACACACACACACACTCAACCAGGTTTTCGGGGTTTGAGTTTTTGGGTAATCCTAAGGCGGTCTAGCAGCGGTTCTCGTGGTGGTGCAGTAGCGGTGTATTCCCCGTTAGCGTTCCAGATATCGTTTGAAAGAACCCTAAAGGTATTGTTCTAAACCCCCTTGTGATTGTATCTAAACCTTTTAGGATGGATCTTCTGGATTGGGAATTTCAGTTTTATTCCGCTGTGCATGTTTGTTTTTGCCTGTAATTCCCAACAACACATTGTTGTGTTATTTACTCAGAATAATACATGATGATTCAAAGTAAATATGACATGTAACTCGCTTTTGGTTGTCCTCACGTACGCAAAGAAAAATAATTTTTCATTTGAACTCGACCATATATATATATAATAAAACTAAAAATTATCCTTTAGCTTGAACTTAAACATATGGCATCAAAATTTGTTATGAAGTATTATGTAAGTCAATTTGCATCAAGACTTGAGAGAGTTTTACCATTTGTTGTATATATTAATTATTACTTTCGTTTTGCATGAAAACTTGACATGTATTTTATCGGATTAGTCTCACCTTTTGTTTTATTTAAGTTGGTATTTCGTAATTTGTCATATTTATTTTTTTGAGTTGGTATTTATGACATCTTTAATATATGAAAATGTTACAATTAAAAAGAATTGACACTGGATAACTGGTATTGGAACCGGCCGATTACAGGACTATTTCCAAAATATACCACTTCTACGAATAGCTCGTAATGTTGCGTCTCTTCCGAGACCGGGACCCTTAATCATGACTTCTGCTCGTTGCATACCTTGATCTACTACCGCACGAATAGCATTTCCCGCTGCACAAACAGTTGCAATTCTAATTGCTTAATTCCAAGGTTCTAAATGGCGTGAGGCGAGACAAGTCTCAAGCCTTAAGAGCCATGGCGTTTTCAAAGCAAGACTTATGGTGTCAAATTTCTAGTAACACCTGATTACAACCTCAAAAGGGTATTATGGCGTTTTCACCCCACACCTTCCAGGGATGTTACCTATCCAACTGAGCTAACACCCTTTGATGACGCCTGCATGACGTGTTTTTTAGAACAGTGATGTATTCTAAAAACCATCAATTTCGGTTCCAATTCTATTAAGAAAACGAGTCCTCTGATTATACTCACCTATAAGGAGGAGGTCGTATGTTGGTTGTTCAAGTAGTGCAAGTCTTGTTGTAAGTTCAATAAATATTTTTAAAATTTAACAAATATATCTTTGGATTACCTTTTGTTAATTTATTTTTAGTTTTTGATTTAAAACTATTCTGAAAGGTATAATGATATTTTATGTCAACGTATACCATATCAATATAAAAGTTTGACGACCTTTTCAATATTTTTATAGTTAGATTACATATTTGATTACAAACTTCACTATACTCGTGGTATAATTAATTACATTCATTTTCGCTTAACTTTAATTAATACAGGACAAAACGGACAGAAGAAACAAAATTGATTACAAGGATTACCTTTTTTTAATGGCCATTAAAGCTTTATGTAAGTTTTTAATGATCTTTGACAAGATATAAGATTTTCTTTAAAAATATTTCACTTGGAAAAAATTACTATTACTATTTTTCTCCATGTATTAATATATATAAGGCCATTCGCGGCCCGGTTGTGAGTGCGGCTGCACCGGCCCCTTTGCAGCCGGTAACACCACCAAGGCTCACCGGTGAGTGACCGGTAGCAAGGGTGACCGGTGAGCCCTTGCAGCCCGGTAAACCCAATTTTTTTCCCCTTCCAACGGTAATAAATGACTAGTTTTATTAATTTTTTTATTTACTTTTTACACACATATATATATATATATATATATATATATTCTACCTTTTTACTCCTCAAACATCATCTTCTCTACCTTTTACTCATCACATCTTAACACTTTTATCTCTTCTCTTCCTCACCTCTTAACACTTAATTTGTTTTCTTCTCTTTCACAACACACATGGATTCACACGGTACCCCTTCCGGTTCGCGACGTCCTAACTCGGCATCCCAAACGCCTCCACTGTCGGGTGTCTATCGCCCACAAATGCCGAACCCTACGGGGTTTGCAAGTTGGTTGCCTCCGTCGGGTTGGCCGCAAACCCCAATGGTAGACAACAACTGGGCTTATTCGAATTTGATGTCGAATACCCCTATGATGACGTACACCATGCACCCCCAACAACCAACGATGCAACCCCAGCAAACCACCATGCAACCCCCCGCCGTCACAAGTGTGGGAACCACGAGATGGAACCAACTCGTCACCGCAGTCGTGGGGAGATGACGAGGAGGTACCCGAGACCCAACCGGAGTCGCCGCCACCGCCACCGCCACCACAACCCAAACGTAAAACACGTGGGAAGGGTAAGAACGTGGAAACGAGCTCGAGTGCGAACCTGACCAAAACTAAAGCGCCTCCTAAACCATGGTCGAGTGAGGAGGAGGTCGCGTTGGCGAAAGCATGGGCCGAAACCTCGGAGGATTCAACCATAGGTAACTATCGAACGGGAGGTAAATAAAAAACCCTTTTTTACGTACTTAATAACGATTTGCTAATGTGTTTTTAATTTTTGGATTTTTAAAGTAGAAAATTTTTGGGGGGCTGTTAAAAAGTCGTTAGACATACGCATGCGGTACGACCCCACCGTCCGCTCAAATGACGACGTGCAAACCAAAGTGAGATTGCTTCTATCGGGGGTCTCGAAATTCGCTTGTATATACAACAACACATTGAATTCGCGACAAAGCGGCGAATCCGACGTTGATCTCTTGGCACGAGCTAACGAGCGATACCGACGCGAGTATCATCGAACATTCCCTCACGAATCCGCTTGGAGAGTTCTCATCGAATGCCCAAAGTTCATCCCGGTGGAAATGATGAACCCATCGAATCCGATTGAATTTGCGAAATTAATTGTTAATTTTATTTTTAATTTTAAGTATTTAAAAAACTATACATGTGGTATGACTTGTACGGCTGTGGATGAAATGGTATGGTAGTGGTAAGGTAGTGGCAAAGTTGATGTGGCGCCGAGGTGGCAGCCTGTACAGGTGGTATACGACTGTGGATGGCCTAAGACTGGATACAAACATACTAGAATTAAAATAAGTTTCAACTATTTATATAAGTTAGCTAGTTTTTATTTTAATAAGCGGATCATGTGAGATGACATGTTAAAACAACATGACTTCTTTAAACTATCCCCTAAAATCTATTGTGTGTATCCAACTACCAAAAATGCTATTGTGTGTATCAAAGTTTATTTTTTTTGCTATTGTGTTACAAAATGACTTGTAATTTTGGTAAACTGATACACACAATAGAAGAAAAAATAAAGTTTGATACATTAAAAAAAAAGTTTGATACATTAAAAAGCATTTTTGGTAGTTGGATACACGCAATAGATTTTTGGGGATAATTTAATACATTTCGGAGAACTATCCCCTAAAAAATATATATTATTTTTTGAAAAGAAACTTCCGATTAAAACCAAAAATCCGACTGCAACGACATCTAGATACAATACAACGAGATGAGCAAAAGGTTCGTAAGAGGCAAACCAAAACACCCGACAACTACAAGAACCACTAAACAACATCAACCGTATATCCGACTGCAAAAAGGATCGACGAACAACAACGAAAACATAAATGACTAAGAGGAAATGACTGTAACAACCATAGTGTGGTTCGGTTGGATTTGGTTTTTGGATTTTGGATTTTGGAACCAAAAGGGCAAAAACCGAACTAAAAACCGAAAACTGAACCAAAAACCGAATACCAAAACCCGAAAAACTTATTGGTTTTGTTTTTGGTTTTTGTAAAAACCGAAAATTTCAGTTTGGTTTCAGTTTACTATAAAACAGAACCAAATCGAACCGAGCACACCCTTAATTGAGATTCTCTAGTACTCCTAATTCTCTTCCCCTCGGCTCCCTGATCCACCCCCAACTCCATTCCCACTCCTCTCCTATCCACCACCCCTTTTGTAAATTTTCGCTTCCTTACTAGATTCAAGTAATTGGAAGAGCCTGTTGTATTTCTTTCCTAATTTCGTACCGTCTAGCCATCTATCAACTCACATCTTCGTATCACTATCGTTACCTACTTCTACCCAAAAGAAGACGAGAACTAACTCTCTGCCTATACTTCCAATGTTTGACCAAAACGAAGACCTTTCCGTATTGATTGCAACCTCCCATGTAAACCCCCCATTGCGATCTCCATGTATACTTTTAACCACTTTACCCACAGAGCTTCCTTTCCCCTTAAAAATGGCCACCACCATTTCCCTAATAAGACTCGGTTGCACGATCGTAAACTCCCGACGACATTTACACTTTCCCCCTCACCCAAGACATCACCTTATTATCTTCGAACCCTTTCCTGCCCCCTTCCCCCTCCCCACCTACAAAAAAATCTCGCTCTAGCTCATGAATCATTCCTCTCAGGGCATGGAAAAGAGAAAAAAAATACAAATAAAGAGAACCAAGAACCAACTTAACCATACAAAGGAAATTAGCTTCATTTTCCTTGTAGCCAACTTGTTCTTCATCGTCTCAACTGCCACCTTCCAGTTGTCGATTTTGTTCATCCTTGCTCCAATGGTAATCCAAGATATATATAAAAGGAAAAAAATACATATCCACAACCCATTCCGTATGCCCAATTTTTATCTCTTCTTCCTTCATTACCACACCAAATAATTTTCTTTTGTTGATATTGATTTTTTAGCCCCATACCTCATGAAAACAATGGAGGATTTTCATGAAATTCTTAAGATTTAATAGGCTTCATTCACCACACAAAATCACGTCATCGGTATATTGGAGTTGTGTCACCTTTACTTACTTTTTCACGATCTTAGGCACTTCAAACAATCCTTTCTCATTTGCTTCCAACATTATAATGTCCAAACTTTTTGCTACACCAAAAATGAGTCACCCTGTCTAAGTGCTTTCTCCATCTTAAATTCTATCGTTGGTGAGCCATTGACCAACACCTATATCGAAGACGAGTCTAAGCAATCTCTTATCCACGAACACCATTTAGTCCCAAAATCCATTACTTTCAAAGTGTTGAGCAAAAGAACCCCATCACATGCTATCATAAGCCTTCTCAAAATCTACCTTAAATACCATACCTTTCTTTTTTTGATCGACAAACGTCTTCCACTATCTCTTTGTGATTAGGACACCATCAGAAATGTACATTCCTTTTAGAAATATAAATTTCTTTTCGCCAACACTTTTGCTAGAATCTTGTGAAACACCCCAATAAGGCTATTTGGTCTAAACTCATTTAGCCCGATTGGGTTTTGGTTCTTCGAAATAAGTGTTAATAAAGGATGTGTTACATCCCCTTTTCCCCAAAATTTTACCAATGCCTTCATGAGATTCACTTTAATTAAATCCCAAAACCTTTTTACTAAAGGTGAAAGTTATCCCATCCAGACCCGACAACTTGTTACTCCCGCACAACTTAATCGCCTCCCCAACTTCTTCTATAAATGGCCTCTCCAGACTTTCTACCTCTTCCTTCGACAAACTTTTAAATTGATCACTTTTTAGGCTCAGGCTAAACCTATCATGGGCTGCAAATTTTGTCTTAAGAAAATCAAAAACCGCTTCTTTGATCTTTTCTAGATTTTCCATCCAACACGAATTCAAATTCAAGCCTAGGATCCCATTTACTCTTTCTTTTTTCCTTATTGCTGCATGGAAGAGTTTAGAATTTTCATCCCCTCCTTAATCCACTTGATTTTCGCCTTTTGTTTTGCTATGTCCAATTTCTTGCCTTCTCCATCCAACCAGATTTTCCGAGATTCACTACATCGGTTTCTTTCATCATGATCATTGAGACGTCTAGTTTCAGCTTCAAGTTCCAATCTATTTGCTTCTTCCTTGCTCTTCTTAATCACTCCATGTAACTTCCCAAATCTCTCGTTACTCAAACTTTGTAAAGCTATTTTCATGTTCTTTAGTTTGTCTCGAAATACTCCAATTGTAACATCCCGTCTACCTCAACAACAATATTGTCCACTTTACCCCACCGGCTCACGATTTTGTTTCTGGCAACCTGGTGAAGACTTCCCAGGAGGTCACCCATCCTGGTATTACTCCCACCCTAGCACGCTTAACTGCAATGTTCCAAGAACCTGTCGTGCATTAGGCCCCAAAACGCGTTGTTGTTAGGAAGACCAAGATATTACTTATAACACCCAGCATCACTCATGTCTACGGCCGATATGGGATATGCCTAAGGTGTTACACCAATCGAGGACGTTGAGGTCACCTTTTTATTCCAAGCTTCCTTGATCACTTTTTCGATGTCCTCCCCTTCTAACCATGTATCAAAAATATTGAATGGTTTGGGTCCGTAGTCTTACTTATTTTCTCATTACATGATCGGTAAGTGATCCGACCAAATCCTTTCAAGTACCCTTACCCCCATGTTTTTCCATACATCAAATATTTCATGGGATATTAGGAATCTATCCAATTTACTATACTTTATGCCAGCATCGCTAAACCTCGTGCACTTTTGTCCCTCTAATGGAACCTCCACCAGCCGACTATTCCGAATGAACTCGTCGAACCTTTCCGCGAATTTTTAGTTTGTGATTGAGTTAAGTCTTTCGTGACTACCTCTAACTTCATTAAAGTCCCCAAATATGCACCACCTTACCTCATCCTTATCATAAAGTATTTCTAATTGTTTCCACATTTCCTCTCTTTCTTTCACCATCCTTAGACCATACATGTTTACCAAACCCACTTTTCCAGTTAAAACACTTTAAAATATTGAAAACACTATCGATATGTTAGACTTGTTACCTGTCACTCTTTCTTTTTTAAATGTGATCTATTTGATCTAGTTATCACACAAGATAAAAATAAATTCAATTCTTCATCAAAGCATGTTCAGGTACAATTGAGAAATGATTAGTGGCTACTAGCCTACTATTAGAAACAAAACAAATCTGCTTTAAACATATCATATCTAACACAAACCTTATATGATAAATCTCCTATGCATTTATATTACATGTTTTCGGTTTTTAATGCATATTGTCCTACATTATCATGCAAATGGTTTAAAAATAGAAACCCATAAATGAAAACAAATATTTTTGGTATATGTTAATAAAGAAAATATAACATGAAAGTTAAAATTATAATTGAGGCAATGAAGTTGCTAAGTATGGCATGACATCAAGTGGGCGTCATTTGAATGCACCATTGGCAAAGGCAAGGCATGGACCATGGAGTGGCATTGGTGGAGTCCATCAACCCCATTAACAATTAAAAGCATTGCCTAATAATAACCAATCATCAACCCTTTTGAATTTAAAAGCATCCTTCCTTTTCTAAGTGGAAAACAAACAATACCAGCCAATTAAAATTCTGATTTATGATCTACTTTAATTCAACTCATATCATTTGTAGTCCTAAGTTGGAGATTCTTTATCGTATTTTTAGGTGTGGAAAGTTCTTTTAAACCGTTTACTATTTAAAAGACCCCTCAAGAAAAAAGTGATGTTTTCAAAATGCTTATTTACATGTATACTCTGAATGCCCCTAATAAAAACTTAAGCTTATATATATTGTGTTTTTACTAATCAAAGGGGTTAGCTCAGTTGGATAAGTAACATCCTGGAGGGTGTGGGGTGAAAGCCACACTATCCGGGTTCGATTCCCACATACGACACTTTCCTGCGATATCCAGACTCTGATTTGATTTTTCGAGGCCAGGTTCGAGACCGGTTCAGGTTGGTCCATAGGGCCTCTAAAAAACCTACCGGTCAGGTTCAGCCATACGTTGGGACGGGTCGCAACGGATTAGTAAGATTGCTCGTCAGGAGACCCAATACCATTGAAACGTGTGTATTAACTTGTCGTTCAATATATATATATATATATATATATATATATATATATATTGTGTTTACTATCTGTTCATTTTATGTACTTATTTAATTATGCATGTGTATATTATGAGAAGATGAAAAGAGAGCAAGAAATAGATGAGAAGAGAGTAAGTACGAATTCATTTTTATAATGCATTAAATTTTATTAATATATAACAATTATTATATAATTAAGGGGATAGTTCTCCGAAATGTATTAAACTATCCCCAAAAATCTATTATGTGTATTCAACTACAAAAAATGCTATTGTGTGTATCAAAGTTTATTTTTTTTGCTATTGTGTTACAAAATGACTTGTAATTTTGGTAAACTGATACACACAATAGAAGAAAAAATAAAGTTTGATACATTAAAAAAAAGTTTGATACATTAAAAAACATTTTTGTAGTTGGGTACACACAATAGATTTTTGGGATAGTTTAATACATTTCGGAGAACTATCCCCTATAATTAATTGTCTAAAATTAAAATGGATCTTACAATATTTAGAGTTTTTAATGATTAAGCTGCCATACCACTAAAAAAATAAATGATTTTTATCCATAAAAAATCACTCAAGAAAATATTCGTTGTTAAATATTTACAAATTGCCAATTAGGGCTAGAGGGGTCACCCTCTTAGAATAGAAGATCAAGTTTAAATCTGAGCAAAAATATTTCTAATCTAACTAAGATATATACTAACAACTAATTAAGTTGTCATTTAAGAAAAATAGCAAATCACCAACAAAATTTTAATGGTTCTAGTAGAATCCAATATTTTTCCATAAATTACCAAAGAATTGCTATGAATAATCTATCACTTATTTGAATTTCCAAACCAACAAACATACCCACCAACTTTTGTGAAGTTTTATTTTTTTTGAATGGTGCCTTTAGCAATAGATGTCCCCATGAAAAATCTCAGTCATAGTCATAGGTAAAAATCTTTCATTAAGTAGAAATTATATATACATGTTTACATAATATACATTTATATATTATATACTACAATACTACATTAATCTTTCATTTAGTAGAAATATATATACATGTTTACATAATATACATTTATATATTATATACTTATGTAGAGGGATTCAAATGAGAACAGTAATTTTTCAAGAAAACACGAAAAAAAAATTTATATACAAAATCATATATGATTCACTACTAACTCGACGTGGACGAATTTTTCGCAACTTAAGTTGTAGGTAAGTGTCATGAATCATATATGATTTTGTACGTGATTTTTTGGTACGTGGATTTGTTATGTGAATCATATATGATTTTGAACATAAAGAAGTTTTCGTGTTTTCTTAAAAAGTTAGCATTCTCGTATGAACATGTCACTACCTATGTATATATATATATACACACACACAACACGAGAAAGGTTCAAATGAGAAATTCTAAAAACTGTAAAGTAAAAAATTGATCTCCGCTGTCATATGGTCAAAATTTACGGCTTTGCCCGCGAAGTATCGGATAATTCCTCGCATATGTTGCATAAGACGAAATGGTAGTTTCGTAACTTTTACAAATAAACGACAAACAGGTTCATATATGAATCAATTAAAAATAGTTAATATGTGAATTAAACATACTCATATATGAACGTATATATAAATTACATAGGTTAATGTATGAACGTATAGTTCATATATGAATTGGCTAAAAATAGTTAGTGAATTACACAGATTCATATATGAACGTATAGTTCATATATGAATCAGTTAAAAATAGTTAATATCTGAATTACATATAGGTTCATATATGAATCACACATGTTCATATATGAACCCCTTTTCGGTTTATTTGTAACAGTTATGAAATTACCCTTCTGTTATGCACGTAGTCGCGAATTTTGACCGGCCAAAAATTGCAGCTTTGAACGGTCAAAACCGCAATCTTCGACTATTCAACCTTAATCTTAGTCGTATGAACGGCTAAGATCACAACTCTATACTTTACATATTTTTTCCACTTCTTATTTTAACCAAACACTATGTATATAGATACATGTGTGTGTGTTTGAAAATGGTCATAGTTTATCCGATGTGAGACACTCAATACGCCCTTTGCAATGGAGGCTGGATAGATACAAATTAAGTATTAAGTCCCTAAAGTGATAAGAGTGTTTGACTTTGATACTATATGAAAGTAAGAACATGGTTGGGTTTAAAACTTGATTATATTTATTACTAGTAGGTGGGAACATACATACATAAAGACATCTTGAGAGAATTGTAACTTATATAACTAAATTAACTTGCATAATACTTAGAATCAAATGATTTATCAGAAAATATAATATTATTGTACATACTGATTTTGTATAGATACCACTTTCGCATGTTTACAGATACATGTCAACATTTACAAGGATGAACGAGAGTTTAGGTTTAACTATATTCCATCATCATGACCTAATCGATAGAAAATTAGAAAATCTAAAACTACATCCATTAAATTAGAAAATCTAAAATTACATCCATTTATTATGAGATGATTTAGGCGAGATCTAATGTAGATCCAACTTTCGATTCACATATATTTCTTTAAAGTAGACTGCAATTAAAAGTTTGTATTGGCAAAAGTTAGTGTATCTGTACCAAAGATGGTCAAGCTTAGCGGGTGGAGGTAACATCCATGTGCTTTCACGGGATGGTATCCTCAGTTGGCCAAGGATCAAACCCCGCAGGGACGACTTGCTGCGGTACCTATCTCTTGGGCTGGTTTTGGAGGGAGTTCATGGGCCGGTCCATAGGGCCGGTTCATGGGCAAGAGGATTGGTCGGTGCCCGTTTAGATCTGGATACCCACGAAACTTATGGAAGAGTGTTATATGCTGTTTAAAATAAAAATTAGTGTATGTGTCGCTATGTTAATGTTTATTCTTTTGAACAGTGTGTATTCAAATCATGCACTTATTAAATTTCTCTACTTTTTAGCTTTTAAAATAAAAAGTTTGGTAGAAAAGACCCCACATGCATCAGCATGTATGTAATAATTTAATAATTTTTTTTAAGATTCTACTTTCACAGTCAATTGTTGGTGTTAGGATTTAAAATAATAGGATTTTCTTTAAACCTGACCCCCTTAATTAGTTCTTTTACAATAAGACAAATGCATGTTTATTAATTAGGTACATAAATACTTTTCATAAAATATACGACTATGAACATTTAAAAAGATAAAGTGCACTTCTAAAATGAGTAGTATTTAAAGCTATACTTTTGATTATGATATACCATCCAAATTTCTCTTGTTCTTGCACCCAAACTCGAAGGGAATTTGTCGATTAAATGCAAATGATTGCTTCAATTTCGGAGATTGTTGTCGTTGTCGTCATTGTTGCTGCTCTACGTGTTAACGGAGGTCTTGGACTTGGAGATGTAACTTCGATTGCAAATGGAAACCCTTTGAATGTAACAAAAGACGTACTCGATGGATTAGCTTTCATCGACCAGAGACTCTCTATCGTCTATCCACTGATACAAAACTTCAAGAACAGCATATCATCCGACCCCCTCAACATCACTGGATCATGGGTGGGGTCGGATATATGCAGTTACACAGGGTTTTACTGTGACAACCCACCCGACAACAAAACCGCCATCACCCTTGCTTCCATCGATTTCAACGGATTCCAGCTTGCTGCCCCGACCCTCGACGGCTTCCTCGACCAACTACCCGATCTCGCACTCTTCCACGCCAATTCCAACTTCTTCTCCGGCACCATCTCCCCGAAAATAGCCAACCTTCCTTACCTTTACGAATTCGACATTAGCAACAACTTATTCTCCGGCCCCTTTCCAAACTCCATACTAGGAATGAACACCTTGTCGTTTCTCGATATCCGTTTCAATAGCTTTACGGGCTCGATCCCGCCTCAAGTCTTCAGGAAAGATCTAGACATCCTGTTCCTAAACAACAACAATTTCATCCAAAGACTCGCGGACATCCTCGGAAACTCGCATATCCTTTACCTCACCTTAGCCAACAACAAATTCTACGGCCCGATCCCTCGTTCCATCGCAAAATACCTTTCAGGCTTATCCGAGGTTTTGCTTCTAAACAACATGTTAACCGGCTGCCTTCCATACGAGCTCGGTTTCTTGAAAGAAACCGTGGTTTTCGACGCTGGAGACAACCAATTAACGGGCCCGATACCGTTTTCATTAGGGTGTATGAGGAAAGCGGAGGTGATCAACTTCGCCGGAAACTTGTTGTACGGGGCGGTGCCGGAGGTGGTGTGTGCGATTAATGGGCTGAGTAATCTGTCGTTATCGGATAACTATTTCATCCGATTGGGTCCGATTTGCTGGAGGATGATGAAGAAAGGGGTGGTTGACGTGACAAACAACTGCATACCGGGGCTGCCGTCGCAGCGGCCGGCGGCAGAGTGCATGGCGTTCTTTGCGAAGCCGAGGTATTGCTCTTTTATGCACACGTACCATTATCTGCCGTGTTGGTGGCCGGGATTTGGTGGTTCTCCGGTTGGGTTGTCGGAACCGGCGCCTTCTCCGAATTGATTGGTTTCTTTTGATTATGACTTGTTAATTAAGTTTCTTGCCAACTTATAATGTGATTATTATGATTGATACTATTTCTTTTCTTTTTGAGTTTTGACCACACCTAAAAAAGTAAAAATACTCCCTTCTTAATACTAGCCAATGAATATAATCCCTTCTTAAGAGGGGCGGAGCCGGGATTTTAAATAAGGGGAGCATAAAAAATAGAGATGTCCAGCGGGTCCGGCCCTGATAGAGGACTAGGACCAATTTGGGACCAAGTCCAGGCTAGTGGAACTCAACCCTATATATGGGCATGTTGAAATGAAAAGTCAAATCTAGTTTTGATGGTGATGACAGCCGAGAGCGTTATATGTGTCCTATTCGTTCCTAGTCGGTCTGAATAATACTATATTATTTGAATAATACTATATTATTTAGACTGAATATGCCACGTGAGGCGCTTTAGGTTGTCCTAGCATTCACAATTAGATTGGAGTTTTTATTTGAACTTTAGTCTCTCTCTATATATACACATGAGGATTAGACGAGCATACTAATTATTTAAGAGAATACGAACACGTCTAAAAAAAGTAAATTACATGTATTTTTGTTAATGATGCATGGTGTAAAATCATGTATATATAGTGTTAAAATGTAATATTTTGTTTAGATAATTGAGAGTTGTTTTAACAAAAATAAGCCAAAATATATAAAGACACGTGGACACATAATTTAGATAAGCACTTTCGCTCATGTAGAAAACCCAATTTGCCACCGCTTACTGTATCTAAACCAGCACTTACCTCTGCTATAATATACTCTATATGTATGTGTATATATATGATAGGCAGACAACTTATATCACAAACTTTTTTGAATAATCGAGGGGGAGCCACAGCTGCCTCTCGTTCTAACGTGGCTCCGCCACTGCTTCTTAATACTACCCAATGAATATACTCCCCCTCTTCCCTTATCGAGTGATACATTCACTACAAGAAAAATACCCTTTAGTGACCATTTTTTAGTGACGATCAGAAAATTAGTCACTAAGACTATAATTTAGTCACCAAATTATTAAGTCGTCATTGAATTTTGGTAACTGCCATTAAATTAGTGACCAACATTAAAGATCGTCACTCAATAGTCACAAAGCGGAAAAAAATTATTAAGTTTGGCTACTTAATTGAGACATAGTGATAAAACAAATCGTCACTAATTAGTGACCAAAAATAATCGTCACTAAGATTGAGTTTGAACATAAATTTACTATTAGGGGCTAAGAGGAAAGTTCTAATGTGAACTTAATTTTGGTTGTGAACATGAGGATAAATCTCAACCACTTATCGGTCAATAAACATGAGAACCAATTTCATCATAAAATCGTCCTTTTGGCGAAGTTCACACAAAAATTATGGTTCACAAAAGAAAACCCCTATATATATAGGGAGGTTAAAACGAGAAACATATCAATTTAGGAAATTATGAGGAGCAGTCTCAGTCACTCATCTCGGTCAACAAAATCGGCTTTGACCGGTCCCCTCCTTTAATAATCTATACCCTCCCATGAATCACGTTAATCCTTTGTGATCACGTCCATCGTAATCGAAAGATAAATGGATGAGATTGCTTCTCACGTTTTCTTAAATTAACATGCTTCTCGTTTCAACCCTCCAATATATATATAAAAGGGATAAAATACAAAACAATCAAATTTACTAGTATCTAAAACCCCTTATCTACTACAAAGTTTAATTAGTCCATCAAAAGTTTATGTTTGAATGAAAAATTAAAAAGTAAAATCCCCTTTGCAGCCAAACACTTCACGGCATTTTTGTAAATGTTTTTTTAGATTAATCCACCTGCGCATCTTCATCTCAACTCCGTCGTATTTGAAATCCACCTGCGCCGACCGACCACCTAGACCTTCAACTTCGACTCAATTGCATCTTCAGAATTTCAGATTTGAGATTTCAATTGTAAGTATCTCCTTTCTAATTGATGATTTTCTAGTGGTGGATATTGTGTTTATTTCAATGAATTTGAAGTTAAAATCTAGTGAGTTTTTTCAATTTTTAGTCCCAATTGAAACCAATCGAATCAAGCCCTAAGTGAAGAAGATTTCTTCAACTGGAGGAGTGAAGAAGGCTCATCGTTATGGTCCTGGAACTGTCGTTCTTGAGTAAGCCTCTCGGTTTATGGTTTCAAGCCCTAATTTTCATATTCCAATTTTCAATTTTAAGTTGATTATGAAATCAACAGTTTGAATGAACTCTCAGATTTTTATTGATAGATTGAGAATCCGTTGTAAATCTCTCTGCAAATTGCAATAATTAGTGTATTTTTGTGGTTAATCGAGTGTCAGATTCATTTGCATGAAGGATACTAGTAATTTGAGGATTATACACGAACCCTAATTTGCTGCAGATTTGATTGGATGAATCTAATTTATGATCATATGAGGTAATTTGTCTAAACTTTCTTATCAATTTGTTGTTTTACCTTATTTTTTTTAACCATCGTCTTCTGGTTTATATTTCTTTTTGTTTGTAATTGTTTTGCCCTAAGTGCTTGATCAAATGATGGTGATTAATTTTAATTCTAGATTAATTTCCAAAATGTTGATTTGTTTAAGTTCTCAATTAATCGCCAAAATGTTGTTATAGGCTACTATTTAACTTATATTCTTCTGATTAGAGCCATTTTTGTAGAGTTTTAGTTCATCATGTAGCATCAACTACATGTTAGTACGAAATTAGGACACTTCATTATTACCATATGCATGGAAGTAGTTAACTTATGCTTTTGTTTGTATAAATGTTAAAGACACAATTCACTAAACTTAGCATGTTAAGCCACTGTTTTGGCAGTGCTTAATTGCCATCAGCTGAATTGATAAGGATAACATCTTTCCATAGTTTTTTCCATTTTGTTTATGCTAGATCTTTTCATGCCATTAAGCTATCTTTGGTGTTCATCTATGACAGATCTGTGTGGTTCACCTGCAGGAGCTGCTAGCTAGCCAGTAAGTATTAATTAATTAATCACTAGGATAAGATGATGTATGTGGATGTCTATATTCAGAACTTACTTGAATGCAATGTTAGGATAGATAGCAACATATATTAGAGAAGGTTGGGGTGGGAATATGTTAGGGAGAAAATAAAATGCTGTTTGAGGTGGTTTGTCATATTCAACATTGACCTCTGAGTTCATCAGTAAGAATATGACACTTGTACAAAGAGGAGAATAATAAAATGCTGTTTGACGTGGTAAGTCACTCCACACTCTAATCACTCATTCCTTACTTCCATATTTGTTTAGTTGTTCATCTATTTCATGTTTATGCATGTTGAATTCTTCGATTGACATCTATTCCGTATATGGATAATTTAATTTAATTGGAAGTTATTGTTGTTTAGTTGTTTGATAGAATTTGGTGTATTATGATTTAGTTCCTGTTTCGGATTGCAATTTGTTAATTTTTTTCTTTTGTAGTGGAAGGAGTATTAATTAGGGTTACTGCTTTAATTGTTTCATGATAAACTTTCCTGTGTAAGTGAGTTATTATATAGAGGTACATGAGTAGTTTCTGAGAAGACATATATGATACAACTTCATTAAAGTTAGAGGGAAGAATGATGAGTACATAGAATTGGAATTTAAAAAATTAAGGTGCCATAGGTTTTTGTTTGGAAACAAGAGAAAAAATGTCTTCGTAAATCATCTATTTGATGTTTTTTACTGTTTATGGTGACATGATGTTGTTATGTACATTTTGTGTGAATTTGTAAAACGCTCTGCCATATGTATGTGCCAATAATCTTTATTTAATGAAAGTTTGAGAGTTTGTAGCTTCTGCGTCACTTTTGTGGTTTGGTCTAGAAAGGCAGCTAAAGGAATGAATTTTGCCCATGCTTTCATGCCATGTATGAATTAATCTATATTTGACATTAACAGCTTGGCGCTATACAAGATGAGGTCCAGAGTGACAACTGTATGCTGGTGGCTTGGAGCGAATGGTAAACAAGGTACAAATATATCATCTACATGTCTAATTTTTGTTTACACTAGCACCTTGTCTTTGTTTCTATTTTGTTGTGATGATCATCTGTTTAACACTGAAACGGGATGGATTCGGCAAGAGGGATTTAGTCAGGAACTATGGATTGGTTCAAGATGGTAAAAATATTGATCTTTGAATATATTTTTCTTTGTGAATCAACATTGCATGTTGTCTCAGTTCATGATCATAAGTTATAGATGTGATTGTTGCTTGATCTGATCTTTAATCGGAGATAAACTTACATATTTTCTAGTATCCTGCAACTTCAGTTCGAATAAGATTGTTAATTTTGTCAAATTTAACGATTCTGGGCAAACCCCTTGTAATCATTGTTAATTTGATTTATATGGTTAATCTGTATATTTACCATCTGTGCGATGCTAATTGGATCTTGGTTCGACGATTTTAGCAATTAAATATGGTCAGATTACTTATATTGCCAAGGGACCTTGTTAATCAATGGTGCCTTAGGATTTAATAGGTCAGGGGTTTGATCAAATAAAAAGATATAATAATGATTCACCTGGTGGTATTATGGGGCCAAGAGTTGCATCCGTCTGATTGAATTTGTGTGGACAAATTCGTTCATTTGAACCCCCATTAATCAATTTAGAATTACATGGTTATTCCTAAATAGGATTGTTGTCTTACATCTCTATTTGCAATTCTTAATAAGATTTCTCTATTTTAAGATATTATCTTACATCTCTTTTTGCAATTCTTAATCCCAAGGTTTTGATCAATTACCCATCCCCTGCTTTTAGTTTTTCCATCATTCTTCGAGCTGTTTCTAAATTATTCCTTTCTCTAACACAGTTCCTTGATATAATATTCAGAGCACTATTATGCATTTCATGGTAAGTTGTGTATGTTGTCAAATTATCTGTAGTTTGTACCCTGGTAAGTTTAATATTCCTTATTTCTTTTTATGTCAGCTTAGGTATAGGAAAAGAGGCAGAGGAAAGTATCTGCTGTGTATTCGGTTTTGCAAATGGACCATGTTTGTTATTTTCTGTTCTTAGATACAAGGAAAGGTGTATACTTCTTAACTCATGTGAGCCCTGTATTCCTCTGTACAAAATAAGTACCAGTCTTTCAAAATTTTGGTTTAATTTGCAAAGGCCAGAGCTGAAATTGCATTTGGATTATCAAGAGGCTCTCAAAAGCTGTTATCTTGGAACTAATTGTTTTAACTTGAGGAACTATTTTATTCTATTTTATGATGTTATTCTCTTCATTTTATAGTTATCATAGTTGTTATCTATTTCCAATTGCAACATCAGCTTCATCAAACCTTTACCCAACTACAGGAACTAATTGCCAAGAACATTGAATCTTGAGACCATAACTTCAGCAAATATTGTGACATCTTTTTTGAGGTAAGAATCTTGCTTCATATCTAGTTGATTTTAAGTCCTAGTCTGGATTTTGATATGCATTGCAAGATGAAGTTTAAACCTGTTTCATTCTTCTTTTTTAGCTCATTTAGATTGTACTTCTGCTATCCCACTGCCTGTATTGTATGCATTTCCATTTAACCTTTCTTTCTTTCTGTCAAAGTTATTGACAGAATCAGTATTCAGTCGCAAATGTTTGAGACTAGCCTATTGTTTGCTAGACATCAAAATTGGGACCTCACTTTTTACATATTATATTAAGAGTATGGTTAGATAGCCATCATATGGGCATTTGGTCTAGTGGTATGATTCTCGCTTCGGATGCGAGAGGTCCCGAGTTCGATTCTCGGAATGCCCCAGTTGGTTTTCATTTTGATGGTTATCATCCTAAATCGCATGACTCCATACCAAATGTATATGACTTTCTTTATTTCTTTCTTTTTTTTTCTTTCAAATAACAAACGCATCTGACCTGACTTTATAGCTATGGCTGCTGACCAGATATGTATGGTTGGTTGTTTCTCTTATAACAGATGCATTGGCAGCATCCAGTCAGGTACAAGATTCTAGTTTTTGGTTAACGATCCAAGTTGGTTACTTAAATTATGGTTTAAAGTTCAATTTGTGCAAAAACGCCACTTGAAACTCAATTTTAACTGTAATCTACCATGAAAGGTGTATAGTGACCACATAAGTACTCTAAGATCAATGGTAGTGACAACTATTTTGGTCACAGGCACAGCCCTAGTGACGACTATTTTGGTCACAGCCCTAGTGACGACTATTTTGGTCACAATCCTAGTGACGACTTCTTTCGTCACAACCCTAGTGACGACTTCTTTCGTCACAACCATAGTGACGACATTTACCGTCATTAATTGGATTTCTAGCTTGTTATTTCTTATTGATTTAGAGATGAAATTAAGTCGTCATTAAAGATAGTGACGACTCTATTTTGGTCACTATTAGTGACCATTTTTGTATTTCGTCTCTACTGTGACGGACCTTTAGTGACAAAAAGTGACGAACTTGATTTTTGTCACTAAAGGGTCTTAGTGACCATATTTTAGCTATTAGTGACGAATTTTCAGTTGTCACTAAAGCCTCTTTTTCTTGTAGTGATTAACTTCAAATCATTCTTCCCTCTGTTCCCTTTTTCCTTACCCGGTGTTAGTGATGGCCATATGGCGAGTTCGGGTCAGGCCGGGCCAGGCCAACACCTAAACCGGTTTGCTACAGTAGTAGTCAAACCCGGGTTTGACCAAAACCGGGTCGGGCCGGGCCGGGTTGGGGAAGTTTATGTATAACCCGACCCTTAGGGTTTGAAAACCAAAGGGCCCAAACCCGGTTTTTTTCAATTTTTTTTAATATTTGTTTGATTTTTTTGTGTTTACTTACTATTAGTCTATTATTCTAATTAAGAAATTAAGAACTTAACTATTAAACCGACAACATTGATTGTATCACTAAAAATACGTACGTTTTTTTATTTATAATTTTATATATAGGTTACACCGTTTACCGTTACAAGTTACAACTTACGTCTTACAAGAAAATAATACAAGTTATATAAATTCTAATAACCCGAACCTCCCGCTCCCGAACCTCCCGTTCCCGAACTCGAACCTCCCGCTCCCGTATAATCGTAATCGTTCCGGTAATACCATAATGGGTTATAGTGTGTCCCGTAGTATCCATATGTCTCCGGATTATATTCATCAAGAGTGTTGTATTGTCTTAGTCGATTAACCGCCGTATCGTCGTTTATGTTGTCGGGTCCGTCTTCATCATCGTCATCGGTGCGCCGTGATAGTTCACTAACAGCACTATCAGAAGAGGCATCGGTTTCGGATATTAGCGGACTTAGTCTTTCATCCGCTTCATTTTCGGCTAAGTTTTCTTCTATACCGTCTAGATCCCGCGTCAAGTCTTGTTGGTGTTGAATTCTATCTTCTCCATTCAAATAATCCTTCAGACAAATGCAACACTCAACCGATTGTGTAGTTAATCTAGAGCGACGCTCCGATAGAACCCTGCCACTAAGAGAAAAACAGATTCCGAAGCTACGATACTAGCTTGGATTGTGCGCGTTCGTCTTGCGGGAATGGAATGGAATTGGAGGGATTCGGATTTCAAATCCATTCCATTCCCATGTTCGGTAAGACATAAGATTTGGCAAGGGTGGGATTTGAAATCCGGAGCTGCATTTACATGAGGGATTTTGAAATCCTTCAATGTTGGGTAGGATTTGAAATCCCATTCCAAGGATTGGAGTTCAATTCAATTCCCATTCCAAATCCCGCAAAGTGAACATGTCATAACAAGGATTTGAAATCCAAATCCCTCGAAATCCAAGTCCCTCCAAGTCTAAATCCCCCATTGAAATTCATTCCATTCCAATCCATTCCCACAAAACGAACGCCCCCTTAGTATATCAAGTGCAAATGTTGACAAAATTGGGAAACTAGCTTGTTTATTTTTCCACCATTATAACAAATTTATATCTTCAAAATCGTTGACGGGTGTGGCGGTTGCCGCTAAAAAATTGGTATTAATGTATTGATTAAATTCACCTAAAGTATCCCCATCAAATCTTGCTCTTTTACTAGATTCCGTGGCAACCGATTGCATTAAACTTGTCATTAAATCGGCTCGAGAAGTGTCACGGATAGTATTCGATGGAAACACTTGCGATGTATTGGTTTGTTGACTTTCTCCCACATATTTTTGTCTATATATATCAAATAGTTGATGAAAATCAGTTTTAAATTGGCGTATAAGATTGAAAGAATAAGTAGTACTTGTTACCGTATCCAAACCAAGCGAAAAACATATTCTTGTTATCAAAATTTCGACACCCGTCACATTTAAATACGGCATCATAGTCTATGTTCGTGGTTTTATTTGGTGAAATACTCCCATTAGATTCAACATTTGAGTATTTGTTATGTTGTTCAATGGATTTAGAGGGTGTTTGAGATTGCTTTTTGAGGTCCAAAAGTGTTTTTTTGCCAAAAGTGCTTATTGACTTATGGTGGTGGGAAAATGAGTTTTTAAAAAGTGTTTGGATTAACTTTTGTGCTGGTAAAACTCAATAAGTCAATAAGATGTTTTTTAAAAAATGTTTGGCTTAGCTTATACATGTAAAATGACCAAAAAAGACATGCTTACATATTTAACCATTTTTTCTACTTTTATATGTAATTTTACATACCTTTTACACATTTTAAATACTTTTACCAAAAATCACGTTTTTTTTTTCAAATATTTTTTTGCAAATAATTTTTTTACAAATAATTGTTTGACAAAATACAAAATAATATAATAAATTTTATAACTTGATAATTAAACCATGATAAAACTAAAATCTACTTTCATGCATATCTATTCAAATTGTAAATAGTTCAAACAAAATAACCATTAGTAATATCATATTACATTCATCCTCGCAATTCTATAATATCTTACGCAATGATATCTCGTATTGCTGCCATATAGGTATCATCAGTATTCGTACGACGTGTACTCGAACCTTCTTCGTGAACAGTGAACTTCATTACTAGCACCACCCTCTGTAGGAATGTAGGAATGTAGGATTCTTTTTCTGCCCTGTTAAATGCTTCATCAAACCTACCACTTTTTCTAATATAATTATGAATTGCCATCGATGCTATCACAACTCTCACTTTGTGCTTGTACTTGAAATTAATATGCATATCTTTCAATAATGCCCACCTAGCTTTCCACACTCCAAAAGTACGTTGAATGATATTTCGCAATGATGAGTGGTAATAGTTAAATTTCTCTTTTGGTCCGCAAGGAGCACGCATAGCTGTAGTACGTGCACGTTGAAAATCTGGTATATGATAACAAATGTTTGTACCCTTGTAAGGAGCAAGATAACCTCTAGTATTTGGGTATCCGGCATCCACAACGTAATATTTACCTGCAAATAAACAAACAATTGTTATTTGTGTCAAACAAGTATTGAAAACCATAAAATCCGCATTAATAATTTCTTTTACTAACACCCATTGGATGTGGAAAATTAAGTTCCGGTCTCTGTAAGGCTTCATTGAAAATTTCGTGTCATGTGTTGTCCCCTCCCATCCGGCCCATACAAATGTAAAACACATGTTAAAATCACAAACAACCATTATATTTTATGTAGCATACCCCTTTCGACCAATGTATTTCGGTTCTTCATGCTTTCGAACTGCTGCCCTCACATGTGTCCCTTCTATAGCACCGATACAATCCTACATATGAAAAAAATATACATTGAACATCGGCTACCGTCAAAGTAATATATATAATAAGAAAATATACCTTGAACATTGGATAATATTGAGGATTTTTTGATATATATTCTGGGATCTCATCATTATAGTTCGCGGCTGGCTTGATGATGTCAGCACTCATCTTAAGCACGCCTTTTAAAACACGATGGAAATGACTAGAAATTGTTTCCCCCAAGTGATTAAAACTTTCTTGCGCAAACCTATTCATAAGTCCATGAGCCAAACTCATCAAAAAGATACCTACCGACTCCTTAATAGAAATATTACGTGTTTGTTTCAACCCGTAATTTGTAGCAAGCTCTGTGCATAACTGTCTAAAAATTGGTATCTCAAGTCTAAACAATTCATAACACCGTCTAAGATGACCATTTAGTATTTCATTAACAAACATGTGCCCTGTGCGATCTGAGGTGTGACATGGCATACGTATGTTACAACATAGTAGTATTCCTTGCACAGCTAATCCACATAACAATCTAAATTCTATATCGTCCTCATTCGAATATTCTTCATTTTTGTCATACGAAGAATTAGAGTCATCACTATCCATCCTACATAATACCAATATAAAATGTCGATTACATAACGGCAAACAATAACATGTCAAACAATACATAACAAGCACTACATAATCGCAAACAATAAAATGTCAAATACATAATAGCAAACGTAAAATGTCAAATACACATAAGCAATAATAAAATGTCTAATACATAATAGCAAACTATAAAAAGTCAAATACATATAAGCAATAATAAAATGTCAAATACATAATAGCAAACCTAAAATGTCAAACACATATAATAGCAATGATAGAATGTCAAATACATAATAACCTATTGTTCCATAAGTAACTTGAGGAACTCCATCTTCGCTTCGTCAGTTGTCGAAAACATAAAAGCCTTACGATTGTTTTTTTTTTTTGGTGAAGAAAAGCAATGCTTTAGAATACTCTTTGGAGCCTTCGTTGAAACCTGGAAACTTCTTGGCAATATTCATGCAATCTGCTAGTGTTGGAGGGAAATTATTGGTGCAGAAGTTTGTGTGCTTTTTGTTGATATGGCATCCATTATAACATCTAGTTTTCCATATAGGCTGATGTTTTACTCTTAGTTTAACGACTGTTGGCAACATCCTTACCATTCTTCCTTTTGCTCGAGCTACTATTAGGAAAACTAGGAAAACGAGGCTCGTCCTCACCGAGATTGATTTCATCACTATCTCCTTTGCCCTGAGTATTCTCTTAACTTTGACCATCGTTTAGATTGCTATTGTGTTGAAATTGTCCTGGAGTCATAGTCTGATCTCCAATAACAACGGAATCCCGAAACAAATGAGCATGATGTGTCCCTAAATTTGGCATATTCTTTATCTACCTACAAGACAAAAGGATGATATTTAATTAATGGATTTCATTATACAATCATAACTACAAATGGTTAAAAAGACTAAGCAAATCTTACCTTTATTTTCTCCTCCCACCACTCAGGCGATGCTTCTATTAAGCTTCTCGTCCCACCGATGCCCGTTTCACGTCTCATTAAGGTCATAAAGCTTCCAATCCTATTTCATGTTGTCCCATTTGTTTTTAAGTTGTTTTTTGTCAAACACTTTTGTTTTGTTTTTTCAAACATGGCTTTTTTCTAAATTTGACCACCCAAGCTTATTGAAATGAGTACCAGGGCTAGTTCCCTTTTCTAGTTCAATCAAGCACGCATTGACAAACGTCATAAAAGTGTCATTATCCCATACAATTTTTGGTTTGTACTTTTTCTGAGTTGTTTCACAATCGACAACATTCACATTTGATCCCATTATCTGAAAACGACAATACTAGTAACCATCAAGGCATGAACATTTCAAACAAGATAGCCTTCTTATGAATATAGCAAAAATCAACTATTATATCAACCTATGAAGACCTATCACGATATTCATTATGAACAAACAATTATTTATGAATTGTTCATTATGAATATAACTCAATATTCATGAATATAACTAAACAATTATTTATGTATTTATAGTGAAGTAACATGCAAATACACCATTCAAGTTGCTTTCTTACTTTTTGCTATTCATTTATTAAAAACAAAAAATGTGGTTTATATAAAATTCACATGCCAAAATGATTAAAAAAAACACAAATTATTCCCTGTACAGTGTTGTGGTTACCAAGCAGGGGTAGGTCCCTCATTATCAATAATTCATATACAAATTTTCTCCTCACCTATTCGGCCGAATATATAAAGGATAAGAATATAAATTAACCAAAAATATTGCAACGTATTCATTATCAATAATTCATATACAAATTTTCTGCTGATTCTCCTGTTCATAATATTCACATCGAAACTTATGGAACAACACAGATGGAGGAAAAACGATTTTATGGGGAAAAACAATTATATATAATCGATTAGATATATATATAGAGGATGCAAAAATCGATCAGACTAGATATATACAGATGCAAAAATCGATCAGATATGGAGGAGAAAAGAGGGTTGTTACCTGCAGAAGAGTCGCCGGAGCAGGTGAGGTCGCCGAAGCAGAGGTGAGGTCGCCGTTGATCTGGAGATGGTCGGATCAGGTGAGATCGTATGAGGAGGAGGCGATAATATTATATAGGGTTTTGAGGGTATATCTAGAAAGTATTTTCAAAAGCCAAAGCTCTCTTCAAAAAGCCAGGTTTTCCATGTTTTTTAAAAAGTGTGTTTCATGTTTACCCAAAAAGCAGTTTTCAAAAGCGCTTTTAGGCTTGCCAAACAATATTTTTAACTTATTGGCTTTTTGAAAAGCCAAGTCAATAAGCACTTTTGAAAAGAAATCCCAGACACCCTCTTAATTGGAATACCTTTCTTATGTCATCTATATGACATCACCATCCATAATCCTTTCTTGTTTCCTTTCATAAGCCATCGTGTTCAAACTATAATCCAAATCAGATTTTTGGGATTGCTCTTTCATTCCACTTTTGTTCTTTTCCTTTGGCTTAAATTCCTTATCTGTTGTAAGAATTGCAAAGGTGGCTTCACTATAACCAATCTAATTTCCCAAATCTGGATGTTTCATTCCTTCACAATCCTTTACTGCCATCAATACCAATTACCAAGAGCCATTTTGGGTTTGATTGCTCCTATTTCACAGAAGATACACTTAGTTCATAGAGGGTCTGTTGAAATCATAGAGCTTCTGTCGACATGTTCTGCAGCATTTAATTGATTTTGGTGGCTCATAAAGGTGGTGCTAATGATGTTGAAGTGTCTGTTATCGATTCACAGAAGATATCAGAACTGTTATCCTCGATCTTAGTAAATCGGTTGGACTAGTGGGCCCGGAAATTTTGATCTTTGTAAATCGAAAACTCTGTTGATAGTAAATTTCAGATGCTTCGTCTGCTATCGCAATCACAGAGGTGTATCACTTAATTGGCGACTTTGCGAGATAATGAAGACAGAGCCTCTACTGATCTCAGAACCTCTGTTAAATTTTGAAACCTGAAGAGCTTAAATGGTTGTGTTTGGCTGCTTAAAATTCATTGAATGATCAATGTTTGTATTGGTGTTTTGGTGAGGATGAAGTCATGGATATCAGAAGTTGTGTCTTCAAGAGGATGATCTTAAAGAACACGATGTAGAGAGCTGATGTGCAAATCTGTTGTCAATCAAAAAGGAAAATTGGGTCGATCACAGAACTCGGTATAGATTGGTATGACAGATGGAAAGGGGTAGACTTAATGGTGATATTGAGCAGTATTGTGCATATAGAGTTGGTTGTGATTAGGGGATGTACTAGTGCAGTTGCAAGTACAGAAGCTGCTTTTTCAGAAGGAAATTGTTCATAGCCTCTGCTGAATTCCACAGAACCTCTGCCGTGAACTCTAAAGCTCTATTGATAGATTTTTTTCGACTCACGGAGAAAGCCTTAGATCATAGAGGTGTTGGTGGTTGCAGTTTATGAGTTGAGCCATCACAAAATTGAGTTATGCTATTGAAAGAGCCAAGAGATATCTATTGTGCAGAACCAAAATTGAATAGAAGGGGAATCATTCAGAACCATGGTGACAGAAGATGGTTGCACTTAATCTCGAATTACAGAGGCTCTGTAAACCATATAATCTCTGTCAAGATTTGAAATCTTTATCACCATATCGAACAAGAGAGATACAACTTCTGTTTGGTTCGTTCAGAGGATATCGGTCACAGAGATCTCTATAGTCCTTCGGTCTCTCGAATAGTTCTGCTAATGGTTTGATTGGTATACTAAAATTTTGGAATCCAAAACCCTAAGTGCTTCAATTACATACCAAAAAGAGGAATTAGGTTGGAGAAAGGCGTCGATGTTGTTTCAATCAAGGGTGGATTTGATGATGGCGTTTTGCATACTCTGAAATCGCACATCAAGGACATGAAGAAAATAGCATTCAATGTTTGAGAGTCTCATCTGTGGCAATCTAGCAGAGCTCTTTCTATAGGGGTTGATGAGCTTCTGATTTTTTAAAGTCCATAGCTATGATCTTGCTTTCTATAGGCCCATAGAGTTTGGTTTGTATTATTATTGATGTTGGGCCTACATTAAAGTGGTAACAGCTCCAAGAAAATTTTTCAGATTACCACATATTCAGAAAACTCTTGCTTCGAATTTCCACGCGCTTAACTCGTCAAGTGTCATTCGTATGTGTGTACGATGGAGAGATTTCGTCCCGATAGCCCTTATTATAGCCCGAAATTAATTTCCTTTATTGGAAGTTAATTTTCTCTCGATCCCTCACTATCCACGGTTCACGAAGTCAAGCCGATTTTGTTCATACTATTCGGAGTGTTGGTAATTAACTTCACATTTGGTTGGTTTATTCAGAAGTTTGACGTTCGGCATTCAGATTTACGGAGTTCTATTAGATGGATTATTCCTCTTGGGGTTGGAGTTGAATTCTCCTTTGGATGCTATGCTCGATGGATGGTACACTCTTCTTGCACTCGACTCCTAACCATCTCATCGTCATAGAGGTTCGTTTGTGATCCGGAAGTTTGATTGTTGGTCGTCATCCATCTGGCCAAGAAGACCGAATCAGGGTGCAATTGTCTTCACTTCTGAATGGTTTTTGGAAAACGGCTAAGTATGGACAGAGAGAGGTGCATGTTTCTCCCGGTGATTTGATTGGACATGATGTTGGTATGAGCTCGCTTTGAGGGGAAGCTCGAGATTGTTTCATTACCTGTATCAACATTTGCTTTATAAAGAAAGCAAGGGGGAGAAGACGAAGACATGCTTTATTTATTAAACTTAAGGGGAGATTGTTAGCTTATTATTTGAGCTAATAATACAAGTTTTATAAATACAAGCTCAAATTGTAACGCTTGTTTATTACTATGTATTTGGGCTTGTAAGTTGTGTGTATGGGATTGGGCTTAGGGTTTAATTTCTCTTGTAGTATATAAGGGAATGCCTTGTTCATCTCTTTTTTTTTTGTAATTGTTGAAGATATTCAATGAGAGTCGACTTCCATTAATCGAGTGTTCTTCGTGTTCTTTTAATTTCCGCATTTTCATTTCAATAAATGTCTATTCTCTTCTTCTTCAACGTTGGATTGTTGATTTCAACAAGCTTTCACAATTATAATAAAAAAATTAAACATTAGGTTTAGTCATCCTCCCTTTTTTGACCTAATTAATAAAAATCCCATCATCTTCTTTCGATTTCTCTTTTCATGCTTCATCTTTTCCGCATGGCAAACAGACACCAACCCTTGTGATCCATGAAGTTTCCTTCAAGTGAAAAGTAATATAGGAGACAAATCTATAATCGAAAAAGAGAGATAATATGATTTTTGCAGAAGATGAAGATGAACAGAAGAAGTGTTCGATTCAGCAGGTCAGATCTATCTTCGTCGATAAACCTCCTCAATCTGAAATTTGTAATTCAATTTTAGATTTTAATTTCATGTACAGTTCAAAATTCCATCTCTTATAATTTTAATTTTAGATTTTACATGATTTGTTTATAATAACCTTTTTCATTTAATGCAAAGGTCTATTTTTATTCCAAAATTCACTCAACTTTTACAAAGATTCATTTTTTTCTTAATGTTGTATAAATACCATATATATGTTAGAGTTTCTCTACATTGGAACTAACAAATATGGAAAAGTACCTTCCAAAATTCACTCAACTATTACAACGATTCACTTTCTATAATGTTAGGGTTTTTTCTTTATTTAAACGGTAACCAATCTACTCAAATTCATTCAAATAATCATCTTTTCACTATTCTTCAATATTAAATCTTCTATAACCATGTCACAAGATGGGTTGAATTTCATTCATGAAATCAATACCCAAAATGACTTGGATGATAAAAGTTCGAATTGTTCGTTTGTGGAAGCAATATTTTCCTCTAGACATGATTTTAATGCATGAAAGGGTAATTGTTTTGTCTTTTTTTGACATTATGTCTGATGATATGGTTGTTAATCCTATTTTTGCTATTGTTGTTTATGTATAAGGGTGGAAAAATCCAGGGCACTATTAAGGCAAAGTTGATCCATACTTTTGAGAGGCTTCTTGCAGAAGGTTCAGTAGTTGTGTTGAGTAAGTTTGGTGTTTCTGAAAAAGTGGTAGTCATCGTATCATAAATCATCCTTGTAAGTTGAATTTCTACCGTACCACCACAATGAAGAAATCTAAAGTATTTGACGGACCTATTCATGGATTTGGTTATGTCAAATTTGATGATATCAAGAATAGAAATGTTGGTGATGAGTTCACACTAGGTTAGTTGTTTTAACTTCTTTTTTATCTTTTATAATGCATTCATATATCTTATTGTGTTCTATGTTTTTTATTGAATATTATGTTTGAATTGTGATGAAATATTTATGAACTTTATAATGCAATGGTCTATTCTTATTAGAAATTAAAACAATATGTTTAAATTACCCGTGTATTACTCGAGCCATTAACTAGTATATAAGATATAATCCGTTTACAATATATATATACATGTATTAACTTCTTTTTATTTTTTTTAGGATAGTGAAGATGAATTTGTTGGTCCTACTCCGACACCTCGAGATAATATCGATGATGATTCGGGAAAAGAAGATGTGACAAAGCATACAAAACGACAAAAAAAAAAGACAGCAAAAAAAGACCTCCTTATTGGAAGTTTTTCAATAAAAGATTGATTGTAGAGGATGATGGTGTGGAAGAAAGTATGCACAATGTAAGTTTTGCAAGTCCTTACTAAAAACCGATCCAAATTGAAATGGGACTTCTACTTTAAACAAACACGCAAAAAAATGCAAAAAAAAAACATATAATAATAAAGATAAAATGAGACCAAACTGAGTCTTAAGAAACACATAAGTGGGGATGCTAGTGTGACAACATGAAAACATGATGATTCAAGGATAGAAAAACTATTATTAAACCTCTTTGTGGTAGGCGAACTACCATTTAAATTCGTTGAAAATGAGGCCTTCATCGAATACACCAACGCACTAAATGGTAGGTTTCTGTTGCCATCGAGACATAAGATTTTTCGGGATGTAGCCAACTTTTACAAAGAAGAAAGAACAAAAATGGCTCAATATTTAGGCAACCCAAAGACCACAATACATTTTACAACGGATACTTGGACGTCTTCTTGTCAAAGGGTGAATTAAATGGTAGTGACAACTCACTTTATAGATGAAAATTAGGTAATGCACAACAGGACAATAAAATTTAGGGAGATGGCTAGCCACAAAGGAGAGGATATTAGCCGAGAATTACTAGATTGAATTCATGGATGAGGTAAAAAAATGTGATGTCTATGACCATGGATAACGTCACTTCTAAAGACAAGACAATTGAGTTTTTGGTTAAGAACTTGCCCAATCTTTACAACGGTGGAAAATATTTTCACATAAGGTGTATGACCCGCATTTTAAACCTTATCCTAAGGGATGGGCTAAAAGTCCAAAACTACCATGTTGAATGTGTCCAAAGTGTCGTAAGGTACATTAGACATTCGACACAAAGGATAAGCAACTTTAAAAGGGCGATGAAAAATAGTGGGTTAGAAATGAAGAAGTTTCTTTGTAGTGACACCCTTACCCGATGAAACTCGACTTTCAAGTTACTGCAGACCGCATAGGAGTTACGAGAGGTGTTTGTAGAATTTGGCATAAAAGGTATTATGTTTTATTGTTTTACCACATTTTAATCTATAAAAAATTATTATCTTTTCAATTGTTTTACTTCTTTTAGACTATATAAGATATTTTTTTAATGTTTTACTTATTTTCGACAATGACGGGTCTTCTCAACAAGAAAGTTCTCAAAAAGTTGTTTTTGATGATTATGATAAAGACTTTTTCGGCAATTTCCTTAATACGAGAGGTAGCAACTCGGATCCGACAGATAAAGAGTTAAGAAGCTATTTGAAAGAGACTCGAATGACTTACAAAAAGAACATTGATATCCTCGGTTGGTGGAAAGTTATGCGATGCAGTTCCCAATAGTTGCTCGAATGGCAAAAGGTTAATTATTACTTTTTTTACTCTTTCATCGTTTGTTTATAAATTAATGTCGTTACTATTTTAATTTTTTTGTTACATATATTGGCGATACAAATTTCAACCGTGGCGCTTTTAGCACCAATGGAAGTGTTTTAAATGACTATCTGACTAGTTTGTCGACATTGATAGTTGAAGCTTTGTTGTGCATCCAAGATTGGGTTAGAAAGTATAGAAAGCCAATAATATACGACATCGACGACATCTTGAAGGGCGATTATATAGCTTCGGGTTTTTTTTCAATTTTTGTTCTATTTTGAAACGAATATTACTTTTTATTAAATACTTACAATCTTTTCAGTTTTGTGTTTATATAGAGATTGCACAAGCTTTAAACAAAGTAGATGACGAAGCAATGAGGAAGAGAGCAATGGAAAATTAGAGTATGATTTTTATTGGTTGACTTGTATTAAACTACGAATATTTTGTTGGTTGATTTTGTATTAAACTATGTTGGTTGATTACTTGATTTGGTATTAAACTATGAACATTAACATTTGGTTGGTTGATTTGGTACTAAACTATGAATATTAATATTTTGTTGGTTGATTTGGAATTAATTATTAAACTATGATCAATCGGTTCCAATCGGGTTTTTGACCGAAAAACCAAGACCAAGACCGCCATCGATATTACTTATACGGTCCGGTTCTTGGTCCTAAGAATCGGCCATAATCGGTTTCGCTTCCAAATCGGGTTTGGGCTGGTTCGCTCCGTATCGGGCCCAACGCTCACCCCTAGTTTACCGGCTTCTTTAAAATCGTTGTCCGATTCATATGCAACTCCTTTTCCATGTCTTCACAAACTCTAAGTGCTAACTTTGTTAACTACAACTTCTTCATAAAAAGAATGCCTTAGTGTCCACTTTGTATGTCTACTACCTTCATAACATGCAATTGGATTTGCATATTACAAAGTTGATTTGCAACATATGCAATTGTTTTACACATAAAAAACAGCCACAATTCCATAACTTCACATCCAATGACTTACATTCTTAAAATTTAAACCCTTCATATATGTGTTATTGTTCTCAATATCATCAACATAATCTGACTTCATATACACATGTATTTTGCACATTTCATTAATAGACCATACATGATTCACGCATGCATATCTTTCATACACATACGCATCAAGTAAATATACATTTAAGATTCAACCTTCATGTTCTTTGGAAATAAATACACCAAATACATTTGAAATTCCACATATGAACACATTACATAACTAACTCAATTTAAATCCACAAAATTCATCCATATGTGTTTCTACTATCATACCATAAACAAACTTCACATGTTTGTGTTTATACAAAGTTCCTTAGTAACACTCATATTTGACATATGAAGGGAAGCTTGTTCACCCACCATCTTATCGAAAGTGTTGGTTATATTCATATGTACATTGGGATTTATATCTGAAACGGTCTCATCATGTCAATCTATTAAAACATATTTTCAACAAATAACACCGTATGAACATTGCACAAACAAAAACTACAAAATTATCCCCAACTACATCAGGCTACTATATTATACATACACTCACATTCACATTTCATTTGCATGTACCACTAAAACCACCTAATTCAATAAGAACCTAGTAATGCATAACGCGTACCATCATACTTGCCTTCAACTTTTTTCCTTATCTTCAACTTCTTTTCTGTCATCACTTTTGGAATGTGTTCCTTCACAATGTTTTCTTTCATCATCCTCGCATAAAGCATTATCTCTGTTGACAAATCTGAAATGTTGGTCTTCTTTATTATTCTCTCGCTTCAACGTCGTACTAAAAAAATGTGTTAGAACACCTACTGCACCTACATACTTTATATGCAACTGTAGACACAAAATGTAGGGAAACCCTAACCTCGATTTCTTTGGAAATTCCTGTCCACCGCCATTTTTGCGCTAACTTTGTGTGTCGATTTCAAACATCTTTCAAAATATTTCCAAACCAGAAACAAAATTGCGTGCTTTTTGGCTTCGGTATGCTTCCCGCAGTTGATTGGTGAATTGTAAGCTATGAAATAGGGAAGCCCCTTAATTTACTAATTTTAATTTGCATTTCCCATTTAACAAAATACCCTTGACAGGCTTCCCTGATTTACACTTCACTCCTTAACTATATGTTTTTCATAATTCACTGCATGAATCTGTATACCGTTGGATTAAATAATGAGCGGATGAGATCGTTTTGCATGTAGTATAACAAATGTAAGGTGTGCATTTAATATAGCCCCACAACCTATATATATATATTAAATAAGTAACTAGCATGTCACGTGTCATCCTCTGTTAAACCGGTTTCAGTATTTTCTTGCCTAAACATGTATCTAAACGCAATTTACCTTACCAGTTCAATTAGTGCACTCATACTCACCCCTCCTTAAATCTCTCTTAAATTCAATTTTTTTTCAATTTATATGTTACATTTACTACTCTTATAATTAGATATGTAGTTTACTTTTAGTTCCTTACTTTTTCATTTTCCGTTCTTGACTTTTATCATATAAACATAAATAATATATATAAACTAAGATGCATTAAAAATATATTTCTATCTATTACAAATTATATCATTTTAATCGTTTGATACCTTTGAAATAAGCCCAATGAATCCACTCTCAACTACCTTCTTCCCAAGCTAGCAATAGAATATAAATTTCACCTATAATGCATTCATTTTAAGAGCAAGGGTCAGACCAAAAAGGTGTAGTGAGAAAACCCCTGTCATTGCCATAACGTAATAAATCAAACATATACAAAACCATTTCATAAAACAGTTTATTTAGAACCTTTTTGTATGATTACACTTTCATTAGCACTCAAACACAACTCAAACAATCCCACCGTTGGCATTCGAGCACAACTCAAACAATCCCACCGTTGGCATTCGAGCACACCTCAAACAATGACACCGTTGGCATTCGAGCATAACTCAAACAATCCCACGTTGGCATTCGAGCACAACCGCAACTAATATTACCATAACATACTCTTTTTAACTCATTCTCATATACCAATAACATGCATTAATATCATCCCAAACTCTTTGAAATCCTACTCTAGCAACTTTGTAGGCTTTTAAGTTTTTGATGCTCTTGTTACAATATGAGTGAAAGATTTAGACAAATCTTGATAACCTAGTGCCAAACATGCTTTAGGATCATCACCTTCTTTAATCTCATATGCATTACTTATAGCTCCCATCTTAGCTTGCTTTGTCCACCTTTTTAAAATGTATTGAGAAGGTATTTTCACGACATTACGAAAGGAAAATACCTTGAGAATATGTGAGCATAATATTCTTGCAAACTAAAACTTTTTGCAACTACATATCACTGTATTGTAATTTAGCATGCTTTAAAATTTCAACAGGAAGAGATGGTGCTAAATTACGTTGACTTACTTTGAAGTCTGCTTTTAGCTCTTCATAACGACGATCCACAATCAACCTCTCAAAATTTTCTAAAAAACGCGACATTGATTGTTAATAGCTAACATACTTTTAAGGTAATTATTCATGCTTTCACTTCGTTGAGTAGTAGTCATATTTGCACAAAAAGTCTCTCTTCCATAAACTAAAGCACATTTCTCTTTCAACTTGAATTGTTGACCCAACGAATCATTATATTCAAGACTATATTTTCTAATCGTATTCCCTCAAGCATCAATGAATTCACATTCTTCATCGTATTCATATATGCAGTTACCAAAATCAGTTGCAAATTCACGAAATCTTTCAAATACAATACTCAAGTGTTTCGCTGCATTTTGATACATATGTCAATTACATAACCGATGATAAGTTTCAAGCCATTGGGATTTTAATGCTTTTGTCATTGCAGCATCTTGATTAGTTAGAATTGATTTTGGTTTTTTTCCTGATATTGATGCTACAAAAGTGTCAATTAACCATATAATTAAATGTTTTACTAGTTTCATCATATAACAATACAGCCCCGAATACAGTGGTTTACTTGTGATGATTTACCCCAACAAACATAGCAAAAGGCCGACTATCAGGGGAAGAACACAAGCTTCTCAACCGTAGGGGCCAGACCTAATATATTAATGTTTTAAAATACCCAAAAAATATACAATCCAAAATATAGCGTAATATAACTTAAAAACTAATCTTTAAATATGAAATGTTAAATATCACTCATCAAAGTGGAACATGCAGATCTTTCGCGACCTTGAAGTCTTCCACAACTTCCTCCAAAGTAATCTTTTAAACAACTTCTCTTTCGATAAACAAAAGCAACGAGTCATTTAGAAACTCATCATCCATTTTATTCTGTATTCTTGTTTTCACAATATTCATTTCTGAAAATGATCTCTCGGTTGCCGCGGTAGAAACTGGGAGAGTAAGCAATAGACTGAGCAGTCGATAAATAAGACCAAAAGTGGTTTCTCTACTAGTCCTTACCAACCATTGACCCAATTCTCTAATACATGCCAATTGCTTATATTTCTCTACTAGTCCTTACCAACCATTGAAGTTGCATTTCAGAATTGTTTTCTCATGATCACTGAAATCTTCAAGATAGAACTCTTCTACAAGATGACATACATCAAGACTTCTAAAAGTCTCATGCGCAATTTTGGGATCTAGAGTTGAAGCAAGATGAAACATCTCCATGGTACTATCGCTAAAATGATGATCTATATCCATCAATTGACAATTGATTGCTTCATAAAAAATATCCACTCGATAATGATGCTCAAGTGTATGATCACTATGCTTATTACGAGCCCGAGCCCCTCTACTAAAGTAGGCAGAAGACATATCAGGAATATTTATGTTTCGTACCAAACAAGAAAACAAGTCGAGAATAAAACAAGTTAGAAATATTTACTTGATTGAGTTCATCGATTGTAAGATCACTATGTTACGTACATGACAAAATGAGTTAAGAGCATCCACAATGTATGGGTTTTTTACCCAACTTTTTCACAACTTTTTTCTTACACATTATTGACACCTCAACAACCTAAAAACCTCTACATATTTCCACTATGTAAAAAAATATCATCCAAGCTTTTTCAGAATTTTTAGGATCCCACAAAACACTGAGTTATTAAGAAATATGTAAAATTGTATAAAAGTATGAAAAAAAAAATGATAAGTTTAAAAGTATGTAAAAATAAAAAATACACATTTTATCATTAAGAATTGTATAAAAATATATGAAACAAAAATTAAAAAATAATAATAATAACAAATTAGAAGTGAGTTAAAAATATATAAAAAAATCATATAAAAATCTTAACTTTGAGACAGTTAATTTAAATATATAAAATATATATTAATTTAATAATTTTATTAGTATATAATAAATTTTAAATATGAAAACTT
Organism: Centaurea solstitialis; assembly: GCA_030169165.1. Classification (NCBI taxonomy): domain Eukaryota; kingdom Viridiplantae; phylum Streptophyta; class Magnoliopsida; order Asterales; family Asteraceae; genus Centaurea; species Centaurea solstitialis. The sequence goes on along the minus strand of CM058040.1, from coordinate 78,959,902 downwards.
TATATAAGAAATATAATTGATTAATACGAGACTTATAAATTTTTATAAAGTTAAAATAGATTCAATACGAAAAACCTCTGAAAAAAGCAGACCGTGCAGTTACGACCTATGACTCAAAAACTCACGAAAAACCTCACCCAGAAAACCTTTGCACTATGTGAAAAATTCAAAGTGAGGTTTTTTAGAAAAACCCCTGAAAAAGCTGCAAAAAACTACATTGTGGATGCTCTAACAAGGCATAGCAAATCACCCCACTTTTCATCTTTCATTTTTGGCAATAACTCTGTGATAGATACCACTAACCTCAAAGCGTTAAAATTATCTTCATTTTGTCTCTTTAAAGCTTGACAAAGTAAATCAGTGATCTCCATTATTTCTTTTTCAAGATGCAAAACAAAGATGAACTCAAATTTTGTCATATCATTATATGCCGAATCTGCATCTACTTTGAGTGGACTAGTTCCTTTCTTGGCTATTTTGAGCAAAACCTCACAAGTTGGACTAAACATCTTAATAAGGCTAGAAACTGATATGCGATGAGAACTCCATCTAGTATCCCCGGCTCGTTGCAATGTACCAATTTGATTGAGACCTCTACCAGTCTCCGATTCATCAATAGGAATCAAGTATGCAATTTGATTGACTTGTGCATCTTGTAGTTGGTTAGTACGTTTAGAGGAAGCACTAACAACATTCACAACAAAAGTCAACTTCAAGAAAAACTTACGAAGTGGTGCAACTCCTTTAAACTGATCTCGCATATTGCTTGCACCAACGTACCCTTGTCCACGAATAGACTTGACATCAAGGATGTAATGTGATAATAAATAATAGATTCCATCCTTGAGCGTTTGTGCCATAGTATCACGCACATGAACAGTTCCAAAAAAAGCTCCATAATGAATCCCTATTTATTAGCAAATGGAACAGCAATTGCCATTTTCTCTTTATGAGACCCATCTCATGCTTCATCAATAAGTAAACAAAACGTTCGACCGCCAATCTCCTCAGAAATCATTCATCGTACCATATTTATTATAAGATTCAAAATTTCTTTTTGAATCAATGGTGATGTATATGATGCATATTTAGGAGCGCGACAAAATAACTCTTTAAGCTCGACGCTAAACTCACCAAGTGCCTCCAACATTTCGAGAAAATTTCCTGTGTTAATAGAATCTGGTTGTTCGTTATGGCCTCTAAATGCAACTGCTTGAAAGGCACACAAACGGACAGAATAAATAGAAGTTTTCAATCTCAATCTATTTTCTTCACGCTCTTCAGTTGTAAACTTCTCATACATATTTCGTATATCTTGCGCCTCATTCAACTAAGTATCCCATTCGTTTTGTGCAACATTGTGAAAAGATGTACATTCAGTTCCCATATGCGTCAATAAGACACATTTTTTCCCACCCATTTTTTTCCAATTCCGAAACCCATCTATAGTGAATGCTTGTTGACCATATTATACGAGTCCATATGGTTTGTTAAATAAAAAAACATGGGAAACAAAATGCTGCATCCAACAACTTTGAATATTCAATCCAAGGATATAACCTAAACCACGAAGCTTGAAAACTAGGTTTTTGATTTTCTGGTCCAGATTTTGGATATATAGAAAGTGTAGGTTGAAGTGGACCAAGATTCATATAAGCTCGTGGATTGTATCTTGTTGATTGACAGGATATTCATAAATTTGAGAATGCAAACCAGGGTCTCTTTCTAGTGTACAAAGATCATTATCATTAATTTCTATTCGAGCTTTTTTGTGAGGGTTTTCGGTAGCCGGAACACTAGATGTGGGGTATCTACATTTGTTGTTTCCTTGGGTTCTTTAGACTGAGAAGAAGAGCTAACAACTTTTGTTTTAAAAAAATGAATAATAGGTTGAGTTTTCGTCTTCCTTCTACATATCAAACAAATTTGAACAAATTCTTCAACCAAATAAACATATTTAAATGGTTAAATGCTTAAACCTAATCAAATAATCAATCAAATATTCAAATTCAAAGTCAACATTAGTCAAACAATTTCACTTTTCAAACAAATTTAAAAGTTAAAACTTAATCGATCAAATTTAAAATAACCATTAATGAAGTAAGCACAAAAAAATTTAAATAGGTAAAGTGTTAAACCTAATGTCCTAATCAATGAAATCCAAACTCAATCAAGAGATGAAAATTATGGTATTTTAAATACTTGAATAGATTGGAAAAAGTAAGAACCTGTGATGATCGTTTGGTACTTGGTGACTTCTGACTTGGTGGATTATTCTATGTAGATGTGATGAAAGGTTTTTTTATTTAGCTGCTGGATATAAATTTTTTGAATTTGATGGTCAAATGTTTTTTTATTTAGTTAGTGGACTTGAATTAGGAAATAAAATATAGGCATAAAATAGTTGGGCTTTTGAGAATTTGACAGATTTATTACTTAAGGAAATTAAAGAAACTTGGTAGATTGAAAGGGGGTGGGGCATAAATAAAAAATATTTTTTTTGCCAACCTCTTCATATTTGCTAGCTTGTTTGAGGAAAAAACGGAAGGGCTTGCCCCTAAAGGCCATGCTTACCTACCGCCCCTGTCGACAATCATTATTTTTCCTATAGGTTGTGTTAAAGCAAACAACATCATTGAAGTTATAATATGATGCCTTCATTAATTTCTGCATCTGCCCAAAATGTATTTGTTATAAGATCATCTTTATCATCTTGTAAAACATTAAAAAAGTTAGGAGTTTTGACTTCTTTTCTTGAAGATATTCAAGCACAACACTTGTATCTCCTACACACATTTGAACCCTTCTTTCGGTGCGTAAATATTTTCTACAATAATCCAAAATAAATCCAAGATTTGAATGTCCACCAGCTCGTCTAATCATTAGGTCCACACTAGAGGCAATGCCAGAATTCTCAGCCAATGCAATTTTTGATGCTTGAGCAGGTGTTATTCTTTTTTGTGACCTATGTAAATGGCTCGTATCAGGACTTGCAATCACATGTGTATGCTCTGCTTTAAAGTCAACTACTTTATAACATTCATGAAGTTTTATCTTCGTTATCGCTAAACAACCAAACCTTGTTTCAACACAATGACATTTCACATTATCACATCGTTTGTCTTTTCCACGAAAGCCTTCACATGAACAACAAAAATATTCTACTTTTTATTTTTCCATCTTTATTGTCTTTATACCCTCTATTTCTTCGTATGCTAAAGCCAACTTTATAAGCATAAAGATTATAAATGTTGTAAGCGTGTTCTTTAGTTTCAAATTTCATACTAACCTTTGGTATATCTTCATCAGAAATATTGTAATGAATCTGTTTTGTGGGTGCATCATCACTTGGAGCTTCTATGCCTTCCCTAATCATCTCGTTGGATTGTCCTTCCTGACCGTCCACACCATTTGTATCAATAGTCATCATCTTAAATCAAAATAAGAGAAACTGAATGTAAAAATGATAGAATAAAAAGAGAAATATATCATTGAAGAAGTGTGATATAGAAGATAAAACCCATTCGAGAGATAATTATGAAATAAATAAAAAAATTATTGAATTGAGATTACAAATAATTAAATCTACTATTAATATATTAAAAAACTATAAATTGTTGTGCTATTTATCTTTTAACATCAATATTATTTTTTATCAAATACATTAATTATATTAAAAAAAGTACAAACTTTATTTACTTTTAATTTATTTCAATTGATATCAAATTATCAACAACGAAAATATAACAAAGACATTTTATAGATCAAACTATAAACTATCTTTGACTTTAAAATGATGCTAATACTCTTTCACATATAAAGAGAAAGGTATACATACAAAAGTGTACTTTGATTGAAATATAATAATGGATACGTTTAACAATAATTTGTTATAAAAATATTAATTAACTATTATATTAAAACTCAATGATTATCTTCATTATATTTAAAATGAAATATTTATTTTCTATTTGATGACGTTTATCAATTAGTTACATGAATACAAATATAAATTATTATATAATGTAGAGAAGAAAACTTAGTTATGCTTCTACTGATGTAGATCAAAAAACTAAAAAAAAAAAAGTAAATCAGGAGAAAATCAAACCATATGATTTAGTTCATCATAAGAAAACAATGACACAAATTTTCTTACCATTCTTCAAATAATTGCAAAAACAAATAATAAAATAAATTTATGCATGAATGTTCTTCGAAAAAATGTTGACGAACTTACCTAAGACGTTTGCAAAAAGAGTAATAAGGGAACTTGAAAAATTAAAATGGAAAAGGTAAGGTTTATACGGTTTTTGTTGAATCTTCTTAGTATTTAAATATCAATTTAGGGAGAGAGATAGAGATATAGATGACTTCATACCAATAGATAGAGATAAAGTTTGTTATATTTAATAGATAATTTTGGATTAAACTTTAAAAATTTTAAATTTTGAATCAGTGTCATGTGTCAACATATGAGACATGACACATATGCATATGATGTGGCAATGGCTCACCAGAGCGCGACCCGTGTCAATGAGTTACTCAAGAAAACCTAGTTATGCTTCTACTGATGTAGATCCAAAAACTAAAAAAAATCAGGAGAAAATCAAACCATATGATTTAGTTCATCATAAGAAAACAATGACACAAATTTTCTTACCATTCTTCAAATAATTGCAAAAACAAATAATAAAATAAATTTTATGCATGAATGTTCTTCGAAAAAATGGTTGACGAACTTACCTAAAACATTTGCAAAAAGAGTAATGGAGGAACTTGAAAAATTAAAATGGAAAAGTTAAGGTTTATACGGTTTTTGTTGAATCTGCTTAGTATTTAAATATCAATTTAGGGAGAGAGATAGAGATATAGATGACTTCATACCAATAGGTAGAGATAAAGTTTGTTATATTTAATAGATAATTTTGGATTAACTTTTAATAATTTTAAATTTTGAATCAGTGTCATGTGTCAACATATGACACATGACACATATGCATATGATGTGGCAATGGCTCACCAGAGCGCGACACGTGTCAATGAGTTACTCAGAGCGACACGTGTCAATGAGTTACTCTTTTATTATATATAGATGTCATAAAAAGAAAGAAAATATAAATATATATATTTTAAATTATAACATATAGATCGTATAATGAAAATAAGAAAGGGAAAAGGTTAAAAAGAAAAATAATATGTATGACCTAATTTGATGGATAGAGATATTTACTAAAAAATAAAAGATAAGTTTTTAAATTTTTAATGGAATTGGAGAGAAAGAATGAGAAAATAGTTAAAATAGCCATTATCAAAAAACCATTTAATCTCTTACCTTTTATCTTCCTTCGGTTACAAAAATATCAACCGGTCCGCTCCGACCGGCCGCTTTCCGGCGCCGGCAGCCGCTTCACGGCAAAAACCATCCAAGTTTGGAGCGGCCCATATATTCAAATGTGGTGGTGAGTTTGGAGCGGCCCATATATTCACTTCCATATATATATAGAGGGAGGTTCATACAAGAACAACCCAATATGTAGGAACAAAGGAACCAATTTCTAGCCACATGTTTGATAAAAAAGAATTATATTATATTGGATGGCATAATAGTAATTAATAAATGCTGATATGTACTTTCCACCAAGGGTAAATACTTTTAGGGGTAAAATTGGAATAGCTCAATAGTAATAATCTACTATTATAATATATTATTACTTTATAATATATTATTAGTATATAAACTTTGTAAAATCAATTGATAATATATTATAATGTTATATTATGTTATAATTATATCATATATATGATTATACATTTATCTTTGTATAAAATCACATATGATTTAACATTAACATTTAAATAAAACACTGAAATCATATGTGATTTTGTTTACATATTTAACATCTTAATCATGTATGATTATCATCTATATAAAATCATACATGATTTTACGTTTACATTTGTACAAAATCACATATGATTTTACATTAACATTTGTACAATATCATATATGATACTGAAATCATATGTGATTTTGTTGACATACATTGTAATTTATATTGATCTTATATTTATTTAAATAGTTTAAACAATTGAACTTTATTTAATGGAAGTTTGAATTTTGTAAAAATATTTGTAAGATCTTAATCTCATATTTATTAAATATTTTTAATTTTTAAAACGTATGAATATCCATTGTATAAAGTTATATATGATTTTACAATTACATTTTACAAAATCACATATGATTTTACATAATATGAATTAGGTGAAATGATGTAGTTTTATATAAATGTTTGAAAAAAAAAAGAGTGAAAATCAAATTTGATAGGATATATAATCATTCCATGAATAGTGTATTGTCAAAACTGATACTTTACTAAAATACCCTTCAAGTAATTAAATTAATATTGATTTACTTTTGGGTTTACTAAATAAAGATATGTGGCTAGTATTTGTTCCTTTATTCCTACAAATTGCAATTGTTCTTGTTTGAACCTTTCTCTATATATATATATATACACACATATGGAAGTTTGGAGTGGCTCACCATTTTCACACCTCCCAATAATACATTCAAGTGTGGTGGTAAGAATTCAAATACATTCAAGTGGTTTTGGGCCGCTCTTCACGGCCTGGTCTGGAGCGGACCGGTGGAATTTTGGCCGGAATAGCTTTTCTTGGCCGTGGAGCGGCTGCCGGCGCCTGAAAGCGGCGGACCGGTGGGTATTTTTGTAACCGAAGGGAGAGAAAGGGTAAGAAGTTAAATGGTTTTTTGATAATGGCTATTTTAATTATTTTCTCGAGAAAGAAGTCTTCTAACGGAGAAGACCTCCGTTAGTTGAATTTTTGAAGTTAAAAAAAATAAAGAGTAAACTACAAATTTGGTCTATGTGGTTTACCAAAACCAACGGAACTCGCCCCGTGGTTTAAAAGCTACACTGGATGTCCTTAAGGTTCATGTTTTGCTTTGAATTTGGTGGTTTGATGGTGGTGGTGGGTGTGGTGGTGGTGGTGGTGTGTGTTGTGTGTGGTGGTTTGGTGGTGGTGGGTGGTGGGTGTGGTGGTGGTGGTGGTGGGCAGATGAAGATGATAAAGACAGAGAGAGAAATTTTTTTTTTACCATTGGACCCTTGTTCTTTCGTTTATTCAAAGGCACCCTCACTTAACTGAGTTTTTAATAGAGTTAGTCAGCAGGGACCAAATCCAAAGCAAAATACGAACCTCGGGAACATTCAATGTAGTTTTTAAACCACAAGGACGAGTTTCGTTGGTTTTGGTAAACCACATAGACCAAATTTATAGTTTACTCAAAAATTAATTTTAAAATTGATGACTTGTCAATATGTTAGTTGTGGATAGGGTTGGTATAGGGAGCATTGTCACAGGAGATTTTTTTTCCGAAACAAATTGGGGATAAATCCTCTTTCACCATTTGCCATTTACAAAAAAACCTTTCCAAAATTGAATATTTACCAAAACTACCCATCAACTTTCACTTTTGCTAAACTTAATTAATACTTTTAGGTCATTACACTTTTTTTTACAAATTATACCATAATGATTATCTCTTTAATGTTTTCAAAATAAGTTCGTTATTAGATTTTTTTAATTTAATAATATTATAAAGTATCATAGTACGAATAGAGATTTTTCAAGAATGAATGGAGAGATTGGGGAACAAAAAAGGGGAAAGGGTTTGGGTTAAAAATGGAGGTTTCAGTTCCAAGCAAGCTATAGATGGGGTTGGGGTTGATATTAAAGGTGGTGTGGTCGAAAAAATGAAAACTAAATTTGTAGGAGTACATATGCTGAGAAGGTTGACCATGTAGGTCACTTGAAGATGCATAAGGTGTTTGATTTTTTTATGCTTTTTTGGTTGTTGAAGACAAACAATGTCGTTGGAGAAGATGAAGTAGAAAAGAATATGTCATTGGAACTTTTTGGGAAGGGGGTTAACATGATGTGACTTAGCTATTAGCACAGGTGAACCTAGAAATTTTTTCAACCGTTGACACCATTTGATTATAAGGAACATATATAGATATATTTTTCATAAAATCAATGTTGGTGGTTGATTCATTGTTTTTCGAATGTAAGGTCTCAAGTTTGAGTCTTATTACTGCATTTTTTTAAAAAACATGATAAATCCTAAACTAAAAGCTAAAATGTAGGAATTACTCTAACAGGATTTGAACCTAAGACCCTTCACATTTAAAAACTAAGGTGGCGTTTGGTTTGCAGAATGTTTTTGGATGGAATGAAATCTATCTAATGAATTTGACTTTAGAGGAATTGGAATAGAATGTTATTAGGTTTGACCACCTGTTTGGTTGACAGAATTATAATAGAATCTGTCTGTTTGGTTCACAGAATGTAGCTTTGGAATTAGAATGAAATTTTGTTAAATGATGAAAATACCATTTTTGTTAAAAGGTGCTATATAGGAGATTAGGGCTTCTCTCAATATATACCCTTCTTCTACACTCAACCGCTTTCACTCCCAACATCTCATCGACGAAACCTTTGCTGGTCTCATCCACCTTCTTCTCATCGTCGCCAGCGGCTATGCTACGTCATCGCTGGTGAATCTTCCAAGCACAGCCTTCGTCGGTCACTCTTCCACGCACACTCATCGTCGGTCACTCGTCGCTGGAAATCTTACAAGCACAACCTTCGTCGGTGAGTCGATTTTCCCACTATACTTCTACTCTATTTTGATTTTCTACTTCTATTTGGCTGTTTTGGTTCATGGATGTACTTGATTCTATTCTTTTTTAGTTGTTGTTGATTTTTTTTAGTTGCAATGGAGAAGATGGGTTCCACAAAGATGATAGACAAATGAGGGCATTTTGGGAATAATAAAATATCAACATTCCATTTCAATGAAATCCTTAGGCCATCCGCGGCCATGGCTGTATCACAGCTGTGCAGCTCCCATACCGGCGGTAACACCGCCGAGGTGTGCCGGTATGGGGCTTCGGTGGTGAGCGGATACCGTTGTTTTTTTTCGTTTTCTTTCTCTCCAACGGCTATAATAACGGCTATATTTTATTTTTATTTATTTTTTACTTTTTACACACATATATATAAATCTATTCAATTTTTTTACCACATCTCTATCTCATCTTAACACTTATCTCTTCCTCAACAATTTCATCGCATCTCTTCCTCATCTCTTAAACAATTTCATCTCACCTCTTAACACTTATCTCTTCCTCACCTCTTAAACACTTTCATGGATTCACACGGTACCCCTTTCGGTTCCCGACGTCCTAACTCGGCATCCCAAACGCCTCCACCGTTGGGTGTCTATCGCCCCGCAATGACGAACCCTATCGGGTTTGGAAGTTGGTTGCCTCCATCGGGTTGGCCGCAAACCCCAATGGTCGACAACAATTGGGCGTATGCGAATATGATCGCGAATACCCCTATGATGACGTACACCATGCACCCCCAACAACCGACGACGCAAACCCAACAACCAACGACGCAAACCACCATGCAACCCCCGCCGTCACAAGTGTGGGAACCACGAGATGGAACCAACTTGTCACCGCAATCGTGGGGAGATGATGAGGAGGTACCCGAGACCCAACCGGAGTCGCCGCCACCACCACCGCCGCCACAACCCAAAGGTAAAAAACATGGGAAGGGTAAGAACGTAGAAGCGAGCTCGAGTGCGAACCCGACCAAAACTAAAGCGCCTCCTAAACCATGGTCGAGTGAGGAGGAGGTCGAGTTGGCGAAAGCGTGGGCCGAAACCTCGGAGGATTCAACCATAGGTAACTATCGAACGGGGGTAAATAAAAAACCGTTTTTTTACGTACTTAAGTATTCGCTAATGTTTTTTTAATTTTTTCATTTTTGAAGTAGACAATTTTTGGTTGGCCGTGAAAAGCGTTAGACATACGCATGCGGTACGGCCCCAACGTCCGCTCAACCGACTCCGTGCAAACCAAAGTGAGATTGCTTCTATCGGGGGTCACGAAATTCGCTTGTATCTACAACAACACATTGAATTCGCGAAATAGCGGCGAATCCGACGTTAATATCTTGGAACGAGCTAATTAGCGATACCGACGCGAGTATCATCGAACATTCTCTCACCAATCCGCTTGGAGAGTTTTCATCGAATGCCCGAAGTTCAACCCGGTGGAAATGATGAACCCATCGGACATCCGCGCGCCAACAAACAAACGGTCGAAAACGTCCGAAACCCAAACGGACTCCCCCGGCGATTCCGATGCTCGTACTTACATGAACTTCGGGGATGATCTCACAAACCGAACGGCCACGACCAATGGGTCGGAACGCGGCGAGACGTGCGGGGTCTTCGTCTTCGACAACCGATACCAACACGGGCATGTCAACCCAAGTAGGCGCTCTCGCACTCGCGAACACTGGGCTTGTCGATATACTTAAAGAAAAACAAAGGATGGCACACTTCCATTTCTACACATCACCGCACAACCATCTCTCGGGTACCCTTTTGGAAACCACGTTGCGAGAGAAGGCACGGTTGCGCGCTCAATATGATTGGCCTCCTTTCGAGAAATAGTTTTTTATTTTTAATTTTTAATGTAATTTTTTATTTTAATTGTTATTTTTAATTTTAATTGAAAATTTTAATTTAAACTGTTATTTTTAATTTTAAGGCCATCCGCGGCCGGGCTGCAAGGGTGGCTGCACCGCCCCTTACAGCCGGTAACACCGCTGCGCTTGAGCGGTTTGGTGCCAGTGAGTTGGGCGAACGGTGAGAGCATGCCGTTGGTTTGGGTTGCAAATTTTTTTTTCTTTTTTTTTTGTTTTTGACCGTTATACAACGGTTATATATATATATATATATATTTTTTTTCTTTTTTTTTCTTTTTATCTATATATATACCTCCAAACCCCAACAAATTTTTCTCATTCTTTCACCTCTAAACTTCTCCTATTTACCTCTAAATTCTCTTAAACTTCTCTTAAACTTCTCCTCTTCTTCCAAATAATGAATCCTTTCGACGACGACGAAGAATTTGATCTCATCGTGGATCAAATTCTTACGAACACCATTCAAGCGACGGAATTGATTATTCAATATATCGAAAACGGAGAGGCGGAACCGTCGAACCCTAGACCGAGAGGGCCGAATAAAGATAGAGGTCGGGAAAATGGACACGATAAACTTGTCGACGACGACGAAGACTTTAAACGGCGGTTTCGTATGAGTCGACGACTATTCGTAAAAATAGTTTCCGATCTTGAAAGAGAGTTTGATTGTTTCAAGCAGCAGTGGGATGCAAGAGGCGTGAAGGGTTTTCTCCGCTTCAAAAGTGTACGTCCGCTATCCGACAATTGGCGTACGGGACTTCTTCAGATTCTATGGACGAGTACCTAAGGATGGGCGAAACGACCTCAAGGGAATGCCTAAAATTTTTTTGTCAAGGTATTATTAAACTCTATATGCGACAATATTTACAAAAGCCAACTGCTAGCGATATTCAAGCTATCTACGCGTTGCACGAACAACAACACGGCTTACCCGGCATGCTTGGTTCGATAGATTGTATGCATTGGGAATGGAAAAATTGTCCCGTCGCATGGAGGGGTCAATTCCATAGAGGTGATCATCAGGGACCGACGATAATTCTTGAAGTCGTCGAATCATACGATGAATGGATTTGGCACGCGTTTTTCGGGGTTCCGGGTGCCACGAATGACATAATCGTTGTGAATCAATCACCGATTTTCAACGATTTATTCGAAAATAAAGCGCCCGATAGTTCGTTCGTAGCGAATGGCACACACTACCATCACGGGTATTATCTTGCCGACGGGATATATCCCGAGTGGACGACTTTCGTGAAAGCATTTAGGTACCCAACGGAAGTGCCACGGTTGCAGTTCACGACACGTCAAGAATCGGTAAGAAAAGACATCGAACGGACATTCACCACGCTTAAAAGTAAATGGCACGTCGTTGCTAGACCGGCACGGGTATGGTCACGAAGAAAATTACAAGAAATCATGTACACGTGTATAATTTTACACAACATGATTCGTGAAGACGAAGGGTTTTCACATTATCCTTTGATCCTACGGCGGTTTTACCGAGCGAAGTCGAGACAACGATCTCGAAAGAAGAACGAGCAAACAACGTCAACTTCGTAAAAAACCGAGAGAGGCACGCCAACCTTCGCGCCGATTTATCTCAACATTTGTGGGATTCTATGTCTCATAATTAGTTTTATTGTATTTTTTATTTTTAATTAGTTTTTTAATTTGAATGAAATTTTAATATTAATGTAATTTTAATTTTAATTTATAGTATTTAAATTTATATTATTTAAATTTATAGTATTTAAATTTATATTATTTTATTTAAAAAATCATACAGGTGGTATGACCTGTACGACTGTGGGTAAATGGTATGGTAATGGTAAGGTAGTGGTAAAGCTGATGTGGCGCTGAGGTGGCAGCCTGTGCAGGTGGTATCACCTGCACGGCTGCGGATGGCCTAATTGTTAATTGTTAATTTTAATTTTGATTGTTAATTGTTAATTGTTAATTTTATTTAAAAAATCATACAGGTGGTATGACCTGTACGGCTGTGGGTGAATGGTATGGTAATGGTAAGGTAGTGGTAAAGCTGATGTGGCGCTGAGGTGGCAGCCTGTGCAGGTGGTATCACCTGCACGGCTGCAGATGACCTTACAAAGTGTGAAGGAATGTTAAAATCCTTTAAACATGGAATTTGATGGAATTCATACATTCTATTCCTTGAAAACCTTGAACCAAACAAGGGAATGGAACTTGGTCAAAGGAATTGAGACATTCAACTCCACCAGATTCCATCAAATTTTGTGAACCAAACACACGTAAAAGCTAAAATGATAATCGTTTACAACTCATTTGTAACGTGAATCCGTGTAACCTTATGAAATATTATAAAATTCTATGAAGCTTTCCATACTTAATATGAAATATATGGAAAGTCAATTATTATGGAAATATGGAATATATGAAAAGTCAATGATTATTGAAACATTTCATAGGGTTGCATTGTTTTCATGTTAACTATGGGTTGTACAATAGGGGGACTTTATATATATATATATATATACATATATATTAGAGAGAGAGGGGGAAGTTCATTTGTAAACCCAATAAAACGTAATAAACCGTGTAAACTTATGGTTGCATACGTAAATCAATGAAAAATCTTTTATATAGTTGTTTAATATGATGAAAATGTTTCATATACTAAATTTTAGATGAAATTTTTTCATATGAAGGTGTTTATTTACGTAGAAATAAAAGTTTCACAGAACCGAGTAAAAAGTTTCATATGTATAAAAAAACACCAAAAATATGAAACAAATTCATCAAAATTTGATATTTATGAAACATTTTCATCATATTAAACAACTTCATGAATTAATTTCACTGATTTAATCTATGAAACCATGAGTTTACACGGTTTACACATTTTTTTGGTTTACAAATTAACTTCCCTATATATATATATACGAAAGTTCAAATGTGAACCACTTTTTGATTGTGAACATGAGGATGAATCTCAACCACTCATCCGGTCAACAAAGGAGACTTTGACCGGTCCCCCCCTTTAATAATCTCTACCCTCCCAAGAATCGCGTCAATCCCCCGTGATCACGTCCACCGTAACCGCGAGATGTGTGGCTGAGATTCGTCCTCACGGTTCACAATAGAAAAGTGGTTCACATTTGAACCCACCCCTATATATATATATCAAGGTTCTAAATGGTGTGAGGCGTGGCGTGGCGACAAGGTCAAGCCTTACGAGTTTTACGGTGAGGCCATGGCGTTTTCCAAGGCGTAACTTAAGGCGGCAAATCTGTATATATATAGTGAATAGTGTGTATATAGACGTCCTTGTGTCTCAGTGTACTGCATAATAACTATTAAAATTCATTTAAAACTATAAAAAAGAGGAACCATTGCATTGATTATTTGATAAAATATACAAAGCTTATAAACCATAAATTAGATATAAAAAATAAAAATATTCACACGTTATAGCTCGATAACGCGCCATAACCCGCTGTAACGCGCCATAACCCACCACACTACAAGCCACGCCTAAAAGTCATGCCACGGGCCTTAACGTGGCGGCAAGGTTGTGCCTCGACGTTATGGCGCGCCATAACGGCGTCATAATGCGTTTTATAGAACACTGATATATATATATATAGTATTAGATTCAAATGAGAAGTACTAAAAAAGAGAAGTACAAAAGTGATCTCCACCACTCATCCAGTCAATAAATGCGGTTTTGACCGGGCCACCCTCCATGAATCGCGTCAATCCTCTGTGATCACATACACCGTAACCGGTCAAAGCCGTCTTTATTGACCGGATAAGTGGTGGAGATCAATTCTTTACTTCTCATTTTCTTAGCACTTCTCATTTGAACTTTTTTTTCCCTCTCTCGCTATATAATGTATATATAAATATATATATATATATAGGGGTGGGTTCAAATACAAACCACTTTTTGGTTGTGAACGTGATGAGAGCCCAGAGCGCGACACGTGGCAATCTGAAATCGGCTGGTCAAGGCTTATTCAGTCTGAATAAATCCGCGGATTAGTGTTATTCATACTGAATAAAGCGTTATTCAGACTGAATAAAGCGTTATTCAGACTGAACAAGCCTTGACCCGCGGATGACCCACGGCTGACCCGCCCGGGTCCGAGTGCATCAGAGTGCGAGTTAGTGTTAATGTGTTATTCATACTGAATAACGTTTTATTCAGTCTGAATGACTAAGTCGAAGTTTTTTTAGATTGCCATGTGGCGCGCTCTGGGTTGTCCTCACGTTCACAACCAAAAAGTGGTTTGTATTTGAACTTTCCTCTCTCTCTCTCTCTATATATATATATATATATAGAGAGAGAGAGAGAGACATATATATATATATATATAGAGAGAGAGAGAGAGGGGGGGGGGGAAGTTCAAATGTGAACCCATATTTCATTGTGAACGTGAGGATCACTGAAATTGCGCCACGTGACAATGTTCGCTCTGAATATCTTGCATTATTCAGAGTGAATAAAAGTGGCTAAGCGACATGATATTCAGAGTGAATATTGTCAAGTGACGCAATTTCAGTGGTCTTCATGTTCACAACCAAAATTGAGTGCACATATAAACCTAACACTATATATATATATATATATATATATATAAGCAAGTTCAAATGAGAAGCTAAAGATTTTGCGAGAATGCAATTAGTGTGGTATCATATATGATACACAAGCTAAATCATATATGATTAAACACTGTTACAAAGATGTATAATCGTATACGATCAAACACACCTAAAGGCTGTGCAATCATATATGGTATCACACTTCTCGTTTTTTCACAAAAAGTTGAACTTCTCATATGATCCTCTCATATAACATTAACATAACTGAAAAAACTAATTTAGAATATGTTTTTTATTTTAATTTTTTTAATGAAAAAATCAATAAGTTAAAAAAATCAAAATATCCCTGATTTACCGAAGTGTTTTAGTAGAAGTTAGCTTTAGGAGCCTCCATCGTAACGAAAGTGAAACCACATATGTTTTATCCATGAATTTTAGGGTTCAGAAACTTTCCTGTAATGAACCCAAACCGTAGGGACAAAATTTGTAACTTAGGTGGTGTTTGTTTACCTCTTAACGGTTCCATTAAGAGACAACCTCTGAATCGCTAAGAGATAAATCCTGTTTGGCAAGAAAAAGATGCATCTCTTAACAGTTCCAAAACCCTCTGAATGATTTAGCATCTTGAGTGTCCTTTAACCATTCAGAGCTCATATTTCATTTACAAGAATTACCAAACAACCCTATTTCATTTTGCATTATATTATACAAGCCTCTTAATCATTCTAATCACTTAATCAATCCACCACCAAACCATTCCGCAACTCCCAAACAATCCCTTACTCTAAAACTTAAAATTGGTTATTAGATTGATCGGCCCAATTAGTTTGATGGGCTAAACATGTTGTCCAATGGACCACCAAGTAGGCCCTAGGGTTTCAAAACATCCAGGTATAAAAGCCTCGCTTCGTTGTTATTCTCTTCCAAAGCTAAGAATCCGAGAGCAGACGGCGGAGGAAAGCTTTCTCGATTTGGAGCCATAGAAGAAGGATCTCGACGATATGGTTAGTTCGTTTTTCTTATATCACTCACTGTAATGTGATCATCTCACTCTTCAATAGATTCATTATTTCTTTGAAAAAATCTGTAGACTTTTAAGAGAAGAAATGGCGGACGTAACAAGCATGGTCGTGGCCATGTTAAGTTCATTCGTTGCTCCAATTGCGGAAAATGTTGTCCAAAGGTATCATCAATTTATTCTCGCTTTTCGATTTTGTTTGTAATTATTGAAATTGAGGTCATTTAGGTATGCTGAATTGTTTTCTCGATATAGAATCTGTTTAATCCTGTGTTAAATTGTATGGGGATGAGAGTATGTGGATTTTGCTTGCAAATCTATGTGTTTATAAGAAACATGATTGCATCTGATGTTTTCATATTTGTTCTTATCCAATTTGAGATTGTCTGCACATTTGATTTTAGTTTACTGTTGTGGAATTAGCTCTAGAAAATTCATTGTATTAGGAAGGGTGCATGGATTAGGCTTTTGATTTTACTTGAGGATTTGATGTAGGGTTGATTGTGTCTAATATTATGTATTTATCTTCATTTAACATTCAAATTCAGTTAAAATAATGTTGTGTTGCAGCATTCTTGAAGTCTTACTATGTTTAATAAATTAGAGGAGGCTGTTAGGAACAGTCCATGGAACTTGAAATGAATATATAGGAAGTATTTAAACATTAAGTAATTGCTTTAAGTTGAGGTTTCAACTTTCAAGCCCACATATTTTTCCAATTTTTTTATTATTGAGGTATATTTAACCAAATGTCAAACATTATCTGCAACCAAACATTGCCATAGTTGTGGGATTGAGGAATTAGTAAGTAATTTGATAAATGATTAAGATTATGGCTTGGCAATTCTATGTCCTAAACCTGAACTGAATCATTTGTTATCATGTTAAAATGAAGTAAGCTATTTGTACTTAATGATTCTGTTCAGTAAAACCTATTATGTATCTCGTCTTTTTGAGATTGTATTCTTGCTACTTACATAATTGGCATTAAGGTGCTAACATTGCTTGCCATTTAACAAATTTCATTTGTTGATATAGGATAAGGCTATCAAGAGATTCCTCGTGAGGAACATCGTTGAACAGGCTGCTGTTAGGGATGTCCAAGAAGCTTGTGCCTTTGACCGTAAGTCTTTTTGTAGTATTACTGTTTAAAGGTTTCCTCAGATATTAATGTTAATTTTATTAACTCATATAATTTGTTCTATATGCAGAGTACACCCTTCCCAAGTTGTACGTGAAGATGCAATATTGTGTTTCTTGTGCAATTCACTCTAAAGTTGTCAGGGTCCGCTCTAGGACTGACAGGAGGAACCGTGAGCCTCCAAAGCGATTCTCTCGCCCAAGGGTATGCAACTCACCGTTTTTATAGTTGCTTCACAATAATTTGATATTTCGTCCATTGCAAATTTCTTAAATGGGCCTAGATGCATATACTTTCTTCTGAAATCCCTACCTATTGTTGGGGTTCCTATTTGATAAGTCAATTAGGAGTTTTGTATACATTCATGTTCAACTTGTGTGCATTTTCTTTTGACTTGTAACATAAAGCTGAAGTTACAGTATAATTACTTCCTGGACAAAATGCATGACAATGCAACAATTTTTCGTTTTGTTCCTATATGGTGTGACAAAGAATTCTTTTTCTCAATCCATTAAACAAGATATCTTAATATGTATCTAGTTTGACCGATAAGTCGATAACCCACCTGTATCGAATTCGTAACATTTGATGACATGAATACATGTTTACGAAAGGTTTATCTAAGGGTTACTGTCTAAATGTTCCAAAACCAGTAGGGTGGCATTTCAATATGGGTACCCAATAGGAAATTCTGAAACTTTGTTACATTGATTGAACCTTGTTATTGTGTTGCATTGTTTTGTATGCAAGGATTTGGTTTATCTGCTGCTGTCTCTTCTATTAATTAAATGTCTTTTTTTTGTTTTATTTTAGGATGATGCCCCAAAACCTGGTCAAGGCCCCCGCCCAGGTGGTGCTGCTGGTCCGGCTCCAGTGCGTACTTGAAGAGGTTCCGAGGATTCTCCTATCGATTTGCTCGTAGTTTTCAAGACTTAATTTTGAGTACGTTTTGCTATGCGATTTGCCCTTTAGCCTTTTAGCATTTATCTGGTTTTGTATTGACAGTGTCATCCTCATCTTTTATTAGATAAAATTGTCGGTTTTGCTGTTTGTTTAATGGAAGTAGCATGGTTTGAACAAGGCTTTTGCATCCAAAAGATGTGCCATTTTGATAGGATCAGTTATAATCGACCTCCTTTGATTTATGGTTTGAATGTCTTGTGTTCTTTTTTATCCATCTTTACACGACAAATGGTAACTATGGTTGCAAGGTTTATATCTATCTTTTGGTCCCTTGTTTAAGTGTGTACTTTGGGATTAAAAAGTTGTATTTTCAACAAGCCATGGAAGTATTCGGCATTAAAAGAATTTGTTGAGGATACAGATGGCCAAAAACCGATCATGGAATATGGCCCGGCACAAATCGTTCTCACTAGACCTGTCCCGGTCTCAACCAGAAACACTTTCTCTTCTTGCATGTGTAATGCCCATTCTTTTGATTTGCTCTTGGGCTGGATCCGTGTTCCCAAGTGTTTTTCAAAAATCAAATTTTAAACGTATAAACGTACTTTGTATTGTAGATTTTTAATGAGTTATATCTTAATAAAATACATTTTAATTGGTGCATGTGAAGAACTATGATATGTCATGTAGGACAACCGAGAGCGTGATATGTGGCGGATGACTAGGCGCCATGTCAGGTGACTAGGTGCGATTCATGGGAGGGCATTGAATTAGGGGGGGGGGGGGGGACCACACTCAAAGTCACCACGTGTCGTGCTCTCGGTTGTTCTCACTCACAACCAAAAAGTCGTTCACATTTGAACTTTCTTCATGTCATGTATTTCTAAATGTCTAAAGGTTTTAAAGCAGATTGTTAATCATAATAATCCCGTTCTCCGTTTTTTGAATAGATAGGAGATTGAAGAATATCCATTTGAGATCAAGTTTGATCTACTGAATCCTTTCTTCCATTGGAAAGTTTGTCATCTTTGCTGCTTTTGTTTCTGCTTTGTTTGTTTTCTTGAAAGTGTCGTTGGGACAAATAATGGGGTGTTAATTCCCTAATAAACTAAACTTAAGGGAATGTTTGGGAGTTTGTTCTAGAACTCCTTATCAAGTTATCGACTTATCTCATTCCAGAAACGCAATAAGAAAATTTGAAGGGTTTGGCAAAAGCGTGTTCCAAATCTCCTTATGGCTTTTAGGCACCACGAAACACAGTTTTCAAGAAGTCACACCAGAGTGACTTCTTGAATTCCTTGTCACTTTTTCCTAAGATGGCACCTCTGCATAGCGATTTTCTCGATTTCTTAAGATTTGACATCAATTGGTAACGGTTTCTTCAAGTTTCTTCATTATTAACACATTGATTTCTTTGGATTTTGATTTGGTAACGATTCCTTTAAATTTCTCTCACTGATTTAAAGGCAATCTCAATGATTTACAACCGATTTCTAGGGTTTGAGATTTAGGTTCGATGTTTTTGCTAGTTTGGACCGCTTTGGATCGATTTAAGGTTTTCTTTAATTTGGGTATTTGATTTTGGTTTTCAATGAGTTTTGATCGATTTAGGGTTTCATATATTTAGTTCAACTGATTTAAGGTTTTCAGCTATTTCATAAGCAATAAGTTAATCCAAACACTTTTTTACACAAACTCCTTTTCTTATAAGCTTATCTAAGCGCTTCCAAACACCCCATAATTTTTTTTCTTTTAGTAAATTGTATGTCTTATTTCTATTTTAAAACACGTTTTATTTTATTTTACCAACCCTTGGTTTTGATACTCAACAAAATAAAGTATCATATTACAATTTAAAAAGACTATATGTTTTAGTATTTTAGTATACAGGTTAGGTATATCATCTTTTTTCCGGTAAAGCCTGGGAAGATTTAGAAAATCTTATCCTTGATAGGTTCAAATCCAGTCGTTATCAAAACCCTTGAGATCACTCGTGGTCACACACATGTTATCCAAAATAACAAAATAAAAAGTACATCATTGTTGGCCTCTTGAATAGATGCACAATCGTTGCAGTTTGTGGAAAAGCCTAACAATATTTGTGATGACGTAATTGACAAGAACCGAACCATATTAAGTCAAGAGATTCAAGTAAATTTTATGCAGATATACAATCTAGAGACTTGTATAAGGGTTGCTAATTGCATTCTTTTAGGGTTTAGTTCCCCAAAATGTATCTAAGTTGGCACCTTTTGTTATTGTGTGTATCATACTTTAAAAACTACTATTTAATATACCGAAGTTTCAAAAAATTGCTATTGTATGTATTAAATAACCTACTAAACAGGTTGCATGTTATTTTTTTGAATTTTGATTTTTTTTAATTCTATAATATTAGAGCAATTTACTGATTTGGCCCCTGAGATCTGTCAAATGTTACAAATTTGGTCTCAAAGTCACACCACCACCTGCCTCTGCCGCCTGCCGCCGCACCACCACCTCCCTCTGCCGCACCGGTCATCTTCTCCGGCGAACTCCGACCATTTTCTCCGGAGAAGTCCGATCATCTTTCCGGCAATGGTGTGCGATGGTAGTTACGGTGATGGTGGTGGTTCCGGTGATGATGGTGTCCGACGATGGTGGTTCCGGTGATGGTGGGTGGTGGTTCTTGTGATGGTGGTGGCCTGCGATGGTAGTGCGGTGATGGTGGGCGATGGTGGTTATGGTGATGGTGGTGGTTCCGGTGGGCGATAGTGGTTCCGGTGATGATGGTGTCCGACGATGGTGGTTCCGGTGACGATGGTGTCCGACGATGGTGGTTTCGGTGAAGATGGTGTCCAACGATGGTGGTTACGGTGATGATGGTGTCCGACGATGGTGGTTCCGGTGATGGTGGTGTCCGACGATGGTGGTTCCGGTGATGGTGGTGTCCGACGATGGTGGTTGCGGTGATGGTGGTGTCCGACGATGGTGGTTGCGGTGATGGTGGTGTCCGACGATGGTGGTTGCGGTGATGGTGGTGTCCGACGATGGTGGTTACGGTGATGATGGTGGTTCCGATGGGCGATAGTGGTTCCGGTAAAGATGGTGGTTCCGGTGATGGTGGGCGGTGGTGGTTAAGTTGATGGTGGGCGGTGGTGGTTCCGGTGACGGTGTTGGCCTGCGATGGTGGTGCGGTGATGGTGGGCGATAGTGGTTACGGTGATGATGGTGTCCGGCAATGGTGGTTCCGGTGATGGTGGGCGGTGGTGGTTCCGGTGATGGTGGTGGCCGACGATGATGGTGCGGTGGTGGTTCCGGTGATGGTGGTGGCCGACGATGATGGTGCGGTGGTGGAAGGTGGTTGCGCGACTTAGGGACCAAAATCGTAAGATTTAACAAAAACTTGGGCACCAAACTTGCAAAAAAAATGTTGACTTGCTATTGAAAGTGACATTAGCAAAATTTTGAAACTTCAGTAGTATATTGAATGGTAGTTTTTAGAGTTAGATACGTACAATAGTAAAACGTGACAACTTAAATACATTTTGGGGAACTAAACCCTTCTTTTTAATAGAGGTGAAATGCATTGGAAATGTAAAAAGAGGATGTTAATGTATGTAAGTAGTAATTTATCTTTTTAAGGTGTGAATGGTAAATCAAAGGGTGCAAATAACCTAACCTATTATATTTTGAACTTGGTTATTTTATAGGTATAATCAAACAAAGTACCCTTGTGGGTGTCAGATAATCTTTAATATATTCTTTATGATTGTTTTAAAATAAATAATTAAAAAAAAAACTATTTATCACTAGCATATATTTTATTTTTAAAAAATTCAACATATGGATGATTAAGGTAGTAAGAGAGTTTTTTTTTTCTTTTCTGGGAAAGGTGTGCGGACGAAAGCCCGACTAATCCCTGATAATCTTGGAGGCTAATCATAGCCCCACTTAAATGTCCCCAAGCATGCGTCTGTACAGTAAGGCTCGAACTCGATTAGAACACTATAAACCCCCGAACGATAACCAATCCGCCACAACACTGTTGACGTGTTTATTTAATGATGCTTTTATAACTTATCACCTTTCAAAGAAAGCAATAAGCTATTTTCAAGTTTTTGAGCAAAATGGTTATAGGTTCATGGTAAATAGAGAAATTTTATTTCCTCCTACCTTTTTAATCTATCCATCCTCCTACTCACTTGACCATTTGATATACGTAATCTACTAATTCTCTTTGTTCATATATTCCTAAAATTTAACACTTGTTAAATGATCAAGTGAGTGTAAGGATGAATAGGTTAAAAATATAGGATGAAATATAATTTCTTTGGTAAATAACCTTTTTGACGAAAAAGCCGATTAAGCACACAAAAGAGCCCCTAATATATTCAACGTAATTGATAAAATGAATCTAAAATGATGTTATGTTGTCCTTATTTTGACATGGCACATAATAAATTTATTTAGGGTTTATGACTTGTAAGGGTAACCAACTGTTCCAATTGTACAAATGTTACCATGAAACTATTTTTTGTACTCAATTGACCATTCAACTCTTTTTGACTGTACATATACTACCATTATGACCGGGTATAACCCGTAAACCACCGTAAACAACCGGTAACCACCACCACCACCATCAAAACACCACCACAACCACCACCACCTTCAAACCCACCACCACCACCACCAAACACACCACCACAGCCACCACCACCTTCAAACCCACCACCACCACTACCAAAACACCACCACCACCACCACCTTCAAACACCACCACCACCACCAAAACACCACCACAGCCACCACCACACCCACCAAAGCTGCTGCCGCCACCACCACCACTGAAACACCACCACCAAACCGATCTGCAACCACACCACCACCAAATCGGAACCCTAAATCGAGCACACCACCACTACACCCGCTCCGCCCGGCCGTCGTCTCCCTCCGCCAGCTCTCATTCGCCACGCCGGAAGACGCCGCTGCGGAACGCCGTCGCCGGAAGCGCCGCCTCCGTTCCAACAACACCCAGCCCCAATCCGCGCCGCCTCCGTTCCAGATCTGCAAATATCAGGTCCGATTTTGATTTCGTTTTTCCGATCTGGTGGTGTTTTGGTGGTATTAAAAAGATTTGGGTGTTTCTTTCACATGGGTTTCAATTGAAGAATTCCAAGATTTTCAAATCAGTGTTCTTTTGGATTTTTATTGAATAGTATTTTGATTCTTGAAAAAAAGGGTTGTTGGGATGGAAGAAGATGGTATAGAAGAGGTTATTAGTAACAGTAGTAGTGCCAGGTTATTGAGAAAGAGGAGTGGTGGTGGTGATTCAAGTTCAAGGTGGGTGGATGGTAGTGGTGGTGGTGGGTTTGAAGGTGGTGGTGGCTGTGGTGGTGTTTTGGTGGTGGTGGTGGTGGGTTTGAAGGTGGTGGTGGCTGTGGTGGTGTTTTGGTGGTGGTGGTGGTGGTTACCGGTTGTTTACGGTGGTTTACGGGTTATACCCGGTCATAATGGTAGTATATGTACAGTCAAAAAGAGTTGAATGGTCAATTGAGTACAAAAAATAGTTTCATGGTAACATTTGTACAATTGAAACAGTTGGTTACCCTTACAAGTCATAAACCCATTTATTTATATAATAAAATCCCACGTCAAATTTTAAAAGAAAAAGAATTGTTTTCATTTGATTCAGGTTTATCTACTAGTGAATTGTATAGCTTGCTTCTTTCCCACCTCTTCTTCCTCAACCCCCTCAAGAGCCCTCCTATATCTTAATTTGTTCATCCCGTTTTCTTTACAACCACATCTAATTAGAATGAAAGCTAATACCCCTAAAATCAAAAACCCTAAAAAAACAAAATTTAACCCTTTAACCCCCGACAACCTACCGGTTAAGGCTTATGAAAGGTGTAACAACCAACCGGGTGAGCAACCAGAGGCTACTGGGTATTAATCCCAAAGGAGCATGTCTTAACTCTCAATAAAAAGGCCAAAGTCCAGATGAACCTTAAAAAAAAAAAAAAAAAAAAAAAAAAAAAAAAGTTAACCCTGAAACCAACTTTTTTGGGAATTAAAAAATGATAAAATTTCCATCACATAATCACATCTTCCAATAAGATTTTTTTTTCTGTTAAATATTTGTATAGTATAGGAACCCCTTTCTAACTTTCTTGTCTATATATTGTTGTCTATACACGCAACCCTAATAAAGGGTTTTCCACATATTCTCACATGGTATCAGAGCCACCCAAAACCCTAATTCTCTAACCCTAATTCACTCTTCTTTTCTCAGTCGTCGCCGGCCACCCTCTCCACCACAGCCGCCATCGGTAACCTTCCCCAACACAGTCATCTTTATCCCTTACTGCAGCGTAGCCACCACAACCGTCTTCATTACTCGTTGTTGTGACTACACCAACGCTACAACATCGCCACTGTGTCTGTCGTGCCGCCATCGCACTTGCTGCGCTGCCGTGACTTGCCGGTGCACCACTGCTCTCCCTGCGTCTGCCATAACCCGCCGCACAGCACCTTGCTGCACCGCTGCAATTTGTTTATCGCTGCAAACCCTCTGTCTGTTGTCGCAAACCTTTGTGAACCGCCGCGACACACCACCTGCTCACCACCACGAAACGCCTGCTGATCGTCTCCTACCCGCCGTCGCTTCTGCACTGCTACTCGTGTTGCGAAGAAGCAGTTGGCGCCGCGAACACGATACAAACCCTCGCGCCGTAAAGGAAATGGCTCGCGCCGCGAGCCTGGGTCTGAATTCGTCGTTGCCGGCTCTAGTATGGAGTTCTTGTTCGCCTCGCGCCGCAAAGAAACCACTCGCGCCGCGAACCCCTTCTTCTACTACCACACCCTCGAGTCGCGATGCGAGAGCTCGCACCGCGAGCATTGCAGACTGCAGCTTCCACTGCCGGTTGCCTGCTGCCGCTGCCTTACTGCGGTCAACTGCTACTACGCTTCGCCGATTCCCTCGTGTGGTGCTTGTTCGGTACATTACTATCCCTCTACCCGCGGTTAAGTGTTTCGTCTATTTTTCTTACCTTTATTAGTTTATTTTCTCGTTTTTTTTGTTGCCATGACTACCTCATCGCCCTCCTCCACCCTCACTGCCCCTACAACTAGCCAGCTAGTTTTTTTCGTTACCAACGTATATTCCTAATTTAACTTTAAACTTTCCCCTGATGGGTCCAAATACAAGCTTTGGCATCGTATCTTTCTGGACATGTGTAAGGGTGCCAAAGTCCATGATCACATCACTGGCAAATCTAAACCTGCCGGTGATGACGAGGACTGGGAGGCCATTGACTCCCGCATTAAATCTTGGTTCTACTCGACCTGTGATGCTAACCTTTTGCAAATCATATCTCGTGATAACTGCACTATCAAAAATCTATGGGACAAGCTTGATGAGTTTTTTCCCAATAATAAAATATCTCGCATGCTTCAGCTTCAAGAGCAATTTCGTAACACCAAAAAAGGCACATCTTCCGTTACTTATTTCTGTCACAATTTAAAGAATTTGGCTGATGCTCTAGCTGATTGTGACTCAAAAATAGATGAGATTGAGCTTGTTATGCAAATTTTGCGTCAGTTACCACCATCTTACCATAGCACATCCCAGACACCAAACCCTTCCCCTCTTTTCTAGAAGCCAAAAACATGCTTCTCCTTCATGAGTCTCGTGAAAAGTCTACTGAACCTCATCCTAATACACCACTCACTTCTTCCGCTGCCTTGTACTCTTCGACTCAAAATGGAAAGTCGAAAAATAAACTTAATAGGGGGAGGAATTATGGGACTTTTGCATCCAGGGGGGTCATACTAATGTATCTGCGAGCTCTCACTCTTTTGCAGGTAATTCGGGCTATCAGAGACACACACATGCTTTCTTTGGGAGTTTGCCTACACTTGGCCATATTCCGACTGCTCAGCCAGGCCTTCTAGGTGCGCCCCCCGTGCAATCCTTTGGTGTTGGTCATCCTCAACCGTCATCCACGATGCCAATCTCATCTCAGTTTGGTCACCCCCCGCAGCAGTCTGTACTAGTGCAACCACCACCGCAACCTTCTTTCAGCGGTTTTGCTTCACAGTATGGACAGACACAGTTCACTGACCGTTCTTCTGTGTTTCAGGCTATGTCAGCTCAAGTGCCGCAAGACAACAACTTCTCTCCATCGTAATCAGTATGGACATACACAGTTCGCTGGCCGTTCTTCTATATAGATCGATGAGCAAGCAATTGAACCTCTTATGAGTTTGAGAAAGCGTCTCACCCTTGATGTGAATGAAGTTCTCATACTGTCGAATAAGGAAGATTTTGCTTGACTCCATGAGGATAGAAGTGCCCTCATATTGAATATAGAGGGTGTTCCAAATGTCTCTTGATGTCTTGAGATGACATATAGAATGGAAGACATCATCAGGAAGAGACATTGATATAAAAGATCTGACCTTAGTGTCAATGTTGACAAGTCTTCTATCTTCATCAGACCAATTGGGAATTGGTTTCTCAATCTCCCTGGCAGGGATTTCAGGTTCAGTTGCAGTGCCAAGAACTACACGTACTCTTTGAGTAGGAATGTATGGTCTATTTTCCAAGAAATATGGAATTTGAGGATCAGATCCAGCAAGGAATAACTCCATTCTAGTTTTTCATAGAGGAACGTTATCCTTGTTGAATCTAGGAGGTTTGGCAAGAGAGTCAGCATCAAAGTAGTTATCCTTATTAGCTTGAAGAGCCATAAGGTTGGTTTGAAGGATCACAAGAGTTTTCTAAGGAAGAAAGAGCTTGAACCTGGCTCTGATACCATTTGTTGGTCCCAAGTAGGTGACCTTCAAGTAATAAGGATTATAAAAGGCGGCACTGAATATAATCACACACTTTTTCACTTTTAAAATCCTTTGTATTAACAAACTGAATTTACAAGATTGTTGCGGAATAGATAAGGTAAAAGCTAATCTAAACAATCTTAAGTTACAAATCTTTCACTATCAATAGTGAGTAAGAATAGAAAGAAAGAACTTAGAAGAAGGTGAAGGATTGTGAGTATATTATTGAGGAAGAAGAAGTGTGAAGAACATCTTCTTCACGTCAATATATACCCTATGCATTAAATGCATGGCATAACCACTCTGTACACGTGTTGTACTGGTGAGTGATTTCTTTTGCAATTGTTTTTCGCACTCACAGACTTAATTATACCTCAAAGCAAGTATACAATGAGATATAATGTCGCCTTCCAAGTAATAAAGTGGTGAGATACCAGATATCGTTCCTCAGAGATCAGTAGTAAAAGTCATAATTAAAGTGATAAAAAGAGATGATTTCAGATGGCGAATTTGAAGATTTAATCTTTGATTGATTGGTTTGTGAGTTAACAAATAATAAAGAACAAGCTCGGGTGCAAGACTTTTAATGAGTTCTAAATATAACTTCTAGTAGGCTAATGTTGCGGTTACAACATCTGTCCCTCAACAGATAATTTTATCATCTACTTTGAGAAGTATTCTTCCGAATATGTATCAACGTATCATTTGTTTAGCTTCAACTATACATTCCTGTATAATCTCAAGACCATTAATAATAACAATTGATTTCTCAAAGTATATGAACTAACAAATTCCTTTGTTATAAATCACTCTTCCGAGCGGATTTCTCATGCCATCCAAGTTGACGTGTTCTTAGTAGCCCATTCCTGAGTCTACCAAACTTTAACATTTAACAAGCGATCAACCCGTCAAGAATTTATCAATTTAGAAAACACGAAATAACAAATTCCTCTGTTAAAAATCACCCTTCCGAGCGGATCTGCGTATCATCCAAGCTGACGTGTATTCATACGGCTTATTCCTAAGTCCGTAGCACTTTAACACCATTAAGGCGATCAACTTGTCAAAGAGTATTTTTTTTATTTATAAAACTATGAATGAAATGATAAAATGACTTTGTTGAGGAACAACGCCCACTTTCTTTTATATCAAAAACCCATTTTTATCGTCTCACACCCAGGCTCGATATGATTAGCTACTCATTACGGAAATGAAAATGCAATAAACATAAAGAACGGAAATGAAAGACATAATTTAAAGTTGCGGTAAAGTAAATGCGTAAATTAAATTTGCGATAAGTAAAGAGCAAGTAATGAAAGGCAAGAAATAGAAAGTGCAATAAGTAAATTGCAAGAATTAAAGTTGCAAGAAAGTAAAGATGCTAGAGATATAAGATGTAATTACTAAATGCTTCAAGACTTAGATTAAAAGAGAGATTGTCTACAACTTATCAAGTTGTGCAAGTGATGATCCAAAACCTTAACAAGAGCCACCTATTTATACTACTTGAGATGAGTAAAATGACAAAAGACTACATAGCTTAAGAGTTAAGCTTACCAAGTACTTCTAGTTTAAATAAAAAGTAAATAAAAGTACAATAAACAAAAACATTCCCCCACATCAGTTCTAGATCCTTCCATAGCAATCAAAAGATGGTCTGAATAATCAAAAAGTTGGCTGTCCAGGTTAAGCCACAAAAGCACTTCAATAAGCTCCACGACCATAATGCTGCTGGAATGCTCTTTTTCCAATCGCCAATCTGCCAACTAAATAAAAGAACAAAAATCAGCCTACAAATGGTGTAAACCAAGCCATTCCATCTCAATTAGCTTCAAGACGCTTATATACTAGAATTGGTAGAAAAGAGACTCAAATTGGGATAAAATGCAAAATAAAGTCCTAAAAATGACGTACTAAGTAATGAAACGCAATGAAAATCGATTGCGTATCACCACCCCAAACTTAAAGTTTTGCTTGTCCCCAAGCAAGAAAAAGACACAATAAACAGCAAAAGTGGATATAAAATTCCAAAAAAAATGACTCAAATTTTTAAACTTATAGGATTGATGCAATAAGTGCTCATGTGATGTGTGCTTAATCTATTCATTGTATAGCCCTTCGTAAATCATGGTGTAACATCTAAGGTGCATTAGTCATTCCAAAAGTTAGCCCAAAATCTTTTTCATTAAGCTCAAACACAACACGTAATCAAGATCAAAAAGGTCTTTTAAAAGGTTTCTCTCGGTTTGGCGTGTCTTTTCCTTACAATTCCTTTTCTTTCGATCATGGCTTTTTTTTCATGATATTTCAGCCATTTTCTTGTAACCATGCACGAATCCCTATGGGATTTCTTTGTGTGCAACAACAATTTCCAACACATATTTGAAGTGTATGCCTTGTGCAACTAGCCCCTATGGACTTTTGGTGCATGAAGTGTGTATGAAATGATGATATGCGAAAGATATAGACATCCCCACCCCAAACTTTTGAAATGGACAATGTCCTCATTGGACCGTAATGGCATGGAGATATATGTTGAGGTGCAATTGGCCATGTATGAGAAAAAGAAAGATGGCCTTTGATCATTTCCTAAAAACGATTGTGCTTAACATGTTGTCCTAAGTATAATGTGCCGACTTTGGATTTTATAAGATACACCCAAAAGAATTACTATGGCTATATAATTAATAATTGTTGCACATTCTCATGTTCAATCCCATAAAAAAAATCTATACTAAAAACAACAAATGAATCCCAGACATGACTATATATATATATAATGAAGCTAAAAGAGCAAGAATGGACCTGTCCTACACCGGTGGTGTAGGCTGTGTTCCGGCAGATTGATGTTCCATTGCTGTAGCATTGGACACAGCAGCCTCCTCAATTAGTTGGATTTTCAGCTTCAAAGCCGACATTTCCCGCTCCATTTCGTCTTTCTCCTTCACCCAGCTTAATCGTTCAGCAGCTACTCCTTTCTCAAGCTCCACCTTCTCACTTTCCAACCTCTTCTTATCCGCTTTTAGCTTCCGTACCCGTGCTTTGCGCTTAGCTTTCAACTCTTCGATCTGGTCTGTCAGAATCTGATTTTGGTCCAAAAGTTTGTTTATTACAACCATTGCCTCACTCCCACCTTTCGCGGTTCGCATCTGCGAAACCTCCTTCAAGCCCAATCGCCACTCCTCATCGTCTCCATTCCGGACAATGATATCGTCACCAAATTCGGGCACACCAGCTGCCCGACACAACCTGCATACAAACATGGGAAAAAACAACCCTCCTTGATTGCGCGTTGCGCAATACCTCATTCTAGCGAACATGAGCTTTTCGGGGTTTATGACCTTTCCCTCCAAGATGCAATGGAGTAGCACCATCCGGTCGACATTCAAAGAGCTATGGTGACTACTCGGGTGTAGGGAATGCAAGATAAAGGTCATCCATACGTTTGCGTTTGGAAGAAGATTGCATTGGCGAAAAGTACGCAACATGTAGTTCGCCTTGTGTCCCCAATCGGTGTCCGGTTGAGCGAGGTTACCAAGCATGTTATCTAAAAATTCTTTGGTGGCGTTTTTCTTCAAATTTTCATACTCGGTTTCCTCCGGTGGGTCTAGACCAAACAACCTATTAATCGCCTCGACCGTGAACTCTACTTCTACCCCTCGAACCTTGAGGATTGGCGACTTGGATGCGGCTAACTCGGTGTAGAAAGTTCTCACCAAAGTGAGATTATACTCATCAAGTACAACCACCATCGCGTCCCATTTGAGGCTCTCGACGACTCGTCTAACAAAGTCCAACTCTTCTATGCAAGCCCTATCGAAACCGCGCTCCACTAAAGCGACTTTGGTTCGTATTGTTTCAAAGGCTTCCCTCGCTTTTTTCGAGCTAAAACCGTCAATCGGGGTGACGGTCTCTTCGGAATCAGATGGGATGTCATGTGGTACCTCGTAATCCGGGTCTGATGGTTCTCGAGAGGTCGAACGGTCGGTCTCTACTACCCTGGTGGTCTGTCTAGTGGTTCTTCTAGGTAAAGCTGACTCACCGACTTAGGATTTTTTCGCTCGTTTCGCACGTTTCTCACCAACAGCCGCGCCCTTAGGGGCTGTCCACACTGATCGCTTCCGTTTGGCCTGTTTCGGGATTTTATTTAGAAAAAACGGTACACTGATGGTTTCGATGTATGAATCATCGGTATCGGCGGGTCCTTCCCATTCTTCTCCCGAATCAAGGTGCATTTGGGTCATCAGGGAGTCAATGTAAGAGACCTGCCGTTGTGGTGATGGCATCGGAACTAAGGCCCACATGTTACTACTACGAGGATCATGGACAGCCATGTCCTCGTCGAGTAGCAACGAGATGTATTGGGCTTTTCTTTCTTTTCGAATAACGAACTCATCTTCGGATGAGTCCGATGCCACCACACCATCAATATAGGGGTTTATAGAAGTGTATACCTATTCTTTCGTACCGGATGAAGTTGCAACTCCCTCCCCTTTTCGTTGTCGGTTCCTTTCAGCGTCGGCAGACTCTTCATCCCCGCCGTGTTGTTCGATTTCATGCATTTCCTCATCACCCTCAGCTTCCTCCTCGTTACCTCTATCAGCCGCTTGCAAGTCCTCATCAGCCCAATCTTCCTCAGTAGCATTTAATGGACCGCTGATGCGGTAATTATTGTATATAAAAAGCGTAACAAGTTTTAACCTCTAATGCCTAGCCACCGTCTTACCACATATACAGGCAAGCGTACCTGATCGTGAGTAATATAGTGTAGGAAAGTCCAGGTATCGTATCTACCACTGGGAACGGTCAAGTTTTATAGACTATTAATCTAAATCGGTTTAATTAACCTAAAGCTTTTTGGGGTTTTGCTTTTGAAAAGGAACTTTATAAGATAAGAGACAAATAAATAATAATCCTAATCAAGAAGTGGAAAACTGATGAACAAACATACATTGGAGATAAATGAATCCATTATGGTTTACTTTCATAAGACATAGATTTATGATCGTTGTCAGAATTTAAGCAATAAAGCACCCGAACATGTTTATCTAAGATTATCAACTAGGTCTCGGTCCTCCTAGCTCCAATACTAGGTCGTTTGTCAGGCAACCTAACACCGGAAATCCGATTCTAATTCTATTGCATGGTGTTCTTCCCTCTGGTCACTCTCGGTCCAAGTAACCCCTTAACACAACCTCTTGGTCCAAGGGTAGGTTAAGGTAGGTTGATTATCCTTTCGGAGTCTATCTATTTTGGTCAAACAGATACACCCAACCAATGAGTTCAAATAAACAAACAATATAAATTAGAACGGAATCAAAGACAACATTCAACAAATCACGCATCTAATTAATAAACTGAAATCCAAAGTATTCAAACCATGATAGACACACAAGAGGAATCAGCACATAGACATACTAATTACAAAGGCTTAGACAAACCAACTAAAGACCGGTCGATTTGGCGTAGCATTCCCTCGAATCTCCTCCGTAGTCGTCACATCGAGCCTCCATCTTCTCGGGTTGGAAACCCTAAGCGGCTCCCAACATCTAACCTAAACTAATTATGAGAGAATTTTCTAATTATTGAATGCATAAACTGAATGACCCTAGGCTTGTATTTATAATAAACTCGGCAGGCCCCGTTTGGCGATCGCGAAACGGCAAGTTTGGCGGCGCTAAACGGGTAACTCCATCTTCTAGATTTCCATCGACTTCTTTGGCGGCGCGAAATGGGCAGCTTGGCGGCGCGAAATGGCAACTGAATCTCAAAAATCTTCAATTTGATCATCTTTTCCTTAAATGTTGAAGATCCTGCTTTGAGAAGAAGTCTTCCAATTTGATGGAGAATGCTGGAACATTCCGGAATAATCTGGAACTGAAATCTCTTCCAAATCTAATCAGATATTTTCTTAGAGAGGAAGCAACTGACTTGGAAGGATTCTAGAACATTCCAGATTTGATGATCTTTTCTTTGGGAGGAAGCCATTAATTTGGAAGGAAAGAAAGATCATAAATGGATTTTAAATCGCCATTTTCCATTTCTTCACAAAGTATCCACTTTTGACGCTTTTTTCCCTCTTTTTCTACTTTTCTGCAAAAGTTCCTCCAAAACCTGCAAAACTAGAATTCAAGCCTTTTTTAGTCAAACTGTATCATAATTCCTCTCAAAATAAAGACAAAAGTGGGGAAATGATGTTAGTAAAATATGTATAATTTTGGAGTTATCAAAATTCCCACACTTAAGATTTGCTTGTCCTCAAGCAAACATCTGATAAAATAAGAAAGATAACGACAAAATTATTCTCCATCTATGATCATGCTTTGAAAGAACAAGGATAGTCGCAAGAAATCAAACACAATTCAGATACCAATCAGAGCTCCATAAGTCATCAAAGTCATGCTCAACCTTTTACCCTCACCAAGTATGTAACAAGTGTATCTCTCAAGGGGTAATATGTTATATATATAGTGATCACACTGATACTCGACATCTTACCAACGCATATGCTTGTCACCAAATCTCATCTCCACCACTGAAAAGTTGTCAACCGTCAAGAGGACTTTAGGGTTCTAATGTTAGGCTAAGGGTTAAGGGTAGGATATAGGATATATATATATATAAGTGACTAAGGGTTGTAGCAAAAACCTGAAAACAATTCAGTTCAAGATCCAAATTAATCATCTGACTTTTTGAGATTTTTAGAGCTCGGGATTTCTATCACTATCACATGTATATCGGCCTAAGCATATTGCTTATTTGTGGCTTCGATATTTTTCTTTTAAGCACATCGACTCTTTTGATTTTTCTTTTTGATTGAGTCGCTTTCTATCTTTCTTTTCTTTTCTTTTTTTTTTCTTTTCTTTTCAAGCTCTCTATTTTTTTTTCAGAGCAGCAACTATGTTGCTTTTGGGCTCTTTTGCTCTTTTTCTTTTTCATAATC
Organism: Centaurea solstitialis; assembly: GCA_030169165.1. Lineage (NCBI taxonomy): Eukaryota > Viridiplantae > Streptophyta > Magnoliopsida > Asterales > Asteraceae > Centaurea > Centaurea solstitialis. The sequence goes on along the minus strand of CM058040.1, from coordinate 78,925,900 downwards.
CCTTTCTCTATTTGTCAGATTCATAAAACGGACCAGAAACATGAAAAACATTCAACTTTGAGCTACGGCCAAAAGATAGATAAAATGAATGGGCTAAGGTTATATATATGTGGGTAAAGAAATGAAAAGGCTAAGGCTCAAAGGGGTTACAAGGGGTAAAGTACTAATGATGAGTACTTTTCAATCAAAGGCTAGGCAAATCAAATAACCTTATAATGAGGTTATCTGACGAAGGCTAAAAGGGTTAGAAACGAAGGCCTCTATCAGTGCAATGGTGACATACTTTCCTTATGTGGTCTCGACAAGCATTCAGAGTGACAAGTTCTACTTGGTTCAAAGTCGGCATCCTCACAGAAATGAATAGATATAACAATTCAGGCTTAATCTCTCAACGGAATGGGGTAAGGATCACTCATGGCAATTAGCATACACATGACTTTTTCAAACTCATAAAAACTCCAAAAAGTATCATCCTATATGCAAGACTCTTTTGACTTCCACAAAATTTTGAAAAGATCATGGATTTCGAAAAAAAATTTATGCCATATAATTCAAATAGAATCAGATAAGCAATTAAGCACAATAAGGACAAACAAACAAAGGTTTTCTTAACCCCCTTCCCACACTTAAGAATTGCAGTGTCCTCAATGCAATGACAATTAAAGCACAAGCGGAAAGGTATAAGATAAAGAACAATTAAACCACGGGTTAAGAAATCAAAACAAGTTAAGTCTACTTAACCCCCTCCCCACACTTAAAACTTGCATTGTCCTCAATGCAACAACAATTAAAAACAAGTAGAGAGGTGAAAGGAAAATAGAAACTTCCCGGGTTAAGAGACTTGAAGCTGACGATCGGCTCATGAATGATAAGAGACTCCGAGGGTTTAGCACACCAAAACCTACAAACAAAACACACTAAAAAGAAAAATGTAAAAATAAAACTAGGATAGATAGGACGATAACCCAAAATCAAGTCAAGTCAAACCGCGTTACAAAACAATGTGGACAGAAGCTTTATTTAAAAACTTTATTAAACAACCTAACCAACACGTGAAAACCAAATCCTCATCACCATTAGTCAAAAATCTCTTTTAAAAACAAAATCTCAACTTTCTTTTTCAAAACATTGGGCTTGGACTATTGGACTTTGGAAAACTATTGGAAAAAGTTTTCCCACACTTAGTGATTGAACCATATCAAGTTAATTTGAAAAATGGGAACCCATCAAAATTTGATTTTGAAAATTGTTGCCACATGGGGTTCTCACACTTAAAACTTGATTTATCCCTTTTTTACACAAAAATAATTTTCTTTTAAAACTAAGGGATAAGTTTTCAAAATCTCAAGCAAGTTATGAAAAAACATTAAAGTGAATAAAAACCTGATGCTTGAGTAGTTAGAAAAAGTATGGTTTATCATTTAATGTTTGAAAAAGCCAAGTCTTCCCACACTTAAGTTGAAAAGATTTGAAGTTAAAAGCATTAAGAATCAACTTTTGGTAGAGAAAAGAGTTTTGGGTTAGTTAGGCTTTGAAACTTTGAAAAATAAAAAAAATAATTTTTTTTTCAACACAGAAAGCTCTTCGCGTTCGCGAGATTACGCTTCGCGCTGCGAATAATTTTTTTTTTTTCGAATGCCTGGTTTGGCGGAGTGAAAATGAAAACTTTCGCGATAACGAAACCTGTTCTGTCCATTTTTTTTTTTTCAAAATTTGACCGAAATGATTTGGGTAACAATCCTAGACACGACTAGCTACTTAAGACTCTAAAAACAAATTAAAAAGATGAAAAACTTAAAATTCACGGGTTGCCTCCCGAGAAGCGCTTGTTTTTGTCATGAGTCTCGAGCCTAACTCTGGGTTTAAGCAACCTCGTTTAAAACCAAACACCCTTCACTTGCAATTAAGCTAGGTGGTAATAGTGGTACATACCTGGGCTTACCGATTTACCTTTGTGTGATCCACCAGGTAGAGTTGCGCACCACTTATCATACCGGTTTCTCATCATGTCTCCTTGCAGAATGAACATCAGATTTGCGCGAATTTGGCCTAAGATCCTCTAAATATGTCGTTAGGGATGTTGGGTTAACCAATTGTTTTTGACAACTGGCTCCCAAAAAGGATCTCGTGCCAATACTCCTTGAGCTGTGCGTGGAATACCCTGTGAAAATGATAACCGTTGTTAGACTCATCCTTATTAATCAATGGAGGACTTACCGTTTGTTGAGGAGGGGTTTGATCCGACGATGCTTCTTCGGGTAGATCATCTTGCATTAAAGCTCCGAGTCCATCTAGGCAGTCATCATCATGGTATTCTTCCGTTGTATTAACCTGCCAAGAAAACTCATCGTCAGAATCATCAGAATCGGACCATGGTGGAATACCTCATGTTGAATCCATGACTCCTCTATTGGTGGCACAAGCTTTTCGATAACGGGTTGATCCATGGAATTTATCATTCTTGTCGGAGGTTCTTCGATTGGTTTTTCGTCATTTGGTCGGGCATCTTCTTGTAATGAAAGTTCAACACCCTTCCCGAACCAAGTACCTTCCACCTTCATCTTTGAGTACGAATCCTGTCCAAGTAAAATTTTTTCGTTAGAATCATTGTTTACCTTAAAACTTGGACAATTACTTGTGGCTGAATGGTAGAGTGAGTCAGCCATTCGGATTTCTTCATTGATTCTCGCACTCTTTCCGATTCCTCCCTCATCTTACGTAAAGAATCTGCAAGTGAGCCGACATCCCTTATGCGGTCCTCCCAATCTTGTTCTTTTATTCCCCAATAAGGCCGATCATCCGATTGTTCATCCATCGTCTCATCCTGTAAAATTAAAGAACTATTAAAATCCTCAGACGTAACATATGGACGATTTACCTTTTGTTGTAGAGGTGATCGATTCGCCACGGGTTTTTCAAGTAACTTTTTTAGCGTTGACTCATGTTGGCGTTTCCTAAGTACCCACATCGGTACATCATCATCGGGAATCCCATCGTAATCCTCCATATCTGCAAAAGAAACAAAACAAATACCCGGAGTAGCACAAAAAAAATATAAAAGATAAAATTAAAAATTAAAAACTAAACTAGAAAGCAAATAACTTGATCGGGAATAAATTCCCAACCAAGGATCGATTAATCAAACTAAATAAGATCAAAATCTAGTAACTACCGTTCCCCGGCAACGGCGCCAAAAACTTGATGCGGTAATTATTGTATAATAAAAAGCGTAACAAGTTTTAACCTCTAATGCCTAGCCACCGTCTTACCACATATACAGGCAAGCGTACCTGATCGTGAGTAATATAGTGTAGGAAAGTCCAGGTATCGTATCTACCACTGGGAACGGTCAAGTTTTATAGACTATTAATCTAAATCGTTTAATTAACCTAAAGCTTTTTGGGGGTTTTGCTTTTGAAAAGGAACTTTATAAGATAAGAGACAAATAAATAATAATCCTAATCAAGAAGTGGAAAACTGATGAACAAACATACATTGGAGATAAATGAATCCATTATGGTTTACTTTCATAAGACATAGATTTATGATCGTTGTCAGAATTTAAGCAATAAGCACCCGAACATGTTTATCTAAGATTATCAACTAGGTCTCGGTCCTCCTAGCTCCAATACTAGGTCGTTTGTCAGGCAACCTAACACCGGAAATCCGATTCTAATTCTATTGCATGGTGTTTCTTCCCTCTGGTCACTCTCGGTCCAAGTAACCCCTTAACACAACCTCTTGGTCAAGGGTAGGTTAAGGTAGGTTGATTATCCTTTCGGAGTCTATCTATTTTGGTCAAACAGATACACCCAACCAATGAGTTCAAATAAACAAACAATATAAATTAGAACGGAATCAAAGACAACATTCAACAAATCACGCATCTAATTAATAAACTGAAATCCAAAGTATTCAAACCATGATAACACACAAGAGGAATCAGCACATAGACATACTAATTACAAAGCTTAGACAAACCAACTAAAGACCGGTCGATTTGGCGTAGCATTCCCTCGAATCTCCTCCGTAGTCGTCACATCGAGCCTCCATCTTCTCGGGTTGGAAACCCTAAGCGGCTCCCAACATCTAACCTAAACTAATTATGAGAGAATTTTCTAATTATTGAATGCATAAACTGAATGACCCTAGGCTTGTATTTATAATAAACTCGGCAGGCCCCGTTTGGCGATCGCGAAACGGCAAGTTTGGCGGCGCTAAACGGGTAACTCCATCTTCTAGATTTCCATCGACTTCTTTGCGGCGCGAAATGGGCAGCTTGGCGGCGCGAAATGGCAACTGAATCTCAAAAATCTTCAATTTGATCATCTTTTCCTTAAATGTTGAAGATCCTGCTTTGAGAAGAAGTCTTCCAATTTGATGGAGAATGCTGGAACATTCCGGAATAATCTGGAACTGAAATCTCTTCCAATCTAATCAGATATTTTCTTAGAGAGGAAGCAACTGACTTGGAAGGATTCTAGAACATTCCAGATTTGATGATCTTTTCTTTGGGAGGAAGCCATAATTTGGAAGGAAAGAAAGATCATAAATGGATTTTAAATCGCCATTTTCCCTTTCTTCACAAAGTATCCACTTTTGACGCTTTTTTCCCTCTTTTTCTACTTTTCTGCAAAAGTTCCTCCAAAACCTGCAAAACTAGAATTCAAGCCTTTTTTAGTCAAACTGTATCATAATTCCTCTCAAAATAAAGACAAAAGTGGGGAAATGATGTTAGTAAAATATGTATAATTTTGGAGTTATCAAAATTCCCACACTTAAGATTTGCTTGTCCTCAAGCAAACATCTGATAAAATAAGAAAGATAACGACAAAATTATTCTCCATCTATGATCATGCTTTGAAAGAACAAGGATAGTCGCAAGAAATCAAACACAATTCAGATACCAATCAGAGCTCCATAAGTCATCAAAGTCATGCTCAACCTTTTACCCTCACCAAAGTATGTACAAGTGTATCTCTCAAGGGTTAATATGTTATATATATAGTGATCACACTGATACTCGACATCTTACCAACGCATATGCTTGTCACCAAATCTCATCTCCACCACTGAAAAGTTGTCAACCGTCAAGAGGACTTTAGGGTTCTAATGTTAGGCTAAGGGTTAAGGGTAGGATATAGGATAATATATATATAAGTGACTAAGGGTTGTATGCAAAAACCTGAAAACAATTTCAGTTCAAGATCCAAATTAATCATCTGACTTTTTGAGATTTTTAGAGCTCGGGATTTCTATCACTATCACTGTATATATCGGCCTAAGCATATTGCTTATTTGTGGCTTCGATATTTTTTTTTTAAGCACATCGACTCTTTTGATTTTTCTTTTGAATTGAGTCGTTTCTATCTTTCTTTCTTTTCTTTTTTTTTTCTTTTTTTCAAGCTCTCTATTTTTTTTCAGAGCAGAACTATGTTGCTTTTTGGACTCTTTTGCTCTTTTTTCTTTTTCATAATCCCTTTCTCTATTTGTCAGATTCATAAAACGGACCAGAAACATGAAAAACATTCAATTTAAAGCTACGGCCAAAAGATAGATAAAATGAATGGGCTAAGGTTATATATATGTGGGTAAAGAAATGAAAAGGCTAAGGCTCAAAGGGGTTACAAGGGTAAAGTACTAATGATGAGTACTTTCAATCAAAGGCTAGGCAAATCAAATAACCTTATAATGAGGTTATCTGACGAAGGCTAAAATGGGTTAGAAACGAAGGCCTCTATCAGTGCAATGGTGACATACTTTCCTTATGTGGTCTCGACAAGCATTCAGAGTGACAAGTTCTACTTGGTTCAAAGTCGGCATCCTCACAGAAATGAAAATTAACAATTCAGGCTTAATCTCTCAACGGAATGGGTAAGGATCACTCATGGCAATTAGCATACACATGACTTTTTCAAACTCATAAAAACTCCAAAAAGTATCATCCTATATGCAAGACTCTTTTGACTTCCACAAAATTTTGAAAAGATCATGGATTTCGAAAAAAAATTTATGCCATATAATTCAAATAGAAATCAGATAAGCAATTAAGCACAATAAGGACAAACAAACAAAGGTTTTCTTAACCCCCTTCCCACACTTAAGAATTGCAGTGTCCTCAATGCAATGACAATTAAAGCACAAGCGGAAAGGTATAAGATAAAGAACAATTAAACCACGGGTTAAGAAATCAAAACAAGTTAAGTCTACTTAACCCCCTCCCCACACTTAAAACTTGCATTGTCCTCAATGCAACAACAATAAAAACAAGTAGAGAGGTGAAAGGAAAATAGAAACTTCCCGGGTTAAGAGACTTGAAGCTGACGATCGGCTCATGAATGATAAGAGACTCCGAGGGTTTAGCCACACCAAAACCTACAAACAAAACACACTAAAAAGAAAAATGTAAAAATAAAACTAGATAGATAGGACGAAACCCAAAATCAGTCAAGTCAAACCGCGTTACAAAACAATGTGGACAGAAGCTTTATTTAAAAACTTTATTAAACAACCTAACCAAACTGAAACCAAATCCTCATCACCATTAGTCAAAAATCTCTTTTAAAAAAAATCTCAACTTTCTTTTTCAAAACATTGGGCTTGGACTATTGGACTTTGGAAAAACTATTGGAAAAAGTTTTCCCACACTTAGTGATTAAACCATATCAAGTTAATTTGAAAAATGGGAACCCATCAAAATTTGATTTTGAAAATTGTTGCCACATGGGGTTCTCACACTTAAAACTTGATTTATCCTTTTTTACACAAAAATAATTTTCTTTTAAAACTAAGGGATAAGTTTTCAAAATCTCAAGCAAGTTATGAAAAAACATTAAAGTGAATAAAAACCTGATGCTTGAGTAGTTAAAAAAGTATGGTGTATCATTTATGTTTGAAAAAGCAAGTCTTCCCACACTTAGAGTTGAAAAGATTTGAAGTTAAAAGCAAAAGAATCAACTTTTGGTGAGAAAAAGAGTTTTGGGTTAGTTAGGCTTTGAAAATTTGAAAAATAAAAAAATATTTTTTTTTAACACAGAAAGCTCTTCGCGTTCGCGAGAATACGCTTCGCGCTGCGAAATATTTTTTTTTTCGAATGCCTGGTTTGGCGGAGTGAAAATAACTTCGCGATAACGAAACCTGTTCTGTCCAATTTTTTTTTCAAAATTTGACCGAAATGATTTGGTAACAATCCTAGACACGACTAGTACTTTTAAGACTCTAAAAACAAATAAAAGATGAAAAACTTAAAATTCACGGGTTGCCTCCCGAGAAGCGCTTGTTTTTGTCATGAGTCTCGAGCCTAACTCTGGGTTTAAGCAACCTCGTTAAAACCCAAACACCCTTCACTTGCAATTAAGCTAAGGGTGGTAATAGTGGTACATACCTGGGCTTACCGATTTACCTTTGTGTGATCCACCAGGTAGAGTTGCCAAACCCCTTATATACCGGTTTTCACATGTCTCCTTGCAGAATGACATCAGATTTGCGCGAATTTGGCTTAAGATCCTCTAAATGTGTCGTTAGGGATGTTGGGTTAACCAATTGTTTTTGACAACTGGCTTCCCAAAAAGGATCTTGTGCCAATACTCCTTGAACTGTGCGTGGAATACCCTGTGAAAATGATAACCCGTTGTTAGACTCATCCTTATTAATCAATGGAGGACTTACCGTTTGTTGAGGAGGGGTTTGATCCGACGATGCTTCTTCGGGTAGATCATCTTGCATTAAAGCTCCGAGTCCATCTAGGCAGTCATCATCATGGTATTCTTCCGTTGTATTAACCTGCCAAGAAAACTCATCGTCAGAATCATCAGAATCGGACCATGGTGGAATTACCTCATGTTGAATCCATGACTCCTCTATTGGTGGCACAAGCTTTTCGATAACGGTTGATCCATGGAATTTATCATTCTTGTCGGAGGTTCTTCGATTGGTTTTTCGTCATTTGGTCGGGCATCTTCTTGTAATGAAAGTTCAACACCCTTCCCGAACCAAGTACCTTCCACCTTCATCTTTGAGTACGAATCCTGTCCAAGTAAAATTTTTTCGTTAGAATCATTGTTTACCTTAAAACTTGGACAACTTACTTGTGGCTGAATGGTAGAGTGAGTCAGCCATTCGGATTTCTTCATTGATTCTCGCACTCTTTCCGATTCCTCCCTCATCTTACGTAAAGAATCTGCAAGTGAGCCGACATCCCTTATGCGGTCCTCCCAATCTTGTTCTTTTATTCCCCAATAAGGCCGATCATCCGATTGTTCATCCATCGTCTCATCCTGTAAAATTAAAGAACTATTAAAATCCTCAGACGTAACATATGGACGATTTACCTTTTGTTGTAGAGGTGATCGATTCGCCACGGGTTTTTCAAGTAACTTTTTTAGCGTTGACTCATGTTGGCGTTTCCTAAGTACCCACATCGGTACATCATCATCGGGAGTCCCATCGTAATCCTCCATATCTGCAAAAGAAACAAAACAAATACCCGGAGTAGCACAAAAAAATATAAAAGATAAAATTAAAAATTAAAAACTAAACTAGAAAGCAAATAACTTGATCGGGAATAAATTCCCAACCAAGGATCGATTAATCAAACTAATAAAGATCAAAAATCTAGTAACTACCGTTCCCCGGCAACGGCGCCAAAAACTTGATGCGGTAATTATTGTATATAAAAAGCGTAACAAGTTTTAACCTCTAATGCCTAGCCACCGTCTTACCACATATACAGGCAAGCGTACCTGATCGTGAGTAATATAGTGTAGGAAAGTCCAGGTATCGTATCTACCACTGGGAACGGTCAAGTTTTATAGACTATTAATCTAAATCGGTTTAATTAACCTAAAGCTTTTTGGGGGTTTTGCTTTTGAAAAGGAACTTTATAAGATAAGAGACAAATAAATAATAATCCTAATCAAGAAGTGGAAAACTGATGAACAAACATACATTGGAGATAATGAATCCATTATGGTTTACTTTCATAAGACATAGATTTATGATCGTTGTCAGAATTTAAGCAATAAAGCACCCGAACATGTTTATCTAAGATTATCAACTAGGTCTCGGTCCTCCTAGCTCCAATACTAGGTCGTTTGTCAGGCAACCTAACACCGGAAATCCGATTCTAATTCTATTGCATGGTGTTCTTCCCTCTGGTCACTCTCGGTCCAAGTAACCCTTAACACAACCTCTTGGTCCAAGGGTAGGTTAAGGTAGGTTGATTATCCTTTCGGAGTCTATCTATTTTGGTCAAACAGATACACCCAACCAATGAGTTCAAATAAACAAACAATATAAATTAGAACGGAATCAAAGACAACATTCAACAAATCACGCATCTAATTAATAAACTGAAATCCAAAGTATTCAAACCATGATAGACACACAAGAGGAATCAGCACATAGACATACTAATTACAAAGGCTTAGACAAACCAACTAAAGACCGGTCGATTTGGCGTAGCATTCCCTCGAATCTCCTCCGTAGTCGTCACATCGAGCCTCCATCTTCTCGGGTTGGAAACCCTAAGCGGCTCCCAACATCTAACCTAAACTAATTATGAGAGAATTTTCTAATTATTGAATGCATAAACTGAATGACCCTAGGCTTGTATTTATAATAAACTCGGCAGGCCCCGTTTGGCGATCGCGAAACGGCAAGTTTGGCGGCGCTAAACGGGTAACTCCATCTTCTAGATTTCCATCGACTTCTTTGGCGGCGCGAAATGGGCAGCTTGGCGGCGCGAAATGGCAACTGAATCTCAAAAATCTTCAATTTGATCATCTTTTCCTTAAATGTTGAAGATCCTGCTTTGAGAAGAAGTCTTCCAATTTGATGGAGAATGCTGGAACATTCCGGAATAATCTGGAACTGAAATCTCTTCCAAATCTAATCAGATATTTTCTTAGAGAGGAAGCAACTGACTTGGAAGGATTCTAGAACATTCCAGATTTGATGGATCTTTTCTTTGGGAGGAAGCCATTAATTTGGAAGGAAAGAAAGATCATAAATGGATTTTAAATCGCCATTTTCCATTTCTTCACAAAGTATCCACTTTTGACGCTTTTTTCCCTCTTTTTCTACTTTTCTGCAAAAGTGCCTCCAAAACCTGCAAAACTAGAATTCAAGCCTTTTTTAGTCAAACTGTATCATAATTGCTCTCAAAATAAAGACAAAAGTGGGGAAATGATGTTAGTAAAATATGTATAATTTTGGAGTTATCAACCGCCGTCACCCTCCTCCGACCCCATTGCTTCTTCTGAGTCTCCTCCCCCTTCTAGGTCTGAGTTGAACAACACATTGAGGCCGAGTCGTGTATTCTTGGTGTTCGGGTGGAGAGGTGGTTTTTGTGCGTAAGAAGATAAAGCTATTCCGGCCTTGGGTGTCGTTTTGGAGTGAAAGATAGTTTCCTGACAAAGGAGAGAGTGGTCCGGCTGATTATGATCGATTGAGAGGTTAGGGTTTTTTTTATAGTTTCGAGTGGTGGAAGTGTTGATGGTGGGGGCTGGTTCGTCGGCGGTGGCTGGCTCGTCGGTTAGGGCAGAGGAAGAGGGTTGGCCAAGGGGTTTGCCGAAGCGTGTTCGTCGGTAAACAAGTTGATGAGCGCTGCTCTCTTCCAGCGTGTTTTCAGCGATGGGCATGAAACGGTCACTCCAGCGTGGTGGTGGCTGCGGTGGTTGATTACCGGCTGTTACCGCCGATCGTTTTGTTTTCGCCATATCCGGCGAGTGATGGTGACCGGAAAAAGAAAAGAGAGATGGTGGTGGCTGGTTCGTTTGATATTCCGAGAGAGAGAGAGAGAGAGAGAGAGAGAGAGAGAGAGAGAGAGAGTCGGAGACGTTTGAAAGAGAGAGAAGAAGAAGTTTGAAAATAAAAGTTATTTCTTGGAAAGAGAAGGGTGAGAGAAAAGAGGGTAATGATGATCTGTTACTTTTAAAGTTGATTTGAAAAGCATCTTAAGTTGGATCAGAACCAATTAGTTGGTTTTTAAAGAGTCATTCTCTTCTTTTAGTCTTCTGCTTAGAAACTAAAATCCCAACTTAGTGTACTAGATGGGAGGTTTGTGGGGCCCAAGAGTCATCATGTTTCTGATTTGATGATGTTTAGAGATGATGACATCAAGTGGGGGCCCTATGGTACCTTCATTTGACCAACAAATACAAAGTAAAATAATAATAAAAATTACCTATTATAACATCTAGACGTAAATTAAGCCTAACAATTTAAATCTCCTATCTTAACTAGACTTCAATTTAAAACTACTAAATTAAAATGTCTGCCTATTATGCACATAATATTGATGGATTCTTAAAAATCCAAAAATATATGAAGCTGTTTTCAAGAAGAGGTTGTCGGTTCCGAAGCACAATGCTCTGGGAATGCTACGGCATCGTGGTACACTTTCACTCTTTGGCCATTTACCTTAAACACATTGTTGTTTTCTGGATTCATGAGATCAACAGCCCCATAGGGATAGACCTTATGAATCTGAAACGGCCCAGACCAACGGGTCTTCAGCTTTCCAGGAAAAAGTTTTAACTTGGAATTGAACACGAGAACCTGTTGACCCTCTTTTAGCTCTTTGTGATGGATATGTTTGTCATGCCATTTCTTTGTCTTTTCTTTGTACAGTTTGGCATTTTCATAGGATGATAACCTAAGTTCCTCTAATTCACAGAGTTGGAGTTTCCTTTTTTCTCCAGCAGAATCCAAAGACATGTTCAGTTCTTTGATAGCCCAATAGGCTTTGTGTTCAAGTTCCAAAGGAAGGTGACATGCCTTTCCAAAGACTAGCTTATAAGGGGACATACCGATTGGTGTTTTAAAAGTTGTTCGGTATGCCCACAAAGCCTCATCAAGCTTGAAAGCCCAGTCTTTTCTGTTAGGCTTAACCACTTTTTCAAGAATTCCTTTTATCTCTCTGTTTGAGAGCTCAGCTAGCCTGTTTGTTTGTGGGTGATAAGCAGTAGCAACCCTGTGGTTAATGTTGTATTTATTCAAAACACTTTTCAACATATGATTGACAAAGTGAGTACCCTCATCACTAATGAGTGCCCTAGGGGTACCAAACCGTGTGAAAATGTTTTTCTGCAAAAAATTAACCATAGTTTTAGCATCACTGGAAGCACAAGCGATTGCTTCGACCCACTTCGAAACATAGTCTACAGCTACTAGAATGTACTGGCAGCCGTTTGATGATGGGAAGGGACCCATAAAGTCTATTCCCCATACATCAAACAACTCTACTTCTAAGATTCCATTTAAAGGCATTTCATTTTTTTGAGAGATGGATCCTGTCCTCTGACATTCATCACACCTATTACAAAAATTTTGGGAATCTTTGAAGAGAGTTGGCCAGTAAAAACCAGACTGTAAGACCTTAGCTGCTGTTCTCTAGCCTCCAAAGTGTCCTCCATAAGGTGCTTTGTGGCATAGCTCAAGAATAGCTGGCACATCACATTATGGGACACACCTTTTTAAATTTTGATCTGTTCCAGTTTTAAATAAAAAAGGTTCATCCCAAAAATAGAATTTCATATCATGGAGAAACTTTTTCAGCTTGTAACCAGAAAGATTTTGTGGTTTTATGCCTCCAGCCAGGTAATTCGCAATATCAGCAAACCAGGGTAATTTGTGTTCAACAGCCAAAATTTTCTCATCAGGAAAGGTTTCAATAATGTCTCCTTTTTGTCCTTTCTCAAATAGTTCTAACCGGGATAAGTGATCAGCTACTTGGTTCTCAGTTCCTTTTCTGTCCACAATTTCTAGGTCAAACTCTTGCCAAAATAGAATCCATCTGATTAGCCTAGGTTTTGCATCTTTCTTTGAAATCAGGTATTTTATTGTAGAATGATCGGTGTGTACAATTATTTTAGTCCCAATTAAATATGACCTGAACTTTTCAAAGGCAAAAACAACAGCCAATAATTCCTTTTCTGTTGTTGTGTAGTTTGTTTGAGCTTCATTCAATGTCTTACTTGCATAATAAATTGAATGAAAGATCTTTTCGTTTCTTTGACCTAAGACAGCTCCAACAGCATAATCACTTGCATCACACATGATTTCAAAGGGTTTGTTCCAGTCAGGAGCCACAACTACTGGTGCAGTTACAAGAGCTTCTTTTAAAGTCAGAAATGCATTTCTACATTCTTCATTAAAGTCAAATTTCTGATCATGCTGTAACAACAGGCACAAAGGTTTTGATATTTTTGAAAAGTCCTTTATGAACCTCCTGTAAAATCCAGCATGGCCAAGAAAGCTCCTGATTCCTTTAACAGTTGTTGGTTCAGGTAGTTTGTCAATTATTTCATGTTTTGCTTTATCTACCTCGACTCCTCTCTTTGAAATTAAGTGACCCAGAACAATTCCTTCAGTCACCATGAAATGACATTTTTCCCAGTTAAGAACTAAATCAGTTTCCTCACACCTCTCAAGACCTTTTCTCAAATTTTCCAAACAATCATCAAAAGACGAACCATAAACAGAAAAATCATCCATAAAAATTTCAATGGATTTTTCAAGCATATTGGAGAATATGGACATCATGCATCTTTGGAAAGTGGCTGGTGCATTACAGAGTCTGAATGGCATTCTCCTGAAGGCAAAAGTGCCATAAGGACAGGTGAAGGTGGTCTTTTCTGGTCCTTGGGAGCTATGGCTATCTGATTATACCCTGAGTAACCATCCAAAAAGCAGTAATACTCTTTGCCGGCTAATCTGTCTAACATCTGGTCAATGAAAGGAAGAGGAAAATGGTCCTTTTGGGTAGCCTTGTTTAGTCTTCGGTAATCCATGCAAATTCTCCATCCCGAAACCACTCTGGTAGGGATGAGTTCATTTTTATCATTTTTGACAACAGTAAAACCTCCCTTTTTAGGGACACACTGTACTGGACTAACCCAAGAACTACCGGCTATAGGAAAAATGATTCATGCGTCTAGCCATTTCAAAATTTCCTTTTTCACAACCTCTTTCATGACAGGGTTCAGTCTCCTCTAAGGTTCTACAGATGTGAAGTCTTTGTCTTCTAGGATGATCTTATGTTGACAAATAGAGGGACTAATCCCTTTAAGGTCGGCAATTGTCCATCCTATGGCTTTTGTGTGTGATTTCAACATCTCTACCAGTTTCTCTTCCTGATGCATTTCTAGGGTGGATGATATAATGACAGGCAATTTCTCTTGGTCTCCTAGAAAAGCATATTTGAGGTGAGACGGGAGTTGTTTTAACTCCAGGTCAGGTGGTGAAACTATTGAAGGTGTGAAACTCTTTTCCTCAGTGTTATCTAACAACTCAAAAGCAGCAGTCTCCATTGGGGTAGTCTTATCAGACAAATCTAATTCCTCATCATTTTCTTCTTCCAACTTACGGGCTTTCTCAACTCCTTCCTCATGACACATAGACTCAATATCATTTAATGCGCAACAATCCTCCATATCACTCGGATATTTCATAGAATTGAACATATTAAATGTTATTTCCTGATCTTGGAGTCTCATGGTCAGTTCTCCTTTTTGAACATATATAAGGGTTCTACCAGTGGCTAGGAAAGGTCTTCCTAAAAGAATGGGTATATCTTTATCTGCCTCAAAGTCTAGAATAATGAAGTCAGCAGGGAATATAAATTTGTCTACCTAAACTAAGACATCCTCAATCTTCCCTTTTGGGTAGGCAATAGTCTTGTCAGCTAGCAAAATGGTCACAGAAGTAGGTCTTACCTCTCCAATACCCAAAGAGTTAAAAACTGATAAGGGCATCAGATTGATACTGGCACCTAGATCACATAAGGCTTTCCCTATTGGCTTTCCTCCTATTGAGCAAGGAATGGTGAAACATCCTGGGTCTTTAAGCTTGGGAGGTATATTCTTTGTCATGAGAGCCTCATATCCTTCACTGAAAGCAACTGTTTCAAAATCATTGAACTTCTTTTTCTTGCTCAAAATATCTTTTAAAAATTTTGCATATAAGGGCATATGCTCAATTGCTTCAACAAAGGGAATGTTGATATGCAATTCTCTGAAAACATCTAAAAATTTCTTAAACTGCAATTCTTCCTTCTGATTCCTCAACCTTTGGGGGTAGGGAACATAAAGGGGAATTGGTTTAATCACAGATTTATAAGTAGAGCAAGATGGATCCTGTGAGCTGGTGGTTTTTGTGCTTTCAGTGGTCTTTTCTGAGTCATCTCGAAAGGAATGGTAAGATCCTATTGGTGTAGTATTGGTGGATATAGATACAGGTTCAGGTGTAGTCTCAGAGTTTCCTAAGGGTTCTGGTGATGCTTCTGGTTCTTCAGGAATGGTGGGTAAGGTGTGGTCCATATGCCTGGGTCTTGACTTACGTTCAGATTCTGTCCTAGGTTGTGGTCCAGATGCTTTTCCTAATGGTCCTTCTAGTTCTTTGCCATCCCTAAGAGTCATGGCCTTCACATGTTCTTTTCCAGATGCCCTTGGGATTTCTGTGTTACTTGGTAAAGTGCCTGCTGGTCTATTGGCCTGAGTTGATGCAAGCTAGCTGATTTGAGTCTCTAAGTTCCTGATAGATGCCTGAGTCTGAGTCATAAAACCTTTTATCCAGTTTTCCAAAGAATTAGATGGTTCTGCCTGTTGAGGTTGTCAGTTTTGATAAGGTTGATTGTTTTGAAAATTTGACTGTTGGTTTTGAGAATTATTTCCCTGACGGTATTGAGAGTTTCCCTGATGATTTTGCTGGTTGTTATTACCCTGATTCTGATTTGAAATCCTTTGATTCTTTTGAAAATTTGCATTTCCCTGGTTGTTTTGAAAATTTGCATTCCCTTGTTGTGTGGGTGCAAGTGGGTTTAAACCTGGTTCTTTCCAAGAGAACCAAGGATGTTGTCTCCACCGAGCATTGTATGTGTTGCCGTAAGGACTTGAATTATTTTGAACATAATTTACGGCTTCACAATTGTGTGGACAACAATCATAAGAGTGTTCTCCCCCACAACATACACATGACACGGCTAGAACAACTTCCTCAACTTCATTAACAGCATGCTGTCCTCCCTGACCAGAAGTGAGATTTTGAAGTAAAGTAGTCACGGAGGCAAGCTGAGCTGCTAATGCTGTGATTGCATTCTGATCTTGGGATCCAGCAACAGATCTTATGGGTGTTGCTAAAATTGCCCTTGGATCAAACCAATGTCCATTATTGATTCAGATCTTTTCAAGAATGTCGTACCCCTCGTTATAGGTACTCGCAGTAAAAGCCCCTCCTGCAGTCGCATCGAGCATTTGTTTTGTATTGGGAGTTAACCCATTATAAAACGTCTCGAGTTGAATACAGTAGGGGATGCCATGATTAGGGCATCTTCTCAACAACTCTTTGAATCTTTCCCAAGATTCTGGGATAGGTTCATCATTTAATTGCCTGAAATTACATATTTCACTCCTTGATTTGGCATTTCTGTTAGGAGGAAAATATTTTCGCAAAAAATTTTCTGCCATGCTGTTCCATGATGTGACAGAACCAGGTGCCAATGAATCAAACCAAGACCTTGCCCTATCCCTAAGTGAGAATTGAAAAAGAGTGAGTCTCAGGGAGTCTTGTGGAACTCCCGGGATTTTGAAAGTATTTGTCAGAGCCATGAAAGATTTAAGATGTGCATGTGGATCTTCCGATGGAATTCCAGCAAACTGCCCACTTGTTTGCAACATATGAAACATGATTGGTTTTAATTCAAAATGGTGAGCATCAATCCGTGGAGGTGCTATCCCTGAGTTCAACTGATCTAACACAGGGACGGCGTAATCCATGATTCTGCCATCTTTGGAGTTTGCAAGATTTATGATATTTGGTGGTTCGTGTCTTGGTGGTTCATTATTAAATGGTTCTTCATCATTTGGAATTTCAACTTCCTCAAATCCGTACCGTTGGTACCCTTGTACGAAATTATTATTAGGCGGATTGACCTGTTGAAGTATAGGTCCTTGTTGAACAACTTGCGGCGCAACCACATGTTGTGCAACTGCATTAGCCGGCGGTGGCACAACTGCATTATGTATTGGTTCAATTACATTTTGCGGTTCACCCTCAAGCCGTGGGCCTTCCATGTTGGGAGGGTTTGGTAAAATTGGACGATTTTCCAAGAAGCGAGGAAGTGGATTAAAAAGTGCTCTTTGTGCTTTCCTCCTTTCTCGAAAAGTTCGTTCAATATTTGGATCTAAATTGAAAAACTCCCCACGTGGAATCCTTGGCATAAACAGCTTTAATTGTGATGGTGAAAGAAAAATCAAATCTTTAAATGACTTTGAAAACAAACTTTTAGCGTTACCAATCCCCGGCAGCGGCGCCAAAAACTTGGTGAGTGATTTCTTTTGCAATTGTTTTTCACACTCACAGACTTAATTATACCTCAAAGCAAGTATACAATGAGATATCGTTCCTCAGAGATCAGTAGTAAAAGTCATAATTAAAGTGATAAAAAGAGATTATTTCAGATGGCGAATTTGAAGATTTAATCTTTGATTGATTGGTTTGTGAGTTAACAAATTATAAAGAACAAGCTTGGGTGCAAGACTTTTAATGAGTTCTAAATATAACTTCTAGTAGGCTAATGTTGCGGTTACAACATCTGTCCCTCAACAGATAATTTTATCATCTACTTTGAGAAGTATTCTTCCGAATATGTATCAACGTATCATTTGTTTAGCTTCAACTATACATTCCTGTATAATCTCAAGACCATTAATAATAACAATTGATTTTCTCAAAGTATATGAACTAACAAATTCCTTTGTTATAAATCACTCTTCCGAGCGGATTTCTCATACCATCCAAGTTGACGTGTTCTTAGTAGCCCATTCCTGAGTCTACCAAACTTTAACATTTAACAAGCGATCAACCCGTCAAGAATTTATCAATTTAGAAAACACGAAATAACAAATTCCTCTGTTAAAAATCACCCTTCCGAGCGGATCTCCGTATCATCCAAGCTGACGTGTATTCATACGGCTTATTCCTAAGTCCGTAGCACTTTAACACCATTAAGGCGACCAACTTGTCAAAGAGTATTCTTTTTATTTATAAAACTATGAATGAAATGATAAAATGACTTTGTTGAGGAACAACGCCCACTTTCTTTTATATCAAAAACCCATTTTTATCATCTCACACCCAGGCTCGATATAATTAGCTACTCATTACGGAAATGAAAATGCAATAAACATAAAGAACGGAAATGAAAGACATAATTTAAAGTTGCGGTAAAGTAAATGCGTAAATTAAATTTGCGATAAGTAAAGAGCAAGTAATGAAAGGCAAGAAATAGAAAGTGCAATAAGTAAATTGCAAGAATTAAAGTTGCAAGAAAGTAAAGATGCTAGAGATATAAGATGTAATTACTAAATGCTTCAAGACTTAGATTAAAAGAGAGATTGTCTACAACTTATCAAGTTGTGCAAGTGATGATCCAAAACCTTAACAAGAGCCACCTATTTATACTACTTGAGATGAGTAAAATGACAAAAGACTACGTAGCTTAAGAGTTAAGCTTACCAAGTACTTCTAGTTTAAATAAAAAGTAAATAAAAGTACAATAAACAAAAGCATTCCCCCACATCAGTTCTAGATCCTTCCATAGCAATCAAAAGATGGTCTGAATAATCAAAAAGTTGGCTGTCCAGGTTATTTTGATGCAATCTGGTTGAATAGATGATAGAAGACAGAATGCTGAGTGAATTAAGCCAATTTGGTCATTGGCTTGATCAATAATCCCTCTAAATTCCGTTAAGCATTAACAAACACCCTGTGTCTTGTATTTTTAGCAATTTATTGTTAAGGAATACTTAACTAAAAAGTATCTACTTTGTAGAAAGTAATGGTTATAAGAAAACAACATAAATTTAGGGGTTGTTTGTTTTTTTTTAACTTTTAAAACCTCGTAAGTTCCAATGGGTTAGATTATTTTAGATTTAAACCATTTTTTTTTTCATATTTCATATACTTTTAGGTCTTAAAAACATTTGAAATAAGAAGTGATAACTTAGCTTCTTATACATCTCCTAATCGTCGCTTAAGTTTACATATTTAATTCATGTGGTCTTCCATAATTATGTTTATTTTCTTTCACATGTCACTTGCAATGTCGGATTTCTTTTTTCTAATTTGTATGTAATTAATTTAGATTTCAAACTTTTAAACGTTATATACAAAACAAACAGTCTTATTGATTCAAATTTCAGACTTCAACACCACTTGTCGATCTCTTATTAGTTTGTAAAGTAAGACTTAAGACGAAGTCTTAAAAGACAAATGACACCTTATTTGAATAAAAACCGAAAGTTCATAACCATCCTCAAAATCATAAGATTTGATTTTGTCACAACACACAACGTCAACGTTAATTGTACTCAAACTCGCGTTAAACAATAATTAAAATTATGACTAATACTATCAACTTTGTTAAAACTACTTGTTTGTTATCATCAAAATAGGCACATAATGTAACCACAGGTCCATCATCCTTGAGCCTTGAGGTTGAAAGGGAAAAAGGCTTACTTTCTAACATGGAAGAGTTTCCTTTTACAAATTCATTTTTATGATGTCATCTTTTTTTCTATCTAAAGTCTAAACTACCATTAAATATAAATATGCACCCTTTACATTTACATAATTATCTGTTATACTTGCAATCACTTATTGACCCCCTATCAGTACATGCATCAAAAAATTGGTTAGATTGACAAAAGGGAAAACTGAGAACCAAGTGAGTTTTGTTCATGCAACAATCACCCTGAACTCAAACAAATACTTAAAAAAATAGAACATTAAAATTGTATAAACATCTGACACAATAAGTCCTCTAAAAGTACCCTTGAGGAATGTTCAACACAACAGAACATAACTAAATAAATAACAAGAAACCTCAAGTTAGGCATGTCATCAAAATCTCAAAACCAATGCCAGCATTTCCAATTCAGCAGCGTTGATAGGAGCATACGATTCATCAAGCACGAATTCCTCTATTCAGACTCACCATTCGACTT
The DNA here is from genome assembly GCA_030169165.1 of Centaurea solstitialis. NCBI lineage: Eukaryota > Viridiplantae > Streptophyta > Magnoliopsida > Asterales > Asteraceae > Centaurea > Centaurea solstitialis. The sequence goes on along the minus strand of CM058040.1, from coordinate 78,905,894 downwards.
GAACCATCCATCTGACTTCCTCTAGAACCACCCTGATAATTGTTGCGCCCGGCAGAATCATGGAATCTCGAGCTCTGCTGTTGATATCCACCTCTCGATTGGTTTCCTCTGTTATACGACGTCTGACCAGGACCAAACGCCCTTCCGTTCCCATACCCTCCTGATCGCCCACCGCTGCTCCCCACTCGTCCCTGTGAGTAGGACGTGTTGTTATCTTGCCATTTTGTACCACCAGCAACAGCCGCATAATCCTGACCCTCTCTCCTCCTCGATGGCAGACCCTCCAAACCACCTCCACCCAGCCTGGCCTCTATTGCCCGCTCGTTGCTCTCTGCAAGAACCGTCAGTTTCTCGGTGAACTGGAATGCCAAAGCCTGTAGCCTGCTATGTTCCACCTCATGGAAGACAATGCACTGTGTCGGTTGATCCCAGCTCGCATGAAGCTCATCGTTGATCATCATCTTGCTCACCGTGCAATGGGTCTGATACGTTGACAGGTCAAACATCTCCGAAAGCTGCTCCAGTTTTAGAGTCTCGTAGCACGAGGAGTAAGTGAAAAGATAGGTCCTCAGAGCTTCTTCTTTGATCTTGTCTTTTAGCATTCCTAGAACCTTCTCACGGTTCCTAAGGAGCCTCCAGACGTCAAGTGAGTTGATGACGTCAAAGGACTTTTGGAAGTCGCCTTTGGTAAGGGCTCTGGTTGCAGCCATGACGTGGTCCCTCACGTTCTCTGGTGGACCAGTGAAGGTCTGCCTCTCGCTCACTTCAAGCAATCTTCTCAGCGTCTTGCTTATGACTTTGCGCCTAGCATCGTGGCTGTTTGCAGCCATGTTTGGAACCTCCAACAGCATGGCGCATATCAAGTGCACGGCCTCCAGAAGTTCGAGATTGATGTGCATGTGATATGGCATCTGCCTTCTCCTTTCCAATCGTTCCTGCACACAGAAACAAACAACTTTATATGGTCATTTGGTTGAAGAGAATGGGAACGAAATAATAGCAACAGTACTACCATCAACAAAATATTATATTAGTAGTAGTAGACTACTAGTAGTAATATTAAAATAAACACTGTTGACCAATTAAGTATCCATTAGTAGGATATAAAAAGTAATAAACTTCTATTTATAAATTGTGAATATTTGTCATACTATTATTATCTTAGAGATATTTATAAGAAATTATTACATTCTTAAATGCATAATCATCACAAATATGCAGCAAAAGGTTAAATGCATAGATTGCATGACCATACCAAACTAACCAAAGTCTATCAAATAGGCTTAGACTAAAAAGGTCCTTCAACTGTTCAACTCACAATATGAGAAGAGTCCAATGTTTGAACATATAAATATAATAAAATAGTATTCGAGCATTTAAAAGCTAAACTAATGGCCAAAAGCCTTATCACCTACAATATACCTTCACAAACATTTTCAACGCAAAAAAGTGACCATCAGAAATAGAAATGGCACAAAGTAAAAAAGAGAAAAGAAGAGAAAAAACGACTTAACTACAACAGTTGCAAGTATACACGAAACTAGAGACTTCTACCGCTGTTAAGACCATAATCATTAAGCAAGGACTTCCAACTAAAACAATAAAAAGAGCAATCTGCATGGTGGCTTTAATATAATCCTTCCTTTCTCATTTATTTACATACTGTAGATATTGTTGCCTTGATAGAAACTTAGAGAGTCCATCTTAATAACCAGGGCAGCTGCCAATTGATTGATTTGTGGAATTGTTTTAGCAAAGTTTTAAATACTTTATCGAAGTTGCAAAAAACTTTACCGAGACGATTAGCATGTGGGGACAGGGGTCAAGAGAGATTCTTATAATTGTAAATTGCTAAAGGATTTGCCCTTGTAGGTCTGAGGATGTAGGGATATTATTCAAATATCAGAGTCCCTGTATTGTTCACCTCCTTTTGATTTAATGGGGGTAGAGGATACACATGCATACTTGCCACCTGCAGACCCTACTTTCGACTGGGATATACTGGGTTTGTTTAGTTTGGTTTTCTAGCGACTAGTTTGTGATAAAGGCTTTGAAGTCCAAACCGTGACTTAGTTGAGTGCTAATTATTAGTTTTAACCAATAATGACTGATGGAAATTCTGTGCAAGCTGGTTTCAAATTATATGCTTGCTTACACATAAGTATAATTAAACGGACTGCATACATCTTATCCTTCTGTTTGTAAAATTTACAGATTTAAATAAAATAATACTTTACTCAAGGTCCTGAAGACCATCTTTATTAGTTTATATTTTAATAATAGTTTCCAATGTTTTACTTTGATATGCTGAATGTTGTATATGTATGCATTAGAACTTCTGCATATACGGATTGACATGAAATAATCTATTGTACAATGAAGCATTGAGTTTTTTTTGGGGATCAATCATAATGGGTGTAAACAATGGTTTTGGTTCTACTCCCCTTTTCTCAAAATTATCACAAAATTTGCCATTAGCTTGTATAACTTGGTTATTTCATAAGTCAATCTACCACTCTACCTGTACAAAAACGAAATTCTATATCTGCAGCCACCGTTATCTGTTTGGAGTTACGATGCTTCTTGTGACATGATATTGTTAGTTACATTTATGAGTAAGCGTATGATCCCCCCCCCCCCCCCTTTTTTTTAAATTAGCTTAAAGTTGTTTAAGGATCTGGTTTATGTTTATTGGTACATGGATATGGCAAGCCTGAGATACACAAGGATATGGCAAGCCTGAACTACACAAGATCCATGATAATTTCAAAATCGAGTGAATAACACAATGTTATCTGCCTAAGAAAAATTACACGATTAAGCTCATAGTTGTAGGGCTGCTGTTGCATCCTGTGCTACCAGCTAGAATACAAGTCCTAAGAATTTCATGCTTTTTGCTCATAGGCATAGCAAAACATTTATTGTGTTATTTCTTATTTGTCACTATCAGGATTTGGCTGTCTAGTGTTTTCTTCTTATTTGTTCCAAAGTAACTTGTGTGCTGAAATATTACATGGCATATTATTCATGGGTCTCTTATTAGCTGTTTTACAAGAAATAGACAAGAAACCATTCTAGTGAGTCTTGAGGTGCAGGTATGGAGGAGGGCCTAAATTGGCACGAAAGGTGATAAGTTCTAATCAATCGCAAACAGAATTATCTGTAGAAGTATATACTCTACGCCTTCGACTACATGTGATGCCAAAAGGTGACCAGTGTGCCATAAGAATAAGCAAAAAGGTACAGATGTAGCTTATTAAACTATTGGGGGCCTACACAAAAGGCTTGCAAGATATATGTACTAAATTTGAAGGAGGTAAAGAAGAGAACCAAATGACCATGACAAGGAGGTGAAAAGTATACTCTAAAAGCATACAAGACAATTGGCCCGGATCAAGAAAGGAAAACTAAACTACTCTCTTGCTAGTTACTACAAGTCTACAACTACACTAGTAGAAAATTCATATATAGCCATCAAAACTGGTCTTGGGAAAAGTTGGCCTGGAAGTTCTACCAACTCATAAATGGTATGTATGACAGTGGCCACTCCAAAAATTATTGTTCGTTTTTGGTATTGTACACAATGTACAATTCAGAAGCATGCCTGTCTTTATCATCAACCATGATGATTTATTATTATCATTTAATTAATTTCAAGCCTTGTATCAACGATCTAAAATTAACAAACAGCTATGAAGTATAAAAAAAATTACAATAGTAGTCAAAATTACCTGTTCAGGAGTCTTCTCATGGTAACGACTTTGAGATACACCTTGTGCGAGCAGTTCCTTCACCCGCCCACCTAAGTATAACTCTGAAAGGCAGCCGTGTGCTTCAGCAATAAGCCCCGCTCTAAAGGCACAGAGGCCAAGCTGAGCCATCGATCTGTTAAAAAGAATCTGGGTTGAGATGTCCATATGCTGAACATTATCCTGCAAGTGGCTCATCAGCAACAAGTCACGGGATGTAGAAAATTCATCCAAGATGGCATGGTGGTAAATGTCGCATAGCATTGCACGAGCCTTGGTTCGTTCATCCCCATGCTTGTAAATGAGGGAGACTAACATATCCATTAGTGCTCTACTACTCTCTGGAAAAGTAGGTTTCCGTGGAACAATTTCAGGACTGATTACAAATGCAGTTGGACCCCGAGGTTCCTCCACAGCTTTTGATTCAGCTTCTTCCCCGCTCTCTGCATCATCTGATTGCTCTGACAATTTCCGCATCGCATCATATACTTCCTGAGGTTTGTAGTAGACGAGTTCGACAAGCCTTAGTGCTACCTTTGCTGCAGCTTTGTGATCTCCAACACGTTCAAGATACTCTTGGACGTTTTGAGCAAGCACGAAAAACAAAGGTTCGTCACGAAGCCTCTCAACATACTCACGGGTGTGAGGATCAATGCACTGCAGGCTCTTGAAGAATTCAACATCTACTTTCTCAAGAAAGGCAGCCAAATTCCCCCAGATACGAATGGTGTCCTTGAAGTCTGACCCTTTCTGGGTCTCGTTCTCATCAGGCTCCACGGAGTCATCAACCAGAATATTAGGATACTGTGCAAGAATATCAAGTATGACAAGCATATTCTGCACACACTTCTTCCATACATTTATGGGCATGTGCCCACTGAGACCTGGGTTGACATCAAATTGTGCCGATACAACACTGAATAAGATCTCAAGCTTCTGTGCAGGAGTTTTGGCCACCCTGGTCAAGAAAGTAAGCTGCTCAACCAGTTCAAGCCTTCCAGTACCCTTTCTTCCTCTGGCAGCAACAATCTCTTTAAACTTTTTGTTGACTATATCCCAAGTAACCTGACTTGGATCCTTAAACTGCTTTTCCATCAGCTTATCTTTCTTATTCATCATTCTCTCCCAACCGGGTTCAGTTTCATCCTTCTCCTCGTCATTATCGTCTTCAGACTCTGACCCAGAATCTACCTTCGTCAAGTCATCAATATCGGAACCAGTATCATCATCTTCCTCATCCTCTGATTCCTCCTCAGCTTCCTCATGATCCTCAAAGCTTTCAGGAGTTTCTCTGCACTTGTTGATCAACTCTTCATATTGCTTATTGTTTTTCTTCAGTTTTTGCTTCATCGAGTTCAAGGCCTTCGCATTGCTACTACTCATCTTCTTCTTCGCCTCCTTATTTGCCATGGCCTGATTCAAGAAGTCCTCTAACATAACCAAAGCCTTGACATAGTTGTTAGGGACTCTATCTGATTCCGTCACCCGCATGACCTTCTCGAGCTGCCTGTTAATCTTGTCAAAGCTTTCTTGAAGGCTGACCCAATCATTAATCTTCATGGCATTCTTCATCTGATCAATGGTAGCAGACAACTCCTCAAACCGCTTGTCTTTCGCGGACTTAATGACACGCTTATGCATGTCTCCATCGTCACTGTCGCTATCGCTGTTGTCAAGGTATTTGTTAGCACCGGGGGCACTAACAGCGTTTTCTTGCCCCTCGTTAACATCCTCCTGTTCCGAATCACTGACTTCATCCTCGGTATCACTGTCACCCTGTCATCAAAACAGAAACGTTTTTTAGCAGTTTTCTTGATTGATTTATTAACACAAAATATAAGCACATTACATCGAGACAATTATCAGAAGCAAACAAACCTGGTTACTCCAAAATTTCGACGCCATATTCTTATCTGGCAGGTCAGCAGATCAGAAATCAAACAGCGAAAACTGAACAGTAAAGTACTTAAAATTACATACAGAAAAGAATCAAACACACAAGATGCATAAAATCATCGAACTACACAAGTTTGAAATCGAAATTAGAGAAATTGAAATCGACAGAAATCATATGAATGAAATACATACCTGTGACTGTGAGAGGAGGAGAGTATACGAGAAGCAATCGATGGCTTCAGGTTAGAAAAAAAAGGGCAAGAAGGAAGGAAAGAAAGAAGAGGAGAATGTGATTGCTTTTATATGATTTTAGGGCAAGTGAACCAACCATATCGGTAATTAATCTTTGAATTGGATTATATTTGTTTTTGGGCCGGGTTTGAAATTTCTGCAAATAGACAAAATAGTAAAACTGGTAACTAATATTTTATTAGGATGATTTAGGTGTCCTCTGGAAAACTGTTTTTATTTTCATAGAAAACATTTTTAGAAAATAAAGTTATGTTTTCATTTTTAATTTTCATAGAAAATTTTAGAAAACTCGTTTACTTGGAATGATGGAGTTTTCATTTTTCATTTTTAGAAAATTGGAAAACTCGTTTAGTTGTGCATTTTCCATTCACTTTTCATTTTCCATTTTCCATTTTTTTCAATTATTGCAATAGCGGTGGCGGCAGAGGCAGTGGTCTCGGCGGCTGTGGCGGCGGCCTCAGCGGCGACGGCGACGGTGGCAGTGGCCTCGGCGCCGGCAGTCACCTTGGCGGCGGCCGCAGCGGCGAGGGCCTCGGCAACGGCCTCGACGACGGCCTCGGTAACGGCCTCAGCGGTGACGTCGACGAGAGGGGACGGCGGTAGCGCGACGACGGTGGTGGCGGCGGGCGGCAGTGGTAGTGGACGCGGCGGTGGCTACGGTGGTGGCGGTGGCCGGTGACGAGAAAGGGACGACAATTAAAAATGAAAATGAAAATGGAAAATGAAAATAAGAATTGGAAAACTATAAAAAGTAGTTTTTTAATTCAAGTGTAAATTTTGAAAATGAAAATTTTGTTTTCTTGGAAAAAAATTCTAAATAGAATCAAGTAAAAAAGTTTTCTAAATTTTAATTTTTATTGGAAAATTTTTCTTGAAAACATGAAATTTTTCCAGAAGTAAACGTATCTTTATTATTTATGGATTTCTTCCTTGGTGAATGAATTATCAATTATGGATTTGGAATTTGTGTTTCAAAATGGTTTTTATTGTCTATTTATTAGTATTTTTTTTATTTTCATTTCTTTGATTAACTTTTTTATTAACTTCTTGAAATCAAGGACTATATAAAAAAAATATAAACAATATTTTCTATACACACATACATACACAAGGTTAACTTCTGATGAGACCAAGATGTTTTCGTAAGACGAACATATTTTACATGAAACTTTACATCAAAACATTTTTGAAGGTAAAAAATTTTGAACATTCATCGTAAAAATACCAAAAACACTATCAAATAAAAGAAGTTCAAAAAAGGTAAAAAACGAAACCTTCACAGCATTTCCGCTGTGAAGGTTCGCATTATTTATTTGTAACCTTCACAGCATATGAGCTGTGAAGGTTTTGTTTTTTTACCTTGTTTTGGATGTTTTATGTTGCATCGAAATTGATTTTTAGGTCTGTTTATTCTAGTTTTATTTACCTTCATAGTGTTTTTTTTGTAAAGTTTCATACGTTAGGTATTGGTCTCATGCGGTATTATGAAAACAGTTTGGTCTCACTTGATTTTATGTCTACATACACATATGTATATATATGTGTGTGTGTGTGTGAGAGAGAGAGAGAGAGAGAGAAAAATTGTGAATATATGACGATACCAAAGTAAACTAAAATAAGATATTACTGTATAACTTGTTTTTTTTCCTAATTTTCTAAGATTATTAATTACATCAAATCATATTTGATTTATTATTTTACTTCCATGAAGAAAAATGATAGAGTTATATTGTTTTAATGTAATTAGAATTTTTAATTTATAAAATCAAATTATAAAATCATATCATTTTTTATTTAAGAAAATAAAATAAGATACGGTTTTATAATTTGATTTGTTTAAATTAAAAAAACTTGTATGTGATATATTATTATTTAATTTCAAAATTAAATCGCAAAATAATATCTTATTTTACTTATTTTGGCAACATTATATATGTAAATATAAATTTATTTGTTTAGAAATATTAATCTTATTTCTGACATTAAAAAGGTAAAACAGTAGGAAAATGGAAAATGGAAATCGATTTAGAATTTTGGGATTCAAAATGGATTTATAGTTACACTAATTCTGTTGGAAATTTGATTAGATTAGAATATTTGGGATTCAGATTTCAAAATATATTTAGGTTAAATCTGTTGAAAATTGATTACATTAAATTAGTGTATGGCACCACGCCTTGCACGGTGGCGAGAAAATTTTATTATAAATATATATGAGTAAGCTAAGATAAAACGTAACTTGTGAATTGCTAATTTATAAAAGGAATTAAGCCAAAATAATTACTTAAGTTAAAAAAATATATATTAAAATCTAAAGTTTATTGATAAATTATAGAAGAAGAAGGAGGTCAACATGGTAAAGATCAAGGTGTTCCTGTTGCACCTAGGGTTGAAGAACCATCACAGATTGAAGGAGAAGCTTCAATCGAACCCAGTGAAGCTTTAATCGATTGAAGATTCAATCAAAAATCCAAAATCTGATTTCAAACCCAATTTTGATTGCAAACCTAAATAAAAACCCCAATCTAATTTCAAACCCAGTGAAGCTTCAATCGAACCTTATATCTTATTTCAAACCTAAAATCTTCAAACCCAGAAAAACGTTGACAAGAACCCTAACCTGAGGAGAAGACGTCGGAGCCACCAAAACGAAGAAGTAGAAAGGCCAGACGTTATCTCTTAGCGAGTTCGTAACCGGTTCCAAGGGTTCAAATCCATTTGGGGTTTATTCTCATAAATAAGCATCGGTTTTTGCTTTGTATTTTGTTGAGAAAAAATTGATGAAGGTGGTTTAGCCGCCATGGCAGCTCCAGCAAAATGCTTTCTGGTGACTGGTTCCCTGAAATAAGAATCGTTTTTTTGCTTTGTGTGTTCAATCGTCTTTTTGTTTACTGATGGACGATGATAATCTGAAAGGAAATTTGGAATACGCTGGGAAATCAGACAAGGATGAGAGAGGGTAGGGTTTGAGGTTATGAAGATTAAAGATTTAGGTTCTGGTGATAAATTAAAGATTTATATGGTAGGGTTTATACGCAGAAGATGAACATTCACATTCATAGTTTGATTGAACTTGATAAACAAAGTTAAAGGATCAAGTGCATAGTTTTTGACATACCTTAAGGACCAAATCTATAAAATACTTATATTTTTATTAACTTTAAATTATTTTTAAAGAATAATAACCATGTAAGCTGCCAGGTCATGCCACATCAAATGCCATGTCAATATAATCGGTGCCACGTCATCGTCTTACCTGCTATATCAAGTATGATACATGATTTGGTATCTTTCAAGAGTTTGCTACATTAAATGGTAAGTTTTTAAATTGATTAATTGGATACATTTTGGTATACTTAACCGTATAATAAAAATAAAAGGATGTTTCCCCCTTTTGTAAACAAACACACACACACACACACATATAGTACTAAGTTCAAATGAGAAGTGCTAAAAAATATAAAATAGAGAAGTGATCTCCGCCACTCATCTGGTCAATAAATGTGGCTTTGACGGCAAAGCACAGGATAATTTTTTGCACATGTTGTAGGATACGAAGGGGCAATTTCGTAAATTTTACAATTAATTCGTATATGAACTCGTTCATATATGAAGATTCATATATGAAGATTCATATGAATTACACAGATTCATCAATGAATCTTCATATATGAACGCGTTCTACATGAAGATTCATTAATGAATCTGTTTGTCGACTATTTCTAACATTTATGAAAATGCCTCTCGTTCATGCACGTCACGTCCATGCGAATTTTGACTAGTCAAAGATTGCGGCTTTGACTGCTCAAAGCCGCAACCTTTGACCAGTCAACTTTGATCTCAACCGTATCAATGGTTGATATCACTTCTCTATTTCATATTTTTAGCACTTCTCATTTAAACCTTTCTCACTCTCCCCCCCTCTCTCTATATATATAGAGGAAAGTTTAAATGTGAACTCAACTTTGGTTGTGAACATGAGGACCATTAAAATCGCGTCACGTGGCATATTCAGTTTGAATATTATGTGTTATTCAAACTGAATGACACTGAATGCAATGTTATTCAGTTTGAATAACAAATTAATATTCAAACTGAATATGTCACGAATTAGGGTTTTTTTTGTTTTTTGGGGGAAGAATCAGGGAAGCAGAGAAGAAGGGGAGGTGGTCTCAATTTCACGCGTTTACTCTCCATCTCTTTCTTCCTTGACTTTAATTTGGAAGTTATTTTGTGTGGCACACTCTCGGCTATCCTCACGTTCACAATGAAAAATGAGTTCACATTTCTCCCCCTTGCTTTTTTTATAGAGCAAAAGTAGATGCCGGCAATCAAAACAATCTCGAGCTCCCCCTCAAAGCAAGCTCGTACCACCACCATTAACAATCAAAGTATCGGAAAGACATGCACCACTCACTGTCCAAAAATATAGCCGTTTTCCGGAAAGCATCCAGAAATGAAGCAACCGAACCCCGACTCGGTCTTCTTAGCCAGACGGATGACAACCGACACTCAGACCTCTAGATCACAATCGAACCTCTATGACGATGAACTAGATATAAGTTGAGCGCAAAAGAGTGTACCAAACATCGTACATAGCATCCAAAGGATAAACTCAACTCTACCCCAAGAGGAATAATCCCATCGAATAAAACTCCATAATTCTGAATCCAGCCGTCATGCTTTTGTATAATCCAACCAAATACGACATTCGATCATCAACAATCCAAATGACGTATACAAAACCGACTTGTCGTTGAAAACCGTGAAAAGTGGGGGATCGATAGAAAATTAATTTCAATAAGGAAAATTAATTTCGGGATAATCAACGGGCTTTTGGGAAAAAATACACTCCATGGTACAAATAGAAATGGCACTTGTCGGGTTAAGCGCCAGGAAATTCGAAGCGAACATAAACTGAAACTTGCAAGAAGATCTGAGACATTTCAACACCGCACATTCACTTGTTGGCAGATGCATCTGCGAAGCCCGAAGAGTCTCTGTAATCAAATGCATAAGTTCACCCTCTGCAAAACTTTTCAACGAGAGCAACCAGTGAGCAAAGAAAGGGTGTAGCTATGCTTGTGGCAAGTTGAGCAGAATAACAAGAAAGTCGTCTTATAGCTTGAAGCACAATAGAGGTCCTAAGGTGACCGAAGTGGCTTTTTGGTCTGGAGAGGCTCTGTGGTCCAGAGAGGCTTTGTGAAGATCAGAGAGGCTCTGTGACATCGGAGAGGCTCTGTGACACCGTAGAGGCTCTGTGACACCCCAAAGAGGCTCTGTGAATACCCTCTGTGAGCACCCTCTATGAACACCCTCTGTGGTCCGGAGAGGCTCTATGACACCCCGAAGAGGCTCTGTGAGCACCCTCTGTGAACACCCTTTGTAGTCCGGAGAGGCTCGGTGACATCCTGAAGAACCTCTCTCGTTTACCTCTTGTCGTCTTTAACATACTATCAGCACACAATGTTTTTGTCCAGCAACATTATTATGACTTTGAGGTCTATTTCGACCAATATTCACTTGGAATTTATAAAATCTCAAAACTACAAAGTTTTAGCCCCGTCTCTTATATTCCAAAACATCTAAAATCTTTTAAATTGGAGGTTAGATGAGTAAGATATATCTGTTTTACTACAGTCGTGCAGATCTGTCAACAGCTTCTGCAACAACGAACTACTATCAACTTCAGAGACATTTCTGGCGTTGTACAGATCGAATCAAGGAAAACTCAAAATAGGAAACTTGTAGATCCATCTGTTTTCTAACCAGGGACTTTTGAATCGATTCTTTTGATGCTCGTATGAATGAGATATGACCAAAATACTACATCAACGCAAATCTGTCAGCAAGCTGATTTTGCGTGCATCTTCATCCATGAACGATTAGCTGATCTCCATGAAATTTTTGATAAGAAATCAAAGATCCAAGATCATTTTCAGGTCTGGCTTTGAACAACCAAAACGAAGTCGAATCTTCTTTGAGACATTTCATCAAACACCTTGAGTGCAAAACTATAATGTGTGAAGAATCACGATATCTAACCTTGAATCTTACTCATAAATCATCCAAATCTCAAATTGTTGATTTCTAAGGATCGAAATGATCCGCTCCGGCTCTGATACCACTTGTTAGATTTAAGAAGCCAACAATTCTTCAGGATGAGAAGAAGAAGATGAAGATGGAACGACTTTATTGAATGTAAATGCGGAAAATTAAAGAACACTCAAATGTGGAAGTCGACTCACATTGATTCACCTTCAACTATTACAATGGAGAAGAAGAAAGATTAATTCCTAATGAAATACAAGGCATCCCTATTTATACAATGAGGATGATCTAATCCCTAAGCCCAAGCCCAAAACAATGTGTCCCAAGCCCAATTACAAAGTAACAAAAATTACAAGTAAAAAGACTTTCATTTATAAAACTTCCTATTACTAGCAAATAAATTTGCTACACGTCAATCCTCTGTGATCACATCCACCGTAACTGAGATTGCTCCTCACGTTCTCTTAAATTGACATGCTTCTCATTTGAACATTCCTATATATATAGGGAGGGAAGATCATTTGTGAACCCCAAAAAGGGTATGAACCAATCCAGACCCTTGATCAGAAAAATGGACGGTTGAGATGGAGGCGGTTATAGTTTAAAAAATCGAAAATCAAAATACACCATAACCGCCTCCATCTTAACCTTCCATTTTTTTTATTAAGGGTGTGGATTCATTCACACAGTTTATACCCTTTTTTGGGTTTACAAATGTTATCCCTCTATATATGGGTGTATGTATATTAATAAACGATTAGAATTGATCCGAGGGTGGAGATATTCCATCACGCTAATGAATTAATCTAGTGCATCTCACTAATGTTGATCTTCGATTAAAATTGATCTAAGGGTGGAGATATTTTCTTACCATTCTCACCATAACTCCCCTTCTCACATAACCTACCCCCCCCCCAACACACACACAAATATATATATATATATATAGAGAGAGAGAGAGAGAAAGAGAGAGATCTATGTGAAAACCTTTTTGAACGAAAATTATACCCTACGCAAATGAAGAACCGACATAGAAAATGAAGCTCTACGAACGATAGATTCGTTTATGAACATAATAAATTTGTTGATAGGTTTTCAATTTTTAGAGATTTGTTTATGAATTTTACTTAGATTTAGATTCAGATCCTTGTGTGTTATGTGTTATTGAAATGTTTTCTTCATCATCTAAATCTATGTTTTGAATGTTCCTAAGTTTGATTAAAAGAATATTCTTTCGTTTGAATTCATGTTCTTAGGTAGTTTTGGGTGTTGGTCCCAATAAGGTGACCTTCAAGCAAGGATAGTGTTTGGGATTATAGAAGGGGGGGGGGGGTTGAATATAATCACACAAAATTTCACTTTTAAATTCTTGTTGTATTAACAATATGAATTTACAGATTGTTGCGGAAATAGAAAAGACATAAGTCTAAACTAAACAATCTAAGCTTTCTTTCACTATGCACTAAAGTGAGAAGATGAAGAAAAGAAAGAAGATAGAGGGAATAAGAAAGAAAGGATTAGGGTATTTTTAGGATGAAGAAAAAGTATGGAGAACATCTCTTCGAGTCCTATTTATACCCAATGCATTAAATGCATGCAGACTCACTTTTGTGTACGTGTCACAATGTAAGTGGTCCTATGTACTATTTACTATAAACAAATACTCTTTGCATGGTGTGCAAAAGAGGAAGTGTGTAAACAGTTGCCTTGAGGTCTGATAAGTACGGAGGGAACAGTAAAGAGACTGTCCTTATGTACTTTTGTGTCAGTAAAGGCGGATAATCCTTTTGTGCATTAGACTAAGACATTACACTAATCCTTCAGGATCAGGATACTGATCAGTGAGTAGAGTCCTGAAACTGATGTTGTTCAGGGTCACTTGTATCCTGATGAATCTTCAGGATGTCATACGATATTGAGCAGCCTGCTATCACTGAGTTCCGTCTTCAGATCACAAGCATGCTGTTCCTGTCATCAGCTAATTCTTCGACGTTGCTGATGGTTCTTTGAGTATGATCTTGATGTCTTCAGGAGGTCTTCACTTCAGTGGACAGGATCAGTAGACTGCAGAACAGACTCGTTCGTCTCCTAATCCTGATCCTGAGAACTATAAAAATAAGTTACAGCATAAGTAACAAGGAATAACACTGAACAATCTCAGTGATAATTCCTCAAGCTATAACAGAAGTAAAAACCTATTCACTAAGTAAAGATTCAGGATGATTATCATTTCATCAGGTCTTAGGAGAGCTGGATCAACAATCTCCCCCTAAATGATAATGATAAGACAATGGAGAAATTGTCTAAGTCTAGAAAGAAAAAAAATTTCTAAGTCTAGATGAAACAGTAGGAAATAGAACTCATAAAGGTACATGTCCCATTTACTGTTTTGAGGGATCTTTTTCAGTACTATGATGGAATAAAGTACAATGCACTGAATTGCATTTTCATTAATCTTAATAAGGTTACAAGAGTAAAGAAAATACATAAGTACATGAATGAAGTACTGAAAGGAAATTACAAAAATTCTAACTATCAGAGTCTTCGCTAACTACTTCAGTTTTGACTTGAATTAGAACAGGAGTATCACTGAAGGCGATTCTATGATCGAGGATAGCTCTGACAGTGCGAATGATCTCTTTATTATCTTGGTTTTTCTTGTCCTTTTGAGCGATGAAGAGAACTGATACCAAGTGTTCATATGGTGCTTTGTGTAGCTCGCTGAAACGCTGAAAGCGTAGGATTTTGGAGTTGTCGCTCACACAAATACCATGAACAGGTTCTCTGATGACTTGTCCTTCAGAGAGAGAGACTCCTGTAGGAAAGGAAAGATCAAGCATCGAGAGGTCTAGTGGCTTGATAACAGTTCTGGGCATGCAAGGAGTTGGTCTCCTTGTAGAGGTGCCTGCAGATCTTCGAACTGGAGGTTTTGGTAGAGCAGAGGGAGGCTGGAGCAGGACATCAGGTATTTCAGTTGTTCTTCTGATTCGAGCAATAAGTCCATCAATGACTTCTTCTACTTTAGCCCTGTAATTCTTGTTGGCTTTTGGAAGTAGGCTTCTTATTTCGTTCCACTCTGACAAGTTGTAACGATCCAATTTGTCCAGAGTGTGCTCGACGTCCTTCACTCCTGAGCGTTTGACGGTGATCTAGGTTTTGCCAGGAACTCCTTTCTTGCCGCGGCTTTGACGAAGATGGATCCCTGTTATTCTGGCACCATGCTTCCTGAGATGAAGTCGATCTCTGCACCAGTCAAGCTCCTTGTCTACTATCTCTGTCTCTTCCTCTGTTCTTTTGTTGAAGACCTTCAGAGCAGCCTTCTGTGCAAGAATTGGATCTGCACTTATTTCTTCGTCTTCATCAACGAAGTCAAAAGCAAGCTTTTTTGCAGCTTGAGCAGAGAGGAATGCTTCCTTCTGCTTTTTATTGTGCTCCTCCTGAGCCTGTACAGCGAGGTCGTACTCCTCCTGTGATAGATAGGCGAACTCGGAGTCCCAAGAGGTACGAAGAGGAATTTTTACTCTTGTACTCTCGAGTCGCTCTATCACGGCGTCTAAACGCCCATCCCTGTCGATAGTAGCAGAAGTGTCAGGGTAATTTTCACCTTCAGATCTAGGAGAATTAGAGGGAGGAGATCTGGGGGAAGAAGCAGGGGTGGAGAAGTCATCAGAGATGAATTCATCATCTGATGAAAGGCATATGGTTTCAGGAGGGGCTCGGATTTCAGGGGTTCTGGAGGAAGATGCTTCAGGATTAAAGCGGGTTGGTCTAGAAGGAATGGATTCAGGGTTTAGGGGAGTTACTCTGAATGTCATTCTGCTTAGTTCGGCTCGTGTTTGTTCTGATGGACTGTTTTCCATAAGGCGAACAATCTCACCAGTGACAGAACCAAAGTTCACATCCTGAAATTCAGAGTCTGTTTGGTTTTTAGGTTCAGAGGTTTGTTCAGGAGTAGATTGAGGTGTTGGTTCAGGGGTAGGTTGTTTGGGTGGTTGGTAGATAACCATTTGTAGGTTGTTTGTTGGTGAGTCTTCAGAGGAGGTGTCGAGGGTGATGGTTTCGGGTGTAGTTTTAGATTTAAGAAGGGTGGAGATGGGTTGGTTATCAGAAGATGAGGGAGAGGATGGTAGGAGTAACGTACCAGGTGCACCGGGGTTCTCCCCCTGAGAGTGTGCAGGCCCTGGAGTGGGCGTTGACGCAGGAACCTTCTCAACGAAGAAGGTGTCGTCGTCATCATCATCATCATCATCATCATCTTCATCATCTTCATCATCCTCATCCTCGTTCGTTCCCCCTTGTTCATTGGTTCTCCAGTTGGTGGAGGGGGAATAAACGGAATGGTCTCGCTGGGGCTGTCTCTCCCCCTCAACAGGTGCCTGTGCCAAGGCGGCTGTTGAAATATACATCTGAAGGAGAGAGGCCATGTCGTTCTGCAGCTTGCGAGAGATGAAGGAAGAGGAGATCAGGGAGTGCAGAATATCCCTGTCTGCGCTGGTGAACGATGGAGGAGGTGGAGGAGCAGAGGTGATGGCGTTGACAGCGTTGGTGAGGCCATTCACCTGCTCCTGGAGAGCGCGGAGCCCTGCTTCTTGGGCATCCAACCTCTGAACCACTGTTGTTTGGAAAGTGGTGAGAGAGTTGGTGCTGTTGGCGATGGTGGTGGAGAGAGCAGGCAGAGCAGTGGCCTTCAGGTCATCAACAAATGCCTGAAGGGTGTTGGAGGAGGTGGCCACTTGGGAAACCTTGTCGTGGATGGTATCCAGACAAGGAATCGTGAGAGATACGGCAGTTGGTGGCGGAGTGGCGGCGGCAGTAGCAGCAGTGGCAGTGGCGGCGGCGGCTTCAGCGGCAGTCGCAGCAGCTTTGGCCGATGCAAGCTCTAGTTCCAGAGCCTGGAGTCTAGCCTGGTGCGCATCCTCCTGCTGTTGAAGTGCTGTGCGTGCCTCCTGTAGTTGTCTTTCAGCGGACAACCGACGAAGTTCAGCGGCACTGAGCTGTCGTTCGGGATCCGTGAAGACGAAATCATTGAAGGGGTCATCCTGGTGTAGTTGAGGATGCCCTTCAACGGCTGCTCCTAAAGAACCTGTAAAAAAAGTAGCTAAGTGAGCACTAGAAGACTCAATAGCTTTCATAGAAGAAGAAACGGCAATAAGTTGCTTAAAAGTATTACCTGAGGCTAGGAGGGTATCAGAACGATTACCCTCCGCATTCTCTGAGTGTTCGAGATGAACAACCTCAGGTTCTTGTTGGACAGGAGCAGTAGCAGGAGTATCTGCAGGTGAAAAAGTTTTAGATAAAGGGGAAGGTTTATTAAAAAGTTGAGGCAGGGTAATATAATATTTCTTACCAGCTGGAGCCTTCTTTTTCTTTTGCGCCTTAGATTTGGCGCGTTTGGGCTGAGGTGGAGGAGAGGAGCCAGAGGGAGGAGGGCGCTTCAGAGGCGCCGAAGAAGTAGTTGCAGCTGGGGAAGTCAGTATAGGGTTAGCTACTGACATAGCATGCATAGAAAGAGAAGAAGATGGTTTGGATGAGAAAAGAGAAGACATACCTTGAGCAGGAGGAGAAGGGGGTTGCTCTTCTGCGTCCGGTTGTGGTTCAGGAACAACCAGAACGTCAGAGAGAGGAACGTCATCAGGTTTTGGAGAAACCTGGTCCAGGAACTTTCCGCCTAAGGCGAAATTGTTGAAGTTTCCCTCTGTTGGGTAGTTGGTACCCATATGCAGTGCCAGGACAGCAGAGAAGAACCTGGTGTAGGGGACGTTGACCACCCGAGTCCTGGTCTTGATCTTCTTGATCATGTCGTCCCATATGCAGCGAACATAGTCAAACTTGCGATTCTTGATCGCACAAAAGACCATGTTTTGGATGGCCGTGGGGAATTGCTCTGTGCTCCCCGTCTTCCCTGTTAGACAGAGACCAAACGTGTTCCATATGTAATAGAACGTAGCGTTTAGCCCCGTCTTATGGACAGTGGCACAGTCTTGACCAGAGGAAGGCCTTCTCTCACAGGCCAGTTGTAGCCTATGGCGTCCAGGAACGCGATGATTTCGTCAGAGGAAGGAGGAGGAGGAAATTTCTCCTTCTTGGGAAAGTTGAGTACATTCCGCAGGGTGCCAATGCCGAATGAGATGATGTCGTCCTTGATCTGGAACTTGATCACTTCGTGCATTTTGCCCTTTGAGTTCCTCTCTTGAGCAGTGGTAGCCGTGGACCATAGTTGCAGGAGCAGAGGTTTGTTGGGCGCCGGGTTGAGAGTGAAACGCGTCTTCAGGGGACAGTTGAGAAGAAAGTCCCTGGCTGGCTTCAGGTATTCCTTGCTGGTAGGGATGTCAAATAGGCCAATAAGGTTGTTGGCCTTAAACTGAAGATCGTGTTGGGGAATGACGATTGGCAGGCTTCCAGTAGCCGTTAGGAGAGTTGTGGCCTCAGAGGAGAGCTGAGCGTCTAGAGATGTGGATGTAGTAGCAGCCATCCTGTCAAAAACAAAAATAACATATGTGGATGATTAAGAATCCAAAATATGCATTTTTCTTCACTTTTCAATGAACACAGAGTATGTTCATAAAAGTGGTGAAATCCTTTATACTTGGAATGGATTAGATACCAAAATACACAAAAGGAATGTGTTTTGGTATTAAAAAGAACTTCTATTTTGATGAAGATATATCAAAATAGGAGTTTATGATTGTTCTTAAAAGAAATAAGAAGAACCATATAAACTGTTTTAACAAAAATCTTAGAAGATTTTGGGAAAACTAAGATCAAACGAAGTGATCTTAGGGTTTTTGGAAAAACGTTTATCAAAATAAGTTGTTTTTATAGAATAATGCCAACTTAGATTGTGGAAAGAGCAAAGAACATAAAGAAACTTACGTTGATCTTGTTAAGGAAGTGGTAAGTGTGTGTTCTTGGTGTTCTTGAGAATGCAGATTAGAGCGTAATAGCTTTTCTTGCTTGAGTTCTTTGAGAGAGAATTGTAAGCGTAAAGAGAAAAATGGAGTACGAGTGAGGTTTTTATACCTCGTGGTAGGAGAGAGAAAATGGATGAGAGAGAAAAGGGCGGCTAAATTCAAACGTAATGATGAAAAAGGAAGTTCTACGCGCGTTCACGCGCCTGACACACGTCGTGGGGAACAGGAAACGTCCCATTACGTGTCAGTGCAGATGAAAAGTTTGTTTTATTTGAAAAGCTAAAAACCACCTTTTCAGGGGATAATTCCAATTTGATGAAAGAATTGTTTTCTTGGAATTAGAGTACTTATCAAATAAGTACTATTTTGGGAAAATCCTCTTATCACATTTAATGCAATAAGGTTTCAGGAGCAGAGGTACTTACCTAAGAATCATCAGTATTCGGATTTTGAACACAGATTTTGTAAGTACTGAATAGATTCATCTTCTGATGAGAGTTTGTTCAGGAGTTGTTAAGGAAAGAGTCCTGAGAATAGTTATTCTATAGGATTTAACAACTGTTTGTCCTGATAAACTTCAATCATCAGGATTTAACATCCCAAGTTCACTGATGAGCATATTGAAACGCGTTACATCCAGTGGTTTGGTAAAGAGGTCAGCAAGCTGATATTCAGTAGGGACAAAATGGAGTTCAATATCACCATTCATCACATGATCCCTGATGAAGTGATATCTCACTTCAATGTGCTTTGTCTTGGAGTGTAAGACAGGATTGTTAGCGATGGCGATCGCTGAAGTGTTGTCACAGTAGATAGGAATTTTAGAAAGTTGTATGTCATAGTCCTGAAGTTGATTTCTCAGCCACAGGACTTGAGCACAACAGATTCCTGCTGCAACATATTCAGCTTCAGCAGTTGATGTGGACACAGAGTTTTGTTTCTTGCTAGTCCAACTCACCAACTTGCCACCTAGCAGGTGACAACCACCAGTGGTGCTTTTCCTGTCAATCTTACATCCTGCAAAGTCACTATCAGAATAAGCTGTTAGATCGAATCCTGAGTCCTTGGAGTACCAAAGACCCAGATTAGGAGTTCCCTTCAGATATCTGAAGATCCGCTTTACAGCGGTCAGATGGGATTCTTTGGGTTCAGCCTGATAACGAGCACATAAACATGTAGAATACATGATATCAGGGCGACTAGCTGTGAGATACAGCAGGGAGCCGATCATTCCTCTGTAGAGAGTCACATCAACAGGTTTCCCTTTGGAATCCTTGTCAAGTGACAGAGGAGGAGCCATTGGAGTCTTCATTGGTGTACAGGATGTGAGATCAAATTTCTTAAGCATCTCATGTACATATTTACCTTGATTGATAAAGATTCCCTTTTCAGATTGCTTGATCTGAAGTCCTAAAAAGAATGTTAGTTCACCCATCATAGACATTTTATATTCAGATTTCATGAGCAATTCAAACTTTTCGCAGAGTTTGGGATTTGTGGATCCAAAGATAATGTCATCGACATATATCTGGACAAGAAGGATATGCTTAGGATATTTCTTTAGAAATAAAGTGCTATCGATCTTACCACGAACAAAACCTTTAGAGAGAAGAAAGGTTGAAAGGGTATCATACCAGGCACGAGGAGCCTGTTTTAACCCATAGAGAGCCTTGTTTAACTTGTAGACGTGATCAGGGAACTTAGGATCTACAAAGCCAGGAGGCTGAGCCACATAGACTTCTTCATTAAGTTTTCCATTCAGAAAGGCATTTTTGATGTCCATCTGATAAACCTTGAAGTTCATATGTGCTGCAAAGGCTAGGAAAAGTCGAATTGCTTCGAGCCTAGCCACAGGAGCAAAGGTTTCATCGTAATCAATGCCCTCTTCCTGCCTGTATCCTTGAGCCACAAGGCACCTTGTTTCGAATAATCGTACCAATCTCATCAAGTTTATTTTGAAAAATCCACTTGGAACCAATGATAGTACGTTTTCGAGGCCTAGGGACGAGAAGCCAGACATTGTTTCTGATGAACTCTGCTAGCTCTTCCTGCATGGCTGAGACCCAGGCAGGATCACGCAAGGCATCATCTATTTCTTTAGGTTCATTTTCAGAGATGAAATTAACATAAAGACAGACGTTACCAGATTGACGTCGAGTTTTAATGCCAGAGGAGGGATTACCAAGAACTTGATCAATAGGATGATCCTTGGTCCATCGAAGAGCAGGTGGTTGATACACCTGTCCTGAAGTAGAAGCTTCATTTACTGATGGATCAGGGAGAAGATTAGTGGGAGTAGGCTCACTAACAGTGGTTTGAGAAAAGTCTTCACTGTTAGTGGGTTGATCAGGTTCAGTTGGTGTGATTTGGGTAATCGGAGTGGCATTTATCAGAGGTGGGATATGTATATCAGTGGGTGGTATTGGAGGATCTTCTTCAAAACCATCAGGAAGGTCTTGAGGAGTTGGATCAATAATGGGAGGTTCAGGGACTTGAAAGAAAGAGTCAGCCCACTGATTTATTTCAGAGTTTTCATGAGGGTGAGGGAAAGTAGGACCTGATTCATCAAACTTGACATGAATCGTTTCCTCTATGGCTTGTCTTCGTTTGTTGAACACACGGTAGGTTTTAGAGATAGAGGAGTATCCAAGGAAGATTCCATCATCAGAATTGGAATCGAACTTTCCAAGGTTATCTTTGTTGTTCAGGATGTAGCAGACACAACCAAAGATATGGAGATGTTCGATAGAGGGTTTCCTGTTACGAAAGAGTTCGTAAGGAGTTCTTCTGAAGCGCTTTACTATCAGGGATCTGTTCTGAGTATAGCAAGCTGTGTTAACAGCTTCTGCCCAGAATTGAGTGGCAAGGTTGGCTTCACTCAACATAGATCGTGCAGCTTCAATCAGGGTTCTGTTTCGTCTTTCAGCAACACCATTTTGCTGAGGAGTTCTCACAGATGAGAAGTTCTGTGAGATACCTTTCTGATCGAAGAAAGTTTCCAGGGTACTGTTTTTGAATTCAGTTCCGTGGTCACTCCTGATTGATCGAACAGTAAGGTTGTTGAGTCTTTCCATCTTCCTGACGAACAGAATGATTTCTTCAGGAGCATCACTCTTGGATCAAAGAAAGAACACCCACGTATATCTGGAATATTCATCAACGATTACCAGAGTATATTTCTTTCCAGCAATGGATTGGACGTTGACTGGTCCAAAGAGATCCATGTGGAGAAGTTGTAGAGGAGAGCTGATGGAGGAAATCTGCTTGGACTTGAAGCTAGCCCTGGTTTGTTTTCCTTTCTCACATGCTGAACAAAGAGATACCTTTGTATAGCGAAAGTTAGGAAGACCAACAACTAGGTTGTTGATGCAGAGTTGATTTATCGTCTTGAAGTTGAGATGAGAAAGATGCTTGTGCCAAAGCCAATTTGTATCAGAGGAAGCAGGAGATACAAAGCAGAAGTTGTCAGTGGAAGTATTCATGTTGATGATGTAGCTATCAGCATGTCTCACTCCAGTGAGAATAACTTCCTTACGTCTGTTCTTGACTTTGCACTTCTTCTTTGAGAAGGAGACTTTGTGATTCTTATCACACAGTTGACTGATGCTCAGGAGATTATGCATCAGGCCTTCAACATAAGCAACTCTTTTGAACGTAGTTACTCCGTTGGTTAGTGTGCCATACCCTCGGGTTTGGCCTTTACCGTTTCCACCAAAGGTCACAGCAGGACCTCTTTCTTCACGGTAGTTAGAGAGGACAGATTTAGAACCAGTCATATGTCGAGAGCATCCACTGTCCAGATACCCAGATGCCCTTATCCTGTAAAATTTAAAGTTTAAGTTTTTCTTGGTACCCATAGAACTATGGATCCAGAAGTATCAGTAGGACTGGTGGAGTCAGTGGCAGCCTTAACTGATTTATCAGTTCTTGAGGCTGGAGTCTTGACTGAAGAGACAGTCTTGACAACCTTCTTTCCTTTGACTGAATTATCAGTCTTAGGATTTTTCTTTACCTTAGCTGATTTTTCAGCTTTGGTAGCATCAGGATACTTACTCGCAATATGGTCATTTAATCCACAGTGATAACATTTGCGATATTGAAAGCGTTTAGTGGAGTCCAGGAAGTCTTTGAACTTCAGATGAGCAGGACCAGTACCAAGTATGCCTTTAGCATTGGACAGAGGAGGAATTGGTTTCTTCTCCAAAGTCTTTTGCTTCAGGTCAATCTTCAGTCTGGGAACAGGATTTTGGGTAAACGATTTTGATCCTGAGACTGAAGGACCACCACCCAGAACTTTGTTCTTGGGTTTAGGACTCTTGGTCTTTGAAGGTGTTACAGTTTTGGATTTTTCCTTGACTGTGTTCTTTTTGCTCTTAGGAGCACCTTCAGAGTGTGTGTTGTTAGAAGAAGGGATGTTTTCAGGAGCATTAGGATCAGGGATAGAGGAGACAAATTTCCCAAATTTGAGCATGGAACAATCAGACCCTTTTGTTTTTAACATTTCTTCCTGAGGCTAATATTTCATCAACCTTTTCAGAGACATCACTCCATCCTTTGATGGTGACTTTTTCAGCATTTAACTCAGCCAAAGCTCTTTCTTTGGCAGCAAGAGCAGTTTCTCTTTCAATACAAAGGGTTTTATTAACAGTGACCTGGTCTCTATAGTTTTCTTCCAGAATGGTAAGTTGTTTTATTTTTTCTTGGCATTCTCTGAGTTGATCACGAAGATCAATGTTCATTTTCTCAGCAGAGGTTTTACCCCGTTACATGATCAGCCGCCGATGAACGCATGTGCAAAGTCAAGTTCATCTGCCATGCAACTGTAGCATTAGGATCGACATTGGAAGATTTTCGGGTTTCAAGGTCAGGGCTTTGTAGAGATCAAGAGTAACCAGGTCCAGCTGAGTTAAGCTTTCAAGAGGAACAAGAGGAATAGGTACCTGACTGGGAGAATCAGTCGCAGAGGTGGAAGCTTCAGGAGTTGTGGAAGAAGAAGCTTCAGGAGCCTGAGTAGGAATTTCTTCAGGGACCTTTTCTATCTTAGCCATGAGAGCTAAGGTAGGTTCCTCAATAATGGCCATCAGTGCCACTTGAGTATCTTCCTCATCAGATGAGTCATCAGAGGAGACATCATCCCAATCGCAGTCTTCTGTGATAAGACCTTTACCCTTGCGCTGAATTTTCATCTTCTTGTATTTTTCCTTCAGGCGCTGGTATTTGGGGTTCTTAGAGGAAGATTTGGCAGAGGAGGGAGCAAACTGGCTTTTCCTGTACCTGCAATCATTGGCAAAGTGTCCTTTGCCCTGACAGTTGTAGCAGATAGCAGTAGCCTTATCAACAGGTTCTGATTTAGGCTTGTCAGTTATAGAGAGATGTTTCTTTTTATGGAAGTTTCCCTTTTTGGCAAACTTTTTAAAAGATCTAGTTAATAAAGCAAGAGATTCATTGAATTCAGGATCTTCTGACATGTCAGAGTCAGAGGATTCTAATTCAGTAATAGTTACTGAAGAAGGAGTAGCAATAGTAGGAACTGAATCAGAGACCAATGCAATAGAGTTACTTTTGGTGTCTTTAGTATCTCTTATGAGATTCTTTTTCAGTTTCTTCTGTTGTTCACGGTTAAGAAGAATACCGTACAACTCACTTAGTGTGAGTGTCTTTATGTCTTTTGACATAGTTAAGCAGGAGGTGTAGATTTCCCAATGTTCGGGAAGAGCTTCCATGAACTTGGTAACCACCTCAGAGTTAGGATAGGTAGTACCGATAGTCTTCAGATCAATCAGAAGACAGTTGAATCTCTGATGTAGCTGGGAGAGAGTTTCATCCTTCTGATGAATAAAGCTTTCATATTGGCGAACCAAGAAAATCTTTCTTGATTCCATGAGAACAGCAGTACCTTCATATTGAACATAGAGGGTGTCCCAGATCTCTTTAGCAGAGCGAAGGTGACAGACAGAATGGAATACATCGTCAGGGAGTGACATGGCAATGAGAGACCTAGCCTTAGTGTCAATATTGACCAGGCGTCTGTCTTCGTCATTCCAGTCAGTCACAGGCTTTACCAGTTCCCTTTCAGGTATAGCTGGTTGGCCACCTGCAGCAGGAATAGGGTGGACGGTTTGTGTAGGCACATGTGGTCCATTTTCCAGAAAGTATGGAATCTGGGGATCAGAACCAGAAAGGAAAAGTTCCATCCTGGTTTTCCAAAGAGAGAAGTTGTCTTTGTTAAACCTAGGAGGCTTTCCAGCAGAACCGGTATCAAAGTAGTTATCCTTAGCTTGAAGAACCATGGATTAGGAGAGAGGATCACAAGATTTTTCTAAGAGAAGAAAATGAGAGCTTGTATCTGCTCTGATACCACTTGTTGGTCCCAATAAGGTGACCTTCAAGCAAGGATAGTGTTTGGGATTATAGAAGGGGGGGTTGAATATAATCACACAAAATTTCACTTTTAAATTCTTGTTGTATTAACAATATGAATTTACAGATTGTTGCGGAAATAGAAAAGACAATAAGTCTAAACTAAACAATCTAAGCTTTCTTTCACTATGCACTAAAGTGAGAAGATGAAGAAAAGAAAGAAGATAGAGGGAATAAGAAAGAAAGGATTAGGGTATTTTTAGGATGAAGAAGAAGTATGGAGAACATCTCTTCGAGTCCTATTTATACCCAATGCATTAAATGCATGCAGACTCACTTTTGTGTACGTGTCACAATGTAAGTGGTCCTATGTACTATTTACTATAAACAAATACTCTTTGCATGGTGTGCAAAAGAGGAAGTGTGTAAACAGTTGCCTTGAGGTCTGATAAGTACGGAGGGAACAGTAAAGAGACTGTCCTTATGTACTTTTGTGTCAGTAAAGGCGGATAATCCTTTTGTGCATTAGACTAAGACATTACACTAATCCTTCAGGATCAGGATACTGATCAGTGAGTAGAGTCCTGAAACTGATGTTGTTCAGGGTCACTTGTATCCTGATGAATCTTCAGGATGTCATACGATATTGAGCAGCCTGCTATCACTGAGTTCCGTCTTCAGATCACGAGCATATTGTTCCTGTCATCAGCTAATTCTTCGACGTCGCTGATGGTTCTTTGAGTATGATCTTGATGTCTTCAGGAGGTCTTCACTTCAGTGGACAGGATCAGTAGACTGCAGAACAGACTCGTTCGTCTCCTGGTCCTGATCCTGAGAACTATAAAAATAAGTTACAGCATAAGTTACAAGGAATAACACTGAACAATCTCAGTGATAATTCCTCAAGCTATAACAGAAGTAAAAACCTATTCACTAAGTAAAGATTCAGGATCATTATCATTTCATCAGGTCTTAGGAGAGCTGGATCAACATTGGGTTTGATCTTTCTCCAACTTAATAATTCTCTTGGGTTTTTCTTTAAACATTCAAACTTAGATTGTTCTTGGTGTTTGAATACTTGATGGGTGGTGGTGCGTGGTGATAGGTGGTGGATGGTATTGAGGATGAAGAAAACGAGGTAAAACGACTAAAATGCTTCTCACGCTAAGTGAGGGGTATATGACTAATTGGATCCAATTCTAACGTGTGTTAGTGAGAGAGAACAATTTTGACTCTAAAACACGATATTTAGACTACTCGGCATAATTTCTGAATTTGAAGAATGAAAACCAAAAAGAAGGTATAAACAAGGGACCAAAAAATGTATTTTACTCTAATAATTTTTAGTAATAGCTTACCTAAAGATTTACCTCATAAGCATTTATTGGTAAGATTTAACATTATTATTTATTTTATCTAACAATATTTTAATTATTGAACGGTATCGTATATAACAATTTGCCTAATTAACTATCTATCATCTAAGAGAGTGTTTGGGAGTGCTTTTAGAACTCCAAAGTAAACCTGGTAAACGAGCTGTCTCGAGTTCCTGTCGGGTTTAAAGTTACACGGGTTGAAAATGGTTGACCCTAACCCGAGCCGTTTAATAAACGGCGAGAAATCCTAACCCTAACCCTAACCATAACCATAACCCTAACCCGACCCGTTTAATAAACAGGTTGACCCTTTAACATTTATAAAATTAAAAATTAAAAATTAAAAATCATAAAACATAAATTCACAAAAATTTAGGTATCCAAATTTTATAATTCAAACTTATAAGTTTGAACCAAATCCATTAACATTATTATATAAAAATCCATATATATATATACACACACACACACACACACAAAAACACACATACACATCACATATGTATAAATGGGTTAGTCGGGTTATTTTTGAGTTGATATGTTTGAGCTTGACCTTACTTGTTGAATTTTTGTATCTTGTCAACCCGTTTACTTAAACGGATTGAAATCTGTTACTCAAACCCCGTTTATTTTGTGTTGAATTCGTATCGGATTAGCGTGTCATGTCAATTTTTGTCAGGTCTATCCAAAAGTGCTTGTTGACATATGGTGGTGGCAAAATAAGTTTCTAAAAAGTTTAGATTAGTTTTTATGGTGATAAAAACCAGTTAATCAAAAATTTTATTTTTAAAAAAATGTTTGGATTAAAAATGTGGAATTATAAATGGACCCCCCATAAATAGGTATATGAGTATACAGGTGAGACCCAATATTGAAGGATATACTTTTATGTGAATGTATGAAAACAACACCCTTAAAAATTAGGATATTTAAAGGAAGATGATACCAAAAGCTAGAAGTCCTTTGCTTTTCAAGATCACTTTGTCTTATAAGATCAAAAAATTATCTTAAAAACAATTTTCAATTTATCAATCTTTTTTTAACTTAGTGAGTATTTAAAAACCCAATAAATCAAAGGATTAATGACTTATATGGATAACGAACTCATTTTGAACAAATGTTACCATTTAATTATTTTTTGTATTTAATATACCATTAACTTTTTGTAAGTGTTTACATAATACCATTATGACCGGTACATAACGTGACAATTACTTAATACACGTGGAAAATGACGTGACAATGACATGACATGTTTTAATGACTTATAAGGGTAATGAACTACTCTCTTTGATCACATTTTACCAATGAATTTTTTTTTTGTACTCAATATACCGTTGGACTTTTTCTAATTGTTCAAATGTTACCATAGTCCATCTTTATCTTTGTAATTGGAATCCAAGGGATGGGAATATGTCATTTATGTTGGATGCTTGGATTTGTTTATTTCATTAGATTCTAAACAGAGTTATAATACTCAATGCATACTTCAACCAACTGAGTAGAAGTACAAATTAAATGGTAGTAACGGAAATTCCGATTGCTTCTTTAACCTTTTCCAACATTACCAATGGCCTTCATTTTTGTTCTAATCATGCCAACAATGCATCATTCAGAACAAAAAATAACATCTTTTTTTATCATATAAGCTAAGACAAAACACAACATTCACCACGAAAAGTTAAATTGTGACAAAAGACGAGAATCAAGCAACCTCATTTGTTAAACATTCTCCCGTGGTGGTTTATATCGAGAATCAATCAAATTATATTGATTCCAAAAACCAAGGGTTTCAAAATCAGAAGAGGTGAAAAACAATGGTTTTCAAGGGAAGATTAATGGTAACATTTGAACAATTAAAAAATGTTTAATGGTATATTGAGTAAAAAACAAAAGTTCAATGGTAAAATATGATCAAACAGAATAGTTCGTTACCCTAAGTTATTTAACATGTCATGTCATTTGCCACGTGTATTAAGTAATTGTCACGTAATATACCAAACCGGGTTATAACCGATCATAATTGTATTATATAAACACTTACAAAAAGTTCAATGTTATATTAAACATAAAAAAATAGTTAAACTGTAACATTTTTTTAAAAAAAGGGGAAAGGGAGTGTGTGACTATCATGTACCTAAGCTTACATACAATATCATCAAAACTACGTAGTTTTGATTAAAACAAAACAAAAATAAGAAAAATACACCAGCAGGTTTAATCGATTTCAACATCCAACAAGTCAAAATTCGTTTCTATCCAAAAGTCAAAATCGATTTCAACCCAATGGATTTTATCCCAAGCGATTTCAACATTCCAAATCTATTTCTCAGATCTTAAAATCGAGTTCATTCCAAGCGATTTCATCCCAATCATTTTAACCAAATGATTTCAACATTCAACCCAAATCGATTCAACCCAAACCTAGAATCGTATTCAAAATCTGAAATATTTCTTTATTGTCTTTTGGTCATGATGCATTGAAAAAAAAAAACAAATTAAGAAGGGTTGAAGAAGATAAAAAGAAGAAAGAAAATCATGTGGTGATGTATTGCAAATTTCCCAGAATGTTCTCCTCAATTTTCATATGATGATGTATTAAACAAGAAGACAAAGAAGAAAGAAAATCCTACTTGAAACTGTATAAACATTAAAAAACCATTATTGAATAATTTTTCCAATACAAAGGTGAAAACCCCCAGTTTGGTATCAGACTAATATTGAAAAGGATAATTTTCACTAAAAATGAATTGTTGCGTGCCTGCTTCAAATTTTGTAAAACTGGATTTTGAAGAAATTGATTTTGGTAGCTAAAGGCCGCCTAAAGTTGATTGGAGTCTATTTTGGAAAAGTTTTGTGTGTTTTTTAATCAAAACTAGGTAGTTTTGATGAGTATTATATGTAAGCTTAGGTAAAAAAGTAATAAGTTAGTATATAAATATTAACCATTTTAAAAACATGTTTAGGAAACCTTATCCTTGCTTACAAGTA
This sequence comes from Centaurea solstitialis, assembly GCA_030169165.1. Classification (NCBI taxonomy): domain Eukaryota; kingdom Viridiplantae; phylum Streptophyta; class Magnoliopsida; order Asterales; family Asteraceae; genus Centaurea; species Centaurea solstitialis. The sequence goes on along the minus strand of CM058040.1, from coordinate 78,876,308 downwards.
AAAGACTCTGGTCTCTGGGTGTCTTATTATAAAATTCCACTTGTTGCCGAATTTCATGTAGTTAGGTAGTAGTAGGACTTTGGGGTTAAATATAAAAAGTGAACCTCGTCCTCACCTCTCGAATCCATAGGTGCTCGCTCGCTCTTATTGGGTGTGGTTGGTGGAATAATAACATGGAGACCACCGCTTCCGCCTCCAATTTCTCGACTCCATTGCTAGACGATGAGGATGGGACCGTTGATGGATTTATTGACTACAAAGGTCGTCCAGTTCTCAGATCCAAATCTGGTGGCTGGAGATCCGCTTACTTCATAATCGGTAACAAACTTCATATCTTCATACATATTACTCTTAAAGTCAACCCCAATGAATTCTCTTTAAGATTGAAATGATATGATTATATAATATATAAATACAGGTGTGGAAGTAGCCGAGAGATTCGCATACTACGGCATCAGTTCCAACCTAATTACCTATTTGACCGGACCCTTGGGTCAATCCACCGCTACGGCCGCCGAAAATGTCAATGCCTGGTCCGGAACGGCGTCGCTTCTTCCTCTCTTCGGAGCTTTTGTTGCTGATGCTTTTCTCGGCAGATATCGCACTATTATTATTGCCTCTGCGCTCTATGTTGTGGTTAGTCATCTTTTTCATCCTGCTTTTGTTGATGATTATCTGATTGGTGCTCAAACCGAACCTCTAAGTAGGTGTACCAAAATTGCTAAATCTAGGATAATCATTAATCCAAAGTTCAGTTATGGATGAATAAGGTATTTTGATCAAAATTGAAACAACAAGTAATTCTTTCTTCTAGCTTCTTTGCAGCATATTACAAAGTGTTTTTCATTTCTGCTTCTCATTTTGTTTTTTCTTCCTAGAGAAAAATACTTCTTTTTTCTTCTTTTAACATCTAGACATCAGGGGTGAGCACGGTTCGGTTCGGTTCGGTTTTTGGGTGGAACCGAACCGAAAACCGAGCCGTTTCGGTTTTCGGTTTTTTTCCCGGTTTTCGGTTTTTCGGTTTTTTTTTTTTTTCGGTTTTCGGATTTTTTTTGCTTTTCGGTTTTTTTCGGTTTTTTTCTTTTTGGTTTTCGGTTTAACCCCCGGTTTTCGGTTTTCGGTCTATAACTATATTTCTTCCATTTTTTCAACCGGTCGGTGAAAATGGTTTGGTTTTCCGTCTTTGGTTTTCGGTTATCTTTAATATTAATAATTCAATAATTATAAGAACTATAAATGTATAAAATAATAAAGTTAAATAAGTTTACGAATCGTCAAAATACAAACAAGATGTTTGAGGCGTTAGGATTGTTAGTTTCGTGAAAGATCAAAAGGAAATCGATAATATATATAGATATATAATTATATATATATTATAAATTTTTAAAATAATATAATATTTTCGGTTCGGTTCGGTTCGGTTTTGGAGCCAAAACCGAAACCGAACCATTTGGTTTTTCGGTTTTCGGTTTCAGTTTTTCGTTTTTTTTTTCGGTTTTCGGTTCGCTTTTTGCTCACCCCTACATCTAGTCGTTAGCATTGTTAAATTAAATGATTCGTTGAGCTATTGATTCTCTTTTCTGATGCGAAGTGCTTGTAGCAATTATTTTTGTTGCCAATTATGTAGATATGTCTGGTGATCAAATTTTGTAATTTCTTTTTTTTAAGCTATAGATCTTTAAATGTTATTTGTATATGTATTTTAAGTTCATCGGTCTCCCTTGGTTGAGGTAGGAACCTAGGCCACTGGTATACATTTGGGACTCATGCTATAGAATAACAGTAAGGATACCCAAGACACGTGAATACACACCTCTTCACTTTCGGATTTCCTCCTTAAGCACAAATGGGCATGCTTTTATGGAGTGTGTGAATAAGCTTTAGTCTCTTTGTTGATCCATGGAATTGGGCGTATCTTACATCTTTAAAATGTCATTCGCCGATGGCTTTTTGTAAAAAAAATGTTCATTTAATCCGTAGGGTAAATGACTACACGTCTACAGTCTACACCCAATATGTGGTGTATTTAAACATTCTTGAGATTCCATTTGTTTCAAATTTGCATCTAATTGCCATGCTTACTTTAATCCAACTGTAGTTTTTAAGATTTTGTGCAAAACAGCAGAAACTCTTCGTCGCAAATAAATTAGCCTTTCTCTTTCCAGAGCGCTACTATGGTAGCAACTAGCAAATTGCGGTAGTGTCACCTTTACAGTAAATTGCCAACATTAATCGCTTAACTATTAGTGGTAATTAGGACTCCAGACATATAACTATGGAGGGGGTATTATAACGAAGTGCCTAAGAAGACAAATTATCAATCGTTCCTCTCTGCATACCTGATTTCTAGGGGATTGAAGGAGTAAATTTTTGGAAGCATATTCAGCACTACTGAAACTTTGACATGAGTTTTTGAATCCCTGGTTCCTTTGAGAATTCACCAATTTCCATCGGTAGCATGGTACTCACTGAAGACTCAGTTTCAAAGGGGATCTTACTTCTTGTACATGTTACCAGTTTGACCTCCTTCCATATGGATAAAGTAAAAATAATAATGCAACTATATTTAAAGCTCTCACATGCTTAGCTAGATTCAGCTATTGATGTTACTGCCTTCTTGGATTATCCTTAACTAGGGAGCATGTTGTTCTTCAAATAATGACCCCTCTTTCGCCTGAAGCAAAACCACACTAAATGAGTCTAGTGTATCCCACGCCCACTTGGAGGTGGGGTGTATCATGTATTACGTATGCGGATATGACCTCTATCCTCTAAGAAGGTTTACCCAAAAAATGGAGGAAATAGAAAATAATGTTATATAGAATATACACAGAAAATT